>JAXRKP010000014.1:745000-755000 GCA_037039925.1 Doris montereyensis
TTCTTTTACTTCAAGGTGTCTGAAAATTGCAATAGTTCAGATTCATCTGATGACGACTATCCTCCCAGGAGTAAATCTCGTTATCCTAACCGAATAAGGCCCAGACCAGGACAGAGTAACGTTAAATTGGATGTGAAAAGAAATGGACTGGGACTGGTGGTAGAATCAAACAGGAATGATTCTGACCTTTCCTTCAGTCCTCCGTCAACTGATGATGCTGGGTGGTCAAAGCGGGATATGAAAAATTTAGCAAGACCAGCTCATGATGAAGAAGGCAAAGAAAACATGGGGTTTGCATTTACGTCTGTGCAAAAAGGTCCTGTTGTTTCCACAGCCAAAATTTCTTCTGCCGCAGCTGTTGTGAAAAGGTACCCCCAGTTTCACAATCATCAAAGCAACCAAAAACTTCTTCTTCACGTTTTGAAAAGGCTGAGCCTTCACTTTCAGCAAGGGTTACCATTGGTGCACAAGACAAAGATTCACATAGATCATCTTCTCGCGTCATATTTCAGGAAGAAGTTAAAGAAGAAGAAGAAATTTTACCAAGGGTTGCAAAATCTCTCAATGCAGTTGTTGGTTACATTGGGTCAATTGAAACCCATGCCTCTCATACTAGACCGCATCAACGCTTACAGGCCCTTCGTAGTGCTGTTAGACGATTGCGAGTAGAAAAAAGGGTGCATACTTTGGTTTTGATGAAGGTAGCTGCATCAGGTATCTCTCTTACCAGCATTTTGGGTAAAGAACTCGCCACATATCCCCGTGATCGAATTGCCTTTAGTGGCATATGTCCAGATGATCAACGTTTCTTTGGACTTGTGACATTGGGTATGCCAGATGATACTTCCAGCCAATTTGGAGAAGACAGCGTCAGTGAGGTTTCAAGTTCGTGTCATATTTTCATGATTGAGTCTGACCTTAGCTCACACAGCGCCCATGTACAACAGGCTGAACTTTTCAAGGTATGTTTAGTTAAATGTCCTAATAAATGAATAAAACACATGTTGATTTAAGAAAACATTGTATGATACAATTAAATTTTTGCAATGCCTTTTTTGAAATAAATATTTTAGTCTCCTTATTTAACTCATTTACTGCTAACGACACATATCGGGTCCTGTCGATAGACCGTTGGCTGCCAAACCCGACACCCGTCTGTATTGATTTTCCTATTTGTTTTCTACTAGCTCTCGACACCTTTGTGTATTGGTATTTTTCTCAATGTAGTCAAACCATTTATACAGAATCACAACATAAAACTATCATCAGATAGTACGCCTTTGCCGGAATTCAAAAGTAGACAGACACGGCTCTAGTAGTGAATAATTTGCCCTCGATAATGAAAATTTCCATTCAACCCAAAAATTAGCTCTAAATCTACAAGTAAATTTGATTCTGAATCATCAGATACTAATCTCTATATTGGATTATGCAGAGAGAAGTCAAACACTAGATATATGCGCACCTAAATCTAACTCTACTACGGAAAAAGTTTTTAAGGAAGATGTGTCATTTCACTTGAAAAACAGTTTTTGTTTTTCACATTTTTTCCCCCCAGTATAAATGAAACTTCACATGTAGAAACTCCCAACATCATCTAGAATATCTTCTTTTTTTCTGAAGAGAATGCTTTTTGAATTATACTGGGTAATTATAAAAACTGTATCCAATTTTAGATATTAATAATATCAACAGTTATTGGAATACATTTGCAACTATGGTTATATCAGATACGTCAAATCTTAAAATTTCCTGTGCCACTTTAGTCTTTTATTAAATGAAAGTTTAAAGCTATGTAGGATAAACTGACAACAAATAATATTCATATATATATATGTGCAAAATATCTGATCTGAGTTGTTTCATAATTTTCCTAATACATTCTTGAATTTCGTCTAAGGGAGGAGACCAAATAAAACATGTCTGCCCTAACTTTAAAGCAGTGTTTATGCCCCTTTGTACTTATTTATTTTCTTTTCATGGCACATTTCTATGAACTTGGTATTTTTCATTCTTTTTTCTCTTCCTTCTTCTTCCTATGGAAGCCACTACTTCATTTTTGAAGACTTGTATGGTTTGTTGTATTATGGTTAGATTTATGTATTTCTAACGTTGTCCAAACTGTTTTGGAAGTGATTGAGGTTTTGGCACTCTTTGGCTGTCTCTGGCAAACTGTTCCACTGTCTTATTGTTGATGAAAAATGAGTTAAATGTGCATCTGTTCCAGATGGTGGTAGGGTGAAATTTTTGGAGGATTTTTTTGTCTTTGTGTTTCTTTTTTCAAGGTATTTGAGTGGGATTTTGAGAGGTTGGTGTGGTAGCCATTGGGGGTCTTGAGCCAGTTGACTGGATTGAATAGTTGGGTAAGTAATACCCACTCACAAATGGGGCTGCTCTTGCTTGCACTCTCTCTAATTTTTTTACTCATATTCCTGATTCGTACATCAACCACACTTTTATTACTAGCATGCTTGAAGTGTTGTAATCTTTCTACCTTACACGAATCAGTGGCAAATTGAGATACTTATCTACTGCCGGCATCAAAGATATTTTTCTGTTAACATGGTTCTGTTATAAAATCTAGATCTAGAATTTAGACCCAAACAGAGCAGCTGTACTCAAATACGGGCCTAACATAAATCTTGTACTGTTTATTTGGTAGTGCTGTAGGTTTTGTTGTTGCTTTCTTTGATATGTCATCCACATGTGCTTTCCATTTCATCATTTCATCTAGTTATCTCTAAATATTTGACTTCTTTTGTACTTAAACAAATTTTTGGGAATGAAATAATTGAACATGATCTTTTTTGTTGGTTATGCGTAAAACTTGACATTTTTCTGGATGGAACTGCATGCTCCACTTCTTCTCCCAATGCGTCAATTTATCAGGATCTAAGTGCAGTATCTTTCTGTCTTGAGGGTTTTTGATGTCTCTATACAGCAAGCTGTCACCTGCAAACAGACATTTATGTTCCTTCATTAAATCCTTCAGGCTTATCACTCATGTAAATTAGGTAGCAACAGTTTCAAAACTATGCCTTGAGGTGTGCTCAACTTCACAGGGGCAGATTCAGATGTTGCTACTTAAAAGGACTTTTGTATTCTATTCATGAGGAAATATTCTATGCAGTTTGCAACATTTTCTGCAACACCGTAATGTTTCACTTTTGACAAAAGGCTCTGTGGAAGGCCTTGGAGAAGTCTAACAAGACTGCATCAATTTGTCCCTGGTCTCCAAGTTATTGATAAAGTCCTGACATGTTGTTATTCATTGTGTTTTCACTGGACCCATGTGTCTGGAAGCCGTGTTGTACATCAGTCAATGGATTGTATTTTTCCATACTGAGATATGGCGATTTGAATGGATATTTTTCATGCCTTTTTGCAGTAAATATTTGTTAACTGTAAGGGAGCTCTCTTCACAATGCTTATATATAGTATACATGACACTTATTCATATGTATAACATTTTCATGCCTTAACAGCCATCTTCTTTGATTTCCACACAGATAAAGTGTACTACTGATCCTAAACTCATAGATGTGAGGAATTCCCAGTCACAGCCACATCTCTTATTCTATGTATTGCGAATCTGTATCGTGACGGACCACCAAGGCAATTTGACAATGAAATCATCCAGTCCAAGGCCCTTGCTGACCCAGTCCCCCAGCAGGACCGCAATCATAGTAACAGCAGTAGCATTGGTAATAATAGCACTAGTGACAGTGGACTGGGGATTTTTTATAGAGAGGATAATCCTCTTGAGCAAAATGAACAGGTTAGGATTCTATGTTTGTAGAAGCTTGTGTATTTGCTGAACAGATTTGGGAAAATCCAGCTGTTGTTTTTCTTATTTTGTTGAACCATTTTGTTTTGCTGATTCAAAATATTATTTTGTTTAAGTTGTATATTTTATTGATACTTATGCAAAAGCTTTTAAAAAATGCCCTCCTCTTTTTCTTTTCAAGGCATTTTCTAATGGATTTTACTTTTGTTTTGAATTAACTGAATGGTATATTACGATAATTTACCCAATTTTTCTCTTCTCATGGGCTGTGATGTTCTGCTACACATCTTACTGCAATGTTGTGGTATTTATTTTAACCTTCTCCAGTCGTCTCTCTCTATATTCTGCTTTCCTCTTCTGTTTGCCTTTTGAACTTGATGTCAATTAGAGTCTCTGCTTGTGTGTGGGCGATCATTTTAAAAGTCTCTTCTTGTTCATTTGTGACCATTTCCATCATTTCATTTTAAAACCTTTCCTCTCACTTCTCATCTTTGTTGCATAGGTTTGTGTCGTGGACATGCCAGACTCAAGTGCTGGCACGGCCTACATGGACAGCAGTGGCATGTCAGTCACTCATAACCTGTCCAGTGATTGGAATCCTCATGGCACACCGAGGCCCCCTAATTCCACCCAGAGACCTCTCTCTGCCTTTGATACACGACGAGGTAAGAATGATCAATTTGTCTTTATGAATAATTTGGAAGCTTCTGGTAATGCCGATTCTTCCTAAAACAACACATGCAAATAATTTGTGTGTTTGAGAAACTTTTCCTACCACAAATAAATCTCTCACATGTAAATAATTGAATAACGGTGTTCAACAGAATGCTTATGCGCCATTTACCAATTGCCAATGGTTTCTTTAGTGTTCATGGCAAATAGGAAAATTAAAGCTTTTCCAAGGTACTATCCATTTAGGAGTTTTTGGTGAGGACTTCAATTGGCAAGTTTGAGGCTCAAATGTCGATTTAAAAAATTTGTTTTGCATATTTAGGGAGATGATCATTAATCTACATGTTTAAGGTACAGAAATGATCACAAGACGCATAAATTAATTATTATAGAATATACTGTTGGTAAGGGTAGGAAGAAATTAAAAACAATTCTGGGTAAATTCCCTCAAATTGAGTGTCATTCGATTTTAGGAAATTAACCATAAGTTTTTGCTAAAAATATCATAAAAACCTGTTTTTTATCAATTTAAACTCATTGTGATGGAAGTAGATAAACTGTTTCCGGTAAAAACATCTCAAGCACCCTTCGGTCGAATAGTAGCTGATTCGTACATCAACCACACTTTTATTACTAGGCATGCTTGAAGTGTTGTAATCTTTCTACCTTACACGAATCAGTGGCAAATTGAGGTACTTATCTACTGCCGGCATCAAAGATATTTTTCTGTTAACATGGTTCTGTTATAAAATCTAGATCTAGAATTTAGACATCTTGGAAAAGAGTTTAGGCTTCTGATAATCGTATACCCATTAAGGGAGCATACTCACTGTTTTCGTACATAAAGTCTTGCACCAGTTTCAAATGTAGACTAAACATCAACGCATTTTTCTTGCCTACTGCATTTTAGATCTACAATTTTACCACCCTGATTAATTGCCCACACGACTCACATGTTCAGAGAGGGATCGGGGTTTTCTGTTTGTTATTTTCAATGACAGATTGAAATTTTTTCTTTTTTAACCAATTCATGGAAACTTTTTCGCGTTATACAGTGTGTCTTTCAAGGTGTGAAAAAAAAAGTAACTTATTATGTTTCAGTACCATGTTTTGAGTTAGATCTGTTCTTTATGTGGCACCTGGAATAGGCCATTTGGGTTCTAAATATCAAAAATGAGCTTATGGCATTTCTTTCTAGTTCCACTTCTTAGCTTACTTATATGCCATTCCCCTGCCTTTCTGTGAAAAAAAAAATTGTTGAAGACAACAACCGTCACCAATTTTGTGACAAATTATCATATTTTGCCTTGTTTTGAGGTCCTCACAAACCTATCACCCCTTGAAGATAATAGGATCGTCCGATATATCCATTACACACCTTGTATAACCTGTGCTTTCGTGTTGAGACTAGACAGTCAGCGACAATAGTATTGTTTCGCTATTATAGTACAATATTATAGTATTCAGCACTGCTATCAAAGACCACACTTCCATACATGGGCAAAGGTTACGCTCAAATGCCACAAACATCCGGACGAATAATCGCGAAGTCTCTCTCACGGCTGGCCCGTTCAACCAATCAACACCATTTTTTCGTGATCACGCAGCGTATTGGATCACACGATCGGTTCCCCAATTAGGTCATCGTGAATGTTTCATTCTGTTTTCACTGATTATAATATTTGATTACAGAATACATTCATTCTATTCTATGCATCGTTTTTATTATCATTTGATACATGTTGTTTTATATCACGAGTAAAAAAAAATTCTTGTGAGCCTAAAATTGTGTGAAACGTGTTTTTGTAATGCTCTTAGTGTTGTGAAATTGTTACAATTTTTTTATTTGACTGGTGAATATAACTCAAGCCTTCTCTAATGAAATTTGCAACCTTTTTGTAAACTGTGTAGCATGTCATCAAGAAGAAAAACAATCTCCACTTTTATCTACATAATCCATACATGCAGGTCTAAATAACTCTCACGAGCAGTGAAGAATGTTGGCAAGCCAGTAAAAGAGCCTTCAACAAGCTTACTCCAAGAGCCATGCCAGACCCAACCCTCAGAACCCACTCCAAGTCTGTGGAGAACCTCAGTCCATCTGCCGAGACCCTCAATAGCATGCGGGAGAGTATGCAGCGCCTCCTGCAGGCCAGGCAGCTTCAGTTGCAGGAGCAGAACCGGCTTTGGACAGTGATGGGGAATCTCATGTCGACAACCCTGTGCTGTCTTTGTCAGTGGCAGCTGATGGCCATGCAATTCTTGAGGGCAACAATCCACAGCAGCATGTATTTGCTGTGCCCACCGGAATCGCCCCCTAATTCTAGTCACCATTCATCCACTGGCACTGTGCGATCGGCTTTTCAGGTTCCCAGGCCTGTGTCAGCACCCCTAGGAGGAAAAATCTCAGGCGTACAGCCGAGCGGAGACTGTTGACATGGACAAGATGGAAAAGCTCAGTCCACGGGCCTTCCCTCACAGCTCTCCTCCGTCAGCTTTCCGATCGCCATCAGCGCCTCCAGCCCCATTCTTTCCTCATAGAGAATCAGATGAGGATGATGATGATGAGGATGAAGAGAGTGAAGATGATCCTTACATCAGAAAAATTCTGTATCAGTTTAGAAAGGCAAGATCGGTTCGCCGCTCAGCATGAGGACAGCCGAAGATATTCAGAAGGATTTGCTATGTTGAAAAAGGTATGTTTAGTTGTCAATAGCTGTAATGCAAAAGAACATCTAAACAGAATGGGAATATAAAAGAAATGATGTGAATGTAAAAGATCACTGGGAAAAATAGCATGCATCAAAGATCTAAGATCAGTTTATAAATATCTCATTGTTTCAATTTCTTATGTTTCTCATGATTTTCAGGCAAACTTTTTGGTTTTCTTCTTGTCAATGTATGTATGGCATAAGTATGAGTATTTTTAAAACCCTCAGGGCTCTAGCAGAAAGACTCTCTTTGATCATAAATAAGTTTTTTCAGCTCCTCGTTATCTTTGGTTTTCTATCTTTTTATATGCTTTCATTATAATATTGAGAATTTAATGATAATACTGAACACATTTATATAGTGTATATGCAAAGCAGTGTTCTATGTGCCCATCATTGATAAGAAGGACAAAAATGAGAAAGCAGGGTGACAATTTTCAAGCTTTAGCCTGAAATGAGGCTTTTCAGAAACTAGCCGGATTTTCAGGCTACCTACTGATTTAACCTTTTCATTTCTTTATGCTTTTAATTTTAATAACTCTTATTCATGCTATTTATTGTTCAAGAATTAGTATCCCGGGCAATGGACAGGTAAGCACCTGTATGGGGATTAGGCGGTCCCGCCCTCCACGAGTTTCCTGCTACCTTGCAGGCGAGTCTCGGTTGACCAAAGGCTAAGGGAGTTAACCCTGACAGAAAATAACAACCTGCTGCCTTGCGGGCTGGTTTTGAGCAACCAAAAAAGCTAAGGGAGTTAATCCTAACAGAAAATAACAAGGCCCGGTAGGGGGCCTCAAGGTGGCAGCCCCACCATCTAGGGTACAGTGGACCAATCCCCTGCTTATCCAAAACCAAACGGATTCAAAGAAATATATGCAATGATACACCGTTAGAGGCATTAATGCAAAGAAATTTAACTTTCACTAAAGGAAACAGAAAATGTCAGGACATGGCAGCCTGGAGAAAGATCATTTCGGGCATCTAAAACCTATACACCGGAAGGTAGAGTGGGAGCTGATAAAGAAAGAAAGAATAAGTATCAGTATCAGGTTAAACCTAAGTGAAAGGTGTCTATTAATATAGCTAAATACCTTTAAAAATCAAACCAATTGCTCGTTCACGCTGATTTTTAGACTTTTTTGTTTTTACTAATTACTATTACATAGTGGCATCCCTGAGAAAAACAACCAAAGGGAAATTAAGATTCAAATTACTTATGACCGTATTGTGGTTTGGATGGTAGGGAGACGTGGACACATCCGAGTAAAATGCCACTAGTTGTGATTTATGATCAGTGTGTGTGGAAAGAATTTACGTTTTTCTTGGTGAAATTTTCATTTTTGTGTTTTGTTTTTCACACACCTCCTCTTTTGTCTCCACTATGGCAATATCACATATCATGTATAGGGGTGTAAGAGTGTGTGGGGAAAAGCATGTGTGTGTGTGTGTGTGTGTGTGTGTTTACTTTAAGAATGAATAGAGGAACACAAGCGTTTGAAGAGGTTGAATGAAAATCGATTATCGAGGGAAATTTAGGGTCATTGTTGTCGTTGAAAGTAAAGGCCAGGGCAATGGTAGCGTTGAGGTGGCTGAGATTTTATGGGTATAATCCTTCCTCTTTTGAATACCCTTTTGACCACTTGCTGGCTTAACCCAATGACGAGACTCATGCTTGACCGCACTCTGCTTTTCTTTGACTTGGCGGCTCCTGGTTCCTTGTTGTCCCTGTCCCTGAAATCAAGTAAAGACAGACGTTGCTTTCTTTTTCACCCCTGTGCCCCCCACCCAAACTACCAGCTACTCTGTCAGTTGTCTCTATGTACCTACATACGACGGATATGCACACGTCCATCTGTAGGGCTTCCTTCTCCCCGTTCCCCAGAATAAAACAAAAAATCCATGGCGTTGTGGGGCTCCACGTTGTTTCCCAACAAATGTTAGTCTGTCGTTCCATTGAGACCCTCCCACTGTTTGACCCGGAGATTGGTTAGATACTTTGAAGTGGACATGTGTGTTCTCGTCTTGTATTGATTTCCTCACTATCCTTGAGTTGGGGCCCGTGCATTGTCGCTTCTGTTTCTGAAGGCAAAAGTTGCAAGTTCCAGAGACGCCGCAATCTGAGAGATGTTTCTTTCCAAATTATGAATGTTACGTTTGTGGTAGCGGTCGCACATGACGTAATCACGACAATCGTGGATTGCGCGATAATCCTTGTGCTAGATGTGATGGTCTTCCCGTGTTTGCTGTGCGAATCTACCTTGGATTTCGAAACTGATACAGTATCAAAGTTCACGCCTTGTATTGTTATTTTTACCTTTGGCCGTCCCACATTTCCCATCTTAGCATTCAAATTGGTCGTTTCTGAGTTGCCTATAGGGCGTGCTGATGCGAGTCGGGTTTGGCACGGCATCATGTCCATTTCGCTGTTCGATTTTGTTTGTTTTTGTTGGGTTGTTTAAAAAAAAAAAAAAGGAATAGGCGTGAAACTTTGAGGAGCCGACTGTCGATCACCCGGTTTTACTTATAAATTGTAAACCTCGCTGCATGTCAGGCTCGTGGCATTTATTACATATCCTCTAGTCATATTGAACACCTGGATGACCGTTACTGGTATATCACTCGTATCGTTGTTCACATTCGTGTGTAGATTTTGTTTCTCTTATGAAAAGCCATGAAAGTGTTCGCGAGTGGGACATTGTCTCCCCTTGACAAGTCGGCCACGCCCCTGCCCATTTTCCATAGCGTTTCTTTGTGGGGGTTTTGTTGTGTGATTATTTTCTTTTTAGTGGAGTTTGTGGGTGCCAATTTTTAATTATTTTTTTTCTGTTTC
>JAXRKP010000014.1:765000-772500 GCA_037039925.1 Doris montereyensis
TTTCCTACATTCAAGCTATTAATATGTAATTAAACATACCATTACGAAAAAAACCCAAAACAAAACAACGGCTACCTTGCAAAATGGGTTACGGAAAAAGACGTAAATGCATTCTCGCTGGTCCGCCTTTATAATAATATATATGTCTACGGATGCAATAGAAATCCGCACGATTTTCGGCCCTGGGCTGGAACTCGCCAGTGCGACAGAGCACCTACTACGGTAAGGTGGCACCAATGTTCATTCGAAACCTGTCAACTCAACGTTAATTAAAGCTTCACGTGTATCAGCCTGCCATTTTCACCATTTTGTGTGAGCGATAACCTATGATGAAATGGCGAGCCCGGTCTATCCATAGCGGACTGTGTCACCCATGCTTCAAGGATATGAAAATAATTTCTTTGCAAGATCAATTTCCTCTCATATCAGTATTTAAATGATCACCCCTCGTCCGCTGTCTTTGTCTATCGCTGTCTGTGTCTGTGCCCTCTGTCTGTCTGTCTGTCTGTCTGTCTGTCTGTCTCTCTCTCTCTCTCTCTCTCTCTCTCTCTCTCTCTCTCTCTCCTTTCTCTCTCTCTCTCTCTCTCTCCCTTTCGTCTCTATGTTTTCTCTGTAACGTCTCATAGTATATCCATTTTAATGCTGGCTACGTTCTATTCTCTTTTTGTACATAAATATGTATTTATACTTTAAAAATAAATTTTTGGTACGTATTTGAGCCTTCCTTTAATAAAAATGAAATTTAATAATACGTCGTTGCTCTGTTACCATCTCTCGTCACTATAAGGTCATGATTTTTCCATTCCACCACTTGTTTTTCCTTGCTTTAGTTTCCTCTTCCTTACTGGCTGATGAAGTGTACACCACTCGAGCATGTCAGTAATCTTTTGCATCAATTAGGCATCTTTATTATCAAGGTTTAGGAGGATTTCCAAACAATACACGTGCTGAACCGTAAATACATTTTGAAAAGCCATATAACTTGCATTTTAGTGAATATTGTCAATGTCATACTATTTACCTAACGTTTACTGATCCAGTATGGAGTTTTGGACTAATTTTACTCACCATTTTGTCAACAAAATCTTTAAGATAGCTTTAGTTAGATCAAAGCAAAATCTAGATCTAGATTTAAGATACATTGCATGTGGAACATCAACTTTTTAGGCGTTATAAAAAAAATGACAGCAGGATTACGGATAAGGATAGGATTAGGGTGGGTGGGGTGGTTAGTGTTAGGGATTTTTATAGGTTCGAATATGTCTAGTCTTATTTTCCCTTTGAGGTTCCCCGCTTCGGTATTCTTTCCCAAAATATATTGTATTTTTGCAATTATTTTTCTTGGTCATCTATGGGCCTACTACTGTTGTATTCATTTTTCCTCTTTTTGTTAATTTGGCGGACATGATTTGTTTTAAAGATTTAAAAGAGAACGAAAATGAGTATGGACGCACAATAAAAAGTTGAACACTATTTGAGTTCAGTGAATGAGATGTGGACTTGTGGAGTTATGACATTATACTTTGAGTTCAAATCGGAGACAAATATCATTTTATACACAGGCGTTGTCGCTTGCCACGTAGCCTTTAGTCAGCGTCATCACAGATGATAGAGCATTTAGTAATGGAATTAACATACTATTGTTGTATTGAAAACGAATCTCTTCTTGAGGCATGCTTGCGCATGAGTAATGTTGTTATAAGTATTTCTGTTCCTTGGGTTTGAGTTTAAACAGAGCAAATTAAGAGTGCTAAGGCTCGGTTAATAAATGGCATCTGCATTTGTTGAAGAATTCCAAGTCAACGAGTGTTGCCAAATATGGGACGCTTCACATGGAGCTGTTTCGTATGGCGGAGCTGGGTTCAGTTCTGGAGATAAATGCTTTTGCAATTACGACGTATTGCTTGAAGTTACTCTACATTCTATGTAAAATACTATCAGGGCTGTTTTGTTGTTACGTTGGTTTGTAATACATGGGGGACTCGGTAGTCCAGAGGCAAGAAGGTGTCGACCTCTCAACCCAAAGGGTTCAAGCCCTGGTTGACAAACATGTTCTCGAGTTTTTAAAAATTAAAATTTACCCCTGGTCCAAGTAGATGGATTAACACCTAGTCATATCGGAGACGGATGATAAAAAGGGGCCCCATGTGCAGGTCACAACACTCTGTTCACGTTAAAGATCCATTGGCTGATTACTGGGTAGTCCGGGCAAAATAAAAAAATCCTACCATAAAAAGAACTCGAAATCATCTAAGTTGTGGATGTGGGTAAATCAGATTAAATTTTATTGCAATGCCTTGTTGTTATTCTATTGTCAGCGTGAGAAGGAACAATATGAGGCTGGCAATATCCAGAAGTGGACCAAGTCAGGGTCTTTGAGAAGGGGACAGCAGCGTGCCATGCTCAAGCAGTCCTTCAGCCAGTCCCATGAGGTGAGCACATGATATTTGTGTATGTATGTGTGTGTGTCAGAGAGTTTGTCGTGTGTGTGTGTGTGTGTGCGTATGCGTGTGTGAGTGTTTGGTTGTGTGCATATGTGTGAGTGTGTTGTGTTGTATGTGTGTAAGTGTGTGGGTCTGTTTTTTGTTTGTTTTTGTTCTTTGTTTATTAAAGTTGACGTGTTTGATTATAATGTAACAAGAGAGGTTGGGGATCCTGTCTCTCATGTTGGGATTCAAAAGATTTGAAAATGCTATTGTTTGTGTTTGAATGTTTTTGTTTAATGCCGTATGCTACGAATTGGAATTTGGAATGAACGAAAGTCCCCCCCCCCCCTTCCCCCCTCCCAACACCAGATGCCTTTGTTTTACGTTTCGTTTTTCGTTTTCAAAACTTGAATAGTTTCTGGTGTTTTGCAAGCAATCAAATCAAGCGATGCTACGGATAGTCGGCACCGTTTGGTCTCTCCGTTTGTTGTTATTGTTGTTGGAGGTTGGATGTGAGGTCTTTGTCTATGCAGCAGAAGTATTTAGTCTAGTGTCTCTTACTCATACGTACACAGACACACATTCGGACGCAGACACACATTCGCACACAGCCACACATTCGCACACACACACACACACACACACACACACACACACATACACGGACGAGACGCACATTGGAATGAAAAAGAAATAGTGATTCAGTTTTAAGGAGCTGGGCAAGACATAGTTGTTTGTCAAATATCTGAAGCATATACCACATGAACAAAGACGCACGTGCACACGGACAAGCTGTCTCTTTCTTTTCCACAACTTCCATTCCTCCTGTCCTTGTCTCTTTTATCGGTGTTAGTCTTTATTGTGTCATGGGAGCGAGGGAGCGAGGGGGGGAGAGAAAGAGAGAGAGAGAGAGAGAGAGAGAGAGAGAGAGAGAGAGAGAGAGAGAGAGAGAGAGAGAGAGAGAGAGAGAGAGAGAGAGAGAGAGAGAGAGAGAGAGAGAGAGAGAGAGAGAGAGAGAGAGAGACAGAGACAGAGACAGAGACAGAGACAGAGACAGAGACAGAGACAGAGACAGAGAGACAGAGAGACAGAGAGAGACAGAGAGACAGACAGAGAGAGAGACAGAGACAGAGACAGAGACAGAGACAGGGACAGGGACAGAGAGACAGAGAGAGAGACAGAGAGAGAGAGAGAGAGAGAGAGAGAGAGAGAGAGAGAGAGAGAGAGAGAGAGAGTGTGTGTGTGTGTGTGTGTGTGTGAGAATTAGATTCTAAACCTGGAAATCTAGAATCGATATTAGATAAAATAGATGCTACACATTTCAACTATGATTCAAATTCATTCTGGCTGATAAATCAGACCTTTATATGGTTTATCTAAGTAAAATTTAACTTTTACTTACCATGAAACAGGAAGTCCGGGAATTTCAGATCAAAGCAGACACAGAATCAAAACAAATAATCCTATAATTGTTGGAACATACGACAGGCGTAAGGTGTTTGCAATGGCGAATCTAGGTGTAGAAGAGTAAGGAGGACTGCCTAGCGATTGGATTATATCTAGTGTCAGCCTACATAGCCAACACTAGGCCCTATACGCGTTCTCTCGCGAGGCCTGTGAGCAGGCTTGTAGATAAGTAGGCTTCGGCGAGGATAGATCACATTGAGTATTGAATATTACTCAGAGTTGTAAGCAGCAAGTCTAGCCTACTTGAATTGTCACTGTTGTCAACAAAGTGGCTTCGAAGGTTGAAACGGACATTAGTCAAAGTAGTGGAAACACACAAATGAGAAATATGTTGACAAATGAAAAGGTTTCAACCTGGGCGTCTCAACGACAAAAACGATGCTAAACAGGCTATGCAGATCCTGGGGTGGAGTTACGAAGTGGGGAACCGGCATGAAAACGAGACACAAAATCTACAATCTGCCTCACTGAGCCATAGGCTTAAATGATAATAAAAAGTTGCATTTTAGTGAATATTTGGCAATTGGCAATGACATAATGTTTACTATTCATGCCACTTTTCATGACCAAATAGGGAGTTCTTGACTTATTTTACCTACCACGTTTTATCAACAAAAGCAATGGAATTGTATTAATTTAGAAATCTAGATCTGTATCTCGACCTGGAATCTAAACTGGATCTACTTTATTTTGATTTTGATTTAGATGTAATAACTTTGAGATGTAAAATAAACTTTTCGGGCCTTATTTTTCAACAAATTACAGCATGGTTAGGATTACGGCTAAACTGGGCGATGGCTAAGAGGGAGGGGTAGCTTTAGGATTATGTTAATTTCAAATTTTCAGTACTACTTTCCTTCAAAACGATAGGTCAGAAATAGACACACCCCCTCCCCAAGCCCGAGATAGAAACGAGGGGACGATGAATAACAGCGACGATAGATTTACATCTAACTACCAACACCTATGTGCCAGCAACACAATCTGCTCGGCAAGTTGAATCAACTATCTACTACAGATCAGACCCCACCTGCATCTAAACTTTATGCTGTGCGCTTTGTGCCTTTCTCCGTGCAACGGTCGTGCACTCATACTTGTAATGATATATTAGACCAAAAAATGAAACACTAACTCCCACAATGTCCTTTTAGATTTTAACTATAAGAAGCTATCAACTATTTGTACTTGTACAGAGTGTAATGCAACGATTAGTTCACGCATTAAGAAGTATTGAATTTAGTATTGATTTATTTATCAATTGTTCTTTTATGTATCCCTTCACCATGTATTGATCCACTCTTCATTGCTTTATTTGTTTAGATGTTTAGGTGACTGTTTATTTCTCTAGTACATAGTCTATTTCTTACACAAAGGGTTTATTCGTAAAGTGAGATTGTCGTGGGATGTAGACCTGACTCCTTTTGAGAAGGTGTGTCTCTGAAGTGTTAAGACTTATTTATAAACTCGTAAGGAAACTCTGTTATACGATATTGAAGAGTATATTATTATGAATACATCTATGGTTGGTATGACGTATGACGGTGGCCAACTCCAACCAAGGGGGTACTCGGTAGTCCAGAGGTAGGTGTCGGCCTTTCAACCCAAAAGTCGTGGATTCAAGCCCGGGCAGATTGATTTTTCTATCTCGATTTATTCCGATTAAAATCTACCACCACCCCCTCCCCTGGGGTCCAAGTAGGTGGATCGATACCTAGTCCCATCGGAGACGGACGATAAAAAGGAGGTCCCCGTGAGCAGATCACAACACTGCATATTATAAATTCCATGGCTTTTAACAGGGCAGTCCGGTCTGAATTAACAATCCTACCAAAAACCCCAAATCACCTTAGTTAGTTGTGGATGTGGGTAAGATCAAATCACCTTAGTTAGTTGTGGATGTGGGTAAGATCAAATCACCTTAGTTAGTTGTGGATGTGGGTAAGATCAAATCACCTTAGTTAGTTGTGGATGTGGGTAAGATCAAATCACCTTAGTTAGTTGTGGATGTGGGTAAGATCAAATCACATTAGTTAGTTGTGGATGTGATTAAGATCAAATCACATTAGTTAGTTGTGGATGTGGGTAAGATCAAATCACATTAGTTAGTTGCAAGATCAAATCACATTAGTTAGTTGTGGATATGATTAAGATCAAATCACCTTAGTTAGTTGCAGATGTGGGTAAGATCAAATCACATTAGTTAGTTGTGGGTATGATTAAGATCAAATCACCTTAGTTAGTTGTGGATGTGGGTAAGATCAAATCACCTTAGTTAGTTGCGGATGTGGGTAAGATCAAATCACCTTAGTTAATTGTGGATGTGATTAAGATCAAATCACCTTAGTTAGTTGTGGATGTGATTAAGATCAAATCACCTTAGTTAGTTGTGGATATGGGTAAGATCAAATCACCTTAGTTAATTGTGGATATGGGTAAGATCAAATCACCTTAGTTAGTTGTGGATATGGGTAAGATCAAATCACCTTTAGTTAGTTGTGGATATGGGTAAGATCAAATCACCTTAGTTGTGGATATGGGTAAGATCAAATCACCTTAGTTAATTGTGGATGTGATTAAGATCAAATCACCTTAGTTAGTTGTGGATGTGATTAAGATCAAATCACCTTAGTTGTGGATATGGGTAAGATCAAATCACCTTAGTTAGTTGTGGATATGGGTAAGATCAAATCACCTTAGTTAGTTGTGGATGTGGGTAAGATCAACTCAATGAAATCAACTCCGACCCACACTCCTTCGTGGTCATAGGAATACATCGTACCTCAAATCTGTAACATTGACGCGATGCCTCGCTGTGACACTGTCGTATCGTGGGACACCGGAGCGCCTCACTCCACCCAGGCCCAAGACCTAATGAGCTTCGGTAATTGGCTACAAAAGGACGCGTTCGGTCTTGTCCTCGCCCCTTACACCTGTACACCTGCGGAAGAGACCAGCCCCTCCTCCATTCTTTTTGATCTTGTGACCGATGCCCACGGGTCCAATCAAGACTGGACAATCCCGTCCTTCTCTCCGTGTCTTCTCCTATTGTGATCTGTGAATGCGTTATTCAATTGACACCGTACTTGTGACGTGGACGACCTCTAGGAGTACCATTTGCCATCTGCAGGAGGACCTGCCTGCCTTTACCTCATGACGAAAATTTTCTCCTTGTGTTTGTCAATTAGTCGTAGAGCTTTTCTTATGGTTGTGTGGACGTATATGTGTGTGTGAATGTATGTTTGTGGATGTGTGTGTGTATGTTTGTCGTGGATGTGTGTGTGTGTGTATGTGCATGTATGTGGATTATGTTTGTAGGTGTATGTTTATTGGTGTGTGTGTGTGAATATCATGTGTGTGTGTGTGTGTATGTGTGTGTTTATTATTGTGGCAAGAAAGCATGAAGGAGAGAGTTCCGTCTTTCACGTTGTCATTCACAATGTAATAAAATATTCCCAGGTAGTCTAGACTGTCCAAATGGCCTACGACTAACACCAACGACAATGGCAGAACACGTTTATTTTAATCATATCGTACACACACTATTTTTGTTTTATTTACTTTGTTTTTACATACACTGGACGGCCTCTTGCTGAGTTGTACCCATTGC
>JAXRKP010000014.1:777500-838011 GCA_037039925.1 Doris montereyensis
CGCTTTTTCTTCGACATGGTAACAAATTATCATGAATTGACAACTTTGATTGGCGGGTCAGCCTGGGTAACGTGATCGCTCTGACAGGCTTTGAACCTGTCCAAAAGCCAGCACAGTTTTAATGAGTGTATTCACCACCAGATACCGGTGCCGTTGGCGTGTTTCTGTGAATGCATCGCTCGGCGAATTGGTAAACCCCAGCCCGTAATCGTCTGATAAGACGTCTTTTCAGGTGTCACTCACTACCCGTTGAACAAACAAAATGACCCTCAAGCCACTCTGAATGATTCTTTTCTTGGGCATCAGGTTCTTCTGTATGCCAAATAATTTCTACGAACAATGTTTCCATCGGAGTTAAAGAAGATAACTTGTTTTTTGAGCCATTCTCGTGGTTTTGTCGTATTATTATTATTATTATTATTATTATTATTATTATTATTATTATTATTATTATTATTATTATTATTATTATTATTATTATTATTATTTTATTATTATTATTATTTTATTATTATTATTATTATTTTATATTATTATTATTATTATTATTATTATTATTATTATTATTATTATTATTATTATTATTATTATTATTATTATTATTATTATTGTTATTGTTATTGTTATTGTTATTGTTATTATTATTGTTATTATTATTATTATTATTATTATTATTATTATTATTATTGTACTTACTTTGCTTAGTAATCCTTAGGGAGCTTGAAGTTGTAAGATCCAATCCGCTCACGTCAGAAGGGTAATACAGGCAGATGAAACAGGACAATCTTACTGTTCATAAAGAAAACAACGCAATATCACTTCGCGTCGCAGAAAAAGAAATAGAATAAAATTTTGTTGAAAGATTTTTTTACGCGTATTAAATTTTGTATTTACTAAAACATTAAGAAGCTTGCAATTGCAAAATTGTAAAACTTAAAACAAAAAAAAGGAATAAATAATAAGGATGAAGAGCACAGGCAGGCTCGGTGAAATTAGCATTTTTATGTCGGTGTCTCTGTTTCTCTCTCTCTCTCTTTCTCTCTCTCTCTCTCTCTCTCTCTCTCTCTCTCTCTCTCTCTCTCTCTCTCTCTCTCTCTCTCTCTCTCTCTCTCTCTCTCTCTCTCTCTCTCTCTCTCTCTCTCTCTCTCTCTCTCTCTCTCCCCCCGCCCAACCATGCATATAATTTCTTAGGTAAACCCACTCTATTTCCCCATCCCTTCGTCAACCTATCTGACACGAAAGGGTGTAAGACACTAGACTACCCTAACTCATCATCATAGTGACCGCCACTATCAAATAGCCTTGACAATAAAACTAATTTATATCCCCGATACGACAGCACTTTTGACACAATTCTGAGTAAACCGATGTCACAGATTTCAACACTTTCGTGATGCTCTCCCCCCCCCCTCCCCCCCTCCTCCACTCATTACTCCCCTCCTCCCCAGCTACCCAATGTCTCTAGTGTGCGATACTACCGTCGTGTCCATCGGTCATGCTCGTAGCCAAGTACGATAGACAAACTTGCGTCATCTATCCACCAGAAAGAGCGAGATGACCGGAACCTGCAAATGTAGTTTTGTGGACTACCGTAGTTGTCATCGGCTAGGTGAGAACTCCTACTGTCCCTTGAAGGTGGAACGAACGAGCGGTGGGGTCAGTTTGACACACGCCGCGCTCGTTAGGTAGGGGAATAGAATAGAAAGGAGGGAAGGGCCCGTGGGTGGTGGTCGAGGAGGTGGAGGTCGGGAAGGAGAGAGGAAAGGAGGGGGGGGGGGGTTGGGGAGTCGATAGTTAATCTGAAGGGGCTGTAGGGGGTTCATGATAGGGAAGAGCTGTCATTAGCCGTGATCGATCCCAGTCATCAGAGGAAAAACCGGTGCTCGACAGACAAAACCATTATTGTCACCTTTCAGTGTCTGAGAGGTCTCTACTCCACTATAGGTGTTAATGAAAGCGATGTTCTTATTATGATGATGGTGAGGATGGCATGGCACGGCACGCATTGCACGAAAACCAACGTCGTGGAAGAGAGAAAGATAACAATATGGACGTTTGCAGTTTAGGTTCCACTCATAGTAACGCGAAGTATTATGACTAGATTGTCATTGCTGTTGTAATCCACATCAAAACGATATCGCGTTGAAAATGGGCCACGTGGGCGTCATCATCATATCCTCCTCATCCTCCTCCTCCTCCTCCTCTTCTCTTCTTCTTCTTCATCTTTTTCTTCTTCTTCTTCTTCTTCATCTTTTTCTTCTTCTTCTTCTTCTTCTTCTTCTTTTCTTCTTCTTCTTCTTCTTCTTCTTTACTTCTTCTTCTTCTTCTTCTTCTTCTTCTTCTTCTTCTTCTTCTTCTTCTTCTTCTTCTTCTTCTTCTTCTTCTTCTTCTTCTTCTTCTTCTTCTTCTTCTTCTTCTTCTTCTTCTTCTTCTTCTTCTTCTTCTTCTTCTTCTTCTTCTTCTTCTTCTTCTTCTTCTTCTTCTTCTTCTTCTTCTTCTTCTTCTTCTTCTTCTTCTTCTTCTTCTTCTTCTTCTTCTTCTTCTTCTTCTTCTTCTTCTTCTTCTTCTTCTTCTTCTTCTTCTTCTTCTTCTTCTTCTTCTTCTTCTTCTTCTTCTTCTTCTTCTTCTTCTTCTTCTTCTTCTTCTTCTTCTTCTTCTTCTTCTTCTTCTTCTTCTTCTTCTTCTTCTTCTTCTTCTTCTTCTTCTTCTTCTTCTTCTTCTTCTTCTTCTTCTTCTTCTTCTTCTTCTTCTTCTTCTTCTTCTTCTTCTTCTTCTTCTTCTTCTTCTTCTTCTTCTTCTTCTTCTTTTATTATTATTATTATCATTATCATTATCATTATCATTATCATTATCATTATCATTATCATTATCATTATCATTATCATTATCATTATCATTATCATTATCATTATCATTATTATCATTATTGTTGCATCAGGTTAGAATGAGGGGTTGAACAAAATTTGAGAAAAAGATGAAAGGAAGAAAAACAACCCAAAACAAGACCCCAAAAAACCCAACAGCAACCGAAGGAATTACCGTGGCAATTTTCTTTCCTAGTGATGCAGTCCTATCGGGTTTAATTTGTTTAAAATTGAGCTTTCTTTCCTTCATTTGGGCTAAACATCTGAACAACCCAAGCAGTATCTCTTTTACGTTTCCTTTGAGACATAATACAACTTTATTTTTTCCATAGGTATGACGTCGAAGTGCATACTTAATATACCTATACTTACATGGCGAAATATGACAATAAGTGACAACTCCACTAATAAAGACAGAACAAAATAGTTCATGTTTCTTTTTATTAGTGAAGTTTAGTCACTTATTGTCATATTTCGCCTTTGACTTCACTCCACTGTGGCTCCTTCGTATTATATACTTACATGATATATAGATACATGCGCACTGAAGCGCACAAACGCACACGTACATTTTTTCATGCGATTTATATTACTGGATATAATACTATTACGTCTTATGTAATGCACAGATCCACGCATTCTATACGAAGAGCACAAAACGTTTTCAAAGATGTGCAAATAATAAAATCGTTACCTTACATCTTTTATAGTTATACCAAAAAAACAACAACACCAAACCCACTTAGCATGATTGTTCTGTTATGTCATTGAGCGTTTTATTAGTACCTTATGTACTTGTATATTTTTGGTATCACCTTCCTATTTCTTTGTCCTTCAATGATTCCTCTGGGCTTTGCTGGTGGGTCCTACTTCTTTCAATTGCGGGTGGTTTACGGATGTTGCTGGTAGATCCTATTTCTTTCTTTTCCACTCTTTCACTTATCTTTCATCTTGCGGTTCCCTCTTAATTCAACCTGAGATCACCGCATATGATGGACACAGTAAATTTCGATGAAACACACCAACTTTTTCTTTTTCATTGGTCTGTACCTTGCTGTTCTCCCCGAGATCACTATGGTCGTGGGTTCAAGCCCCGACGGTTGAAAAATGGGGCAGTTGGCGGGCGATGCTGGTTGGTAGGTCCTACTTCTTTCCTTTCCCTTTTTATCCCATATTTATTCCTCTTGGAGTTACCTCTTTTTCTCTCTCCATGACATCACCACATATTGCGGACGGGGTAAATTTTCAAGTGACTCACATGATTGAAAAATCTTTTCGAGTATTTTTCAAGTCAACCCCCCCCCCCCCCCCCCCCCTTCCCACCTCTGGTACAACTAGATTGACAACTAGTTTCGTCGGAGACGGACGAAGGAGGTTCAGTGTGCAGATCACAAGACTGCGCACGATAAAGATTGTTTTGGCTGTTTAGAAAGCAGTTCGGGCAAACAAACAACCCCCCCCCCCATGCGCTTCCAAGATCATCTTAGTTGTGGATTTGGGTGGGGGGAGGGGTTAAATCAAATCAAACTTAACATCTGCTGTGGCAGGCTCGTGGAATTTTAGAATCTTGATTGTGATACTGTGTCGTTATCAAAACACCTCTAGATGTGCCTCTTCTTTCATTGGTCCACACAATTACGATGTAATGATATCGCTTTGTCCTATCAATAAGTGTGTGTGTGTGTGTGTGTGGGGGGGTTGGTGGGTTCTACTGGTAGGTCCTACTTTTTCCGTATCTTTCATCCGCTGATCGCTCTTAAAAACAAGGGGAAATATCAGTGAAACATACATCGTTTCAATAATTGACCTGGCAATACCGATGTCCTTTCCTCCTGCTCGAAATCAAACCATCAGTCCTAGTGGCGTTGTGATGCTGACATTTATCTTTACAAGGAAAGGGTTGACACATCCTTTGTACATAAAGCAATTACATGTGCCACGACATATTTGTTGTTGTAATGAAATATCACTTCAGCTCTAAATCGAAAATAAGGAGTGGATTTTATAGTTAAATCTGTAATCTAAGATTCCTGTGTAAGTAAGAACGAAATAAATGAATAAAGAAAGAAAAGAGAGAGAGAGAGAGAGAGAGAGAGAGAGAGAGAGAGAGAGAGAGAGAGAGAGAGAGAGAGAGAGAGAGAGAGAGACAGACAGACAGACAGACAGACAGACAGACAGACAGAGACAGACAGAGACAGAGACAGAGACAGAGAGACAGACAGAGAGACAGAGAGACAAGGAGACAGAGAGAGGGGGGGGCGATATTTAAAAAAAACTCATCAATTTCATGGTGATTTTCATACAACGCGCTGCACTTATAGCGCTTCAGCGTCGCTTCATTTCTTATCCATTCCTAGTCTACTTTGTGATGGAGTAATGCTGTTGTTATCTTCCATGACACCATTATTTGTTTGTGTGCATGCTTTGTGTCATCGAGAGTTGTGAGCAAACCGCAGAAGCCTGGAGGATTGTGAAGTGAGACGCTTGTGTCAACAAGTTTGTCTAAACGATAAGATGTCAAATACTCCAACCACCGAAGCCCTTTTAGGGCCCATCTCCTGACAAAATTTGGCCTGTTTTAAATTGCTTTCCTTTGCTTTGCTTTGCTTTGGTAAAGGATACGCGGTCGTTGGATGAAAACGCTCTGGGCTGGACATCAGTGTGAGTGTGAGTCGGGCCATGTGTAGACATGTATTTCAATGACTACAAATAACAAGACTGCTCCGAGGTTTCTTCATCGCCTTAGTGCAAATCTCCATGCACTGACCGACTCGTCAATACCCTACACTGCTCTAACCAAACGTCTGTAAGATTTATTTCTTATTCTTGTTGATGAAGATTGGACACGTGCGGTAAAGAGAATCCTATTAGCGGCCGGTCATCGCACCGGGCAGATCAAATTGACATCGGTTTGATGACCCTCTCGCATTGGCTCCTTCGGCGGCTTCGTGGGCTATACAATACAGTGGACATGCGCAGGGTAGGTACGACAGGGCGGTTGGTCTGGAGGGGGAAAGTTGGAGGGTGGGGGCGGGGATTGAGCTGCAGGGGTCGTAACGACGTTGCGTTGATTTGAATGGTAAAGGATATCAGAGTGGTTAGCACCCAATCTCACCCCACCCACGCAGCATTCATTGTCCATCGTCTTAGGCCCCGCCTTTCCTTTGTGATGAAGCAAGACGTCACTCTCTAATCGCCTTTTTATTGGTTTTACGAAACTGGGGCGGTGCCGATTGGGTCAATTGTATCATCTTAAGTGAATTAAGAGTTGCTCGTCTTGAATCACATTTAAGACATGATACTGTGGTTTTATGTTCAGTTGATGAAACGGACACTTTAGAGAACAGTTGACTTTCTTCTCGAAACCTCAAATAGATCTAGTTGAAATATCTGTGCGGAAAAATAGAAGATACCCAGCTTGTATTCCCATGCGTGTGTATGTGATGTTTTCTGTTATCGGAGAAATATATGATTCACCAATGGACTAGTAACGTACTATCTTTATGCAAATATAAATCCAAGACAATCATAATAATATATTATGTAGGTAGGGATAACATAAATAATCGATAGAGAAAATCAAGCCCGTGCATTTTGTGATCATTTAGTATTCAAGCAGGAGAGGGTTCTTCCACGAAACTCTGTGTTATATTGTGACAGTTATCAGAAATTGAAGTTAGCGTCAGTCTCGTTCTGAATCTAAAACTGTGCAGTCTTTTACTAAACTCTGTGCTCACAACATACTAATACGACTTTTGTATCGCGTTAGAAAGGTTGGATGCGTTTACCGTGTGTTGTGAATTCTTTTCAGTGTCTGCCTCATCAGTGTGTTTGTGAAGACGCATAAAAAAAATTGTTAATAGTATGAGGAACTAAAATTGGCATAAACTAAGACGGAACGAACATTTAATTGTCTTCAGTCTCAATATTCGTTGTGTGTTGAGGTTTAAACGTACGTCTTGTAACGCTGTTATCAGTCTATTATTTACAATGGAATCTTCGACGCATTCTCGGAAGCAAGTACAGGTAGATGATTTGGAGACGAGTCATGACATAACCCACAACTCAAAGCGCTTCCGACGATCTTCCATTTCTCGCTTGTCTCATTCCATCACTGGATCTTTAAGAATTCGAAAGAAACGCTTCCTGCCTGAGCCCATACACAAGGACCACGACGGAATAGTGACAGGTGTCTGCGACAAATATGTCAACAGAACGGTGACGATATCGGAATTGGACTCGTCCGTGTCCGCTCATGTTAACATTCAAGGCGACAGCAGAATTCGTGGTATTCATAGCTCTCGCTGTGTCGCCTTTGAGAATCGTTCGTATCATCGTGGCCTTGTCACCCTGAATGCAACTTATGCGGGTGTTGACACTGTAAGGCCAAACACAGGCGCGGTCAATTTGAGAGAGCAGCTCACCGGTAGTAGGAGAAAACGAAATCAGAATGATAGCTGTCAGCGGCGGTTGGGTTCATCTGAGCAGCGCTCAGAAGGCGGGAGGGGTCTTCGGCAGTCAGTTTTCCAGGCGCTGGAAGAGGGCGAAGGGCGTCATTTTTCAAAGTTGAGAAAGTTCCACCATTCCCCTCAACTGGGCGCAAGACCAGAACCGGAGGGATGCGAGACCGGAAGTGATATGACGGCACCACCTCCTCTTTCTTCATCTTCATCCCCTTTGCCTCCTCCTTTACCGCCTCGAGTGCCACTGATAAAGGATCATAACTCAGAACACGACACACCGACTGTCGGATGCTCGCCCTTAGATGAAACCAAGGTTCATTTGGACTCTTGTTACAAGAAACCGTGTGTTACTTCTCGGAGATGCGAAACTCGGTTAAATCGTAGCGTTGTTGTTTCAAACGCTCATGACCATCCACGCTTGGGATCAAAGCGACGCGATGTGGAATTTCCTAACGGTGGACGGAACTGTGTATTAGTGTCGGATGCTTTACAGCAGTCGATTTGTAGCGTGGTGGAAATTCGTAAGCGAGGATGGGTGTCTCGACGACGTGCACGTCAGCAGCATTGAGTGCCTCCTCAATGAAACTTTCGCCAACTGTTACTCGGTATGATATGCTTTTTTAATATATTTTTCTGGTTCGTGGTATCCTTTTGGATGCTTTACTCTTTAAAAACATTTGGTTTTGTCATTGTCTTATTTTTTTTAAAGCCCTGACTGCTTTCTGATAAACCACCGGATTTTGCCCATGTCTGTAACACATTTCAAAGCAAAAACTTTTTTCTTCTTATCTTATTGGTTCATCTTTTGTATAAATTGCTGTCAAATATTGCGGTATCAATGTATTTTCAGGCCCAAGTATCTCTAAAATGATACATGTATTGCGTATAAAGTCTTTAATCTCATTCCATCTGTCTGTCTGTTTATTCTCTCCTCTTTCTCTCTTCTCCCCCCCCTCTCTCTCTGTCTGTCTGTCTGTCTCTCCCCCTCTCTCTATCTCCCCCATCTCTATCTCCCCATCTCGTCCCCCTCCCCCTTCTCTCTGTCTGTCTCTCTGTTTCCCCCTCTACAATATCTTCTTTGCTCTTCGCTTTATATTTTTGCAGTATATGCATTATTTATCTATCTACACGTGTATATCCATCTATCCATCTGTATAATAGAATAACGCTAATCCTGCACCTGTTTGTCCATTAATGCACATTTCGCATAGAAAATTGTCTTATGCACCTTTTAACAGCGGGATTTTAAGAGCATTGCATCAAAATTTACATTTTCAGACCATAAGGGTCAAATAACGCGGTGCCCTGTATCAATCTCTTCTCCCACCCTTATGTTCGCAAACCCTTTCCCCCACCACCGCCATAACGTGCGTTGTCTTGCATGGTTTGTATGAAATCCTTCCTAACACTACACCCTACACACACCCCTTGTCTCGCTCCGCGCCTGCTCACTATGCCCTGTATTCATTGACGTTAACAACGAGGTGCCAGACGTAAATGTCTAGTTCCCTCTGTCAGCGTGGCATTGATTTCGTATTAATAGCATGGCTATAGCATTTTTATAAAGGCTAGTGGTTTTCGAACAAATACAAAACAGCATAGGTTTATATATTTATTTAGATCTATAAAAGGCTAGTGAACAACTCATAAAAAAAAAAGGAAAAGAAGTGAACGAAATATTCTCGTTATAATGTTTCAAGGTTTGTGATATCGTTTTCCTCGGATAATTGACATGACCTTTTCTCATAGAGGCCATTAAGTTTCTCAAGAAAATTGTGGTTTAACCTTGAAAGCCATGAGTCTGAAGTTCGAATATTGACATGGGCATAATACGTATGGTTTACTTGAGATTCACCCCCCCCCCCCCCCTCAAAGAAGAAAATCTCTACCTCTCTAATGATCTCTTGTAAATTGGGTGCAACAGCTCAATCCCGATCCCTTGAAGAAGACTGCCACTTCTGCTCTTATTTCACGTCATCTTATGTTTATCTGTCCCCCCCACCACTCTCTCTTTCTCTCTCCCCCTCTCTCCCTCTCTCTCTCTCTCTCCCTCTCTCCCTCTCTCTCTCTCTCTCCCCTCTCTCTCTCCCTCTCTCTCTCCCTCTCTCTCTCCTCTCTCTCTCTCCCTCTCTCTCTCTCCCTCTCTCTCTCTCCCTCTCTCTCTCTCTCTCTCTCTCTCTCTCCTCTCTCTCTCTCTCTCTCTCTCTCTCTCTCTCTCTCTCTCTCTCTCTCTCTCTCTCTCTCTCTCTCTCTCTCTCTCTCTCTCTCTCTCTCTCTCTCTCTCTCTCTCTCTCTCTCTCTCTCTCTCTCTCTCTCTCTCTCTCTCTCTCTCTCTCTCTCTCTCTCTCTCTCTCTCTCAGGCAAACTTTAAAAATAAAATCAGCTATCTTTCTTTCGTATCCTATGATGATATATTGGCTAACCTCTGTTATGGGTAGTTCCAGTGATAATTAATTACATTTTTTTTAACGGCGTCTCAATCAAGGATCACTCCCGATTTTATCATGACATCCTTGCCACGACATCTGTGTATCTTAATGCCCTTTATGGTGAATCGCCTGAATTCACAATACTCTTGTATGTAAATTAGAATGAATTTCTTTTTTTCCAGTCCTCCACCTTCTTTCAGCCTTTATGTATGTCTTATTGTTATCTTCAAGAATTGCATGTGCTCCAAATATTGCATTGCGGAATGCCAGTAGCGCCTCATCAAAATTGAGTCTGTAAGAAGAAGTCCTGGAGGATTATTCAAAGTTGACTCTCTTCAGTCTTTTGGGAAATTATCGTCGTATTTATACTTATAGATCTATGCAAGAGGTACATGCACTTCAGAGGCATATTATATTGTGACGAATGTGTTCGTCAGTGTTGAATGGTTGTTTATAAAATGATGCAAAGGGTTTGAACCTAGAAAGAGGTCGATCTGGGACACCAGCGGAACGAGCTGTCCGTGAATATAAATGCTAGTCATGATTGGGTTCGTACGAAATACCTTGTTAATGAAACCTCTTTATTAAAAGGAGACTATTAAACATAGTTCGTAGTGCGTTCTCTTTTCATGGCGAAGCAATGGGTTCCGACACGGAGGTCACGGGTTTGATTCTGTCAGGTGTCCAAAGATGTTTCTATTTTCCTTCTGTTTATTCTTTTGTACTCGTCTTGTCTGTGTCTCTATTCTCCTTCTGTACTTGTCTTGTCTGTATCTCTATTTTCCTTCCGTTTATTCTTTTGTACTCCATTTGTCTGTATCTCTATTTTCCTTCTATTTACTCTTTTACTCTATTTGTCTGTATCTCTATGGGGCTTCATGTAGTGATTGCACCGCAGCCGCGGACATCTGACCTTGGATGCCTTCTTCGCTGGCAAGCAATAAAGTCTTGTTTTGTGCTAAGAAATTGTATCCTTTCGGTTGATTGACGTTGTTAACAGAATGTTTTGAATCCTTAACATGTTAAGTTTTGTTTCATGAAAGCACGCTGATATCATAAATTTGCGACGGAATGTTAAACATGTATGTATCTTGATTAAGTACGTGTATGTGTGTCTATGTGTGAGAGAGAGAGAGAGAGAGAGAGAGAGAGAGAGAGAGAGAGAGAGAGAGAGAGAGAGAGGAGAGAGGAGAGGAGAGGAGAGAGAGAGGAGAGGAGGAGGAGAGGGAGGGAGGAGAGGGAGGGAGGAGAGAGGGAGGGAGAGAGAGAGAGAGAGAGAGAGAGAGAGAGAGAGAGAGAGAGAGAGAGAGAGAGAGAGAGAGAGAGAGAGAGAGAGAGAGGAGTGAGTGAGTGAGGGAAAGGGAAATGCAGGGAAGAATAGAGGTTGGATGATAATTGACAAGTATGTCATGCACGTATGTCTGACCGGTTAGCAGGAGTGGGGTGGGCATGTGTGCGTGAAGACTGGAAATATGATACTTGATAGCAATAGACACTGATTAGCAAGATAAGTGACCACCGGTGAGAAAGAGAGGAAAAGTATGTAAACAATGAGTGGGAAGTAGGCAACTGTAATGGTGATTTAGTACTATAATTCAGATTTTATTGGGGGGGTGGTATTACACTGGACATTTTTACTTGGGAAAAGGCAGAACCAGCGTCAACAATGACCTTATTTTATTATTAAGTTCGAGATTAGGCGACTGGCTGACTCTTTTCCTGGAATCGTTCATGTAACCTGATTTTTTCCCCCCAGGATCCTGATTTTTTTACATCTGGGTCCTGATTTTTAAAAATTTAGAGTGGCAGATCTGGTGAAGAGGTGGGGTCGCCTTGTTGACATGAGAACAACGAATTGTCGCATTTCAGTCACCGTTGTATCGTGCTCGATAAATGTAAGCCAACAGCTTACATACACCCCATTGTGCGCTATAATAAAGACATCGTTAATTTTTGGGCACATGATATCGATATCAATCATAGGTTCTATGGGCCGTAGTTACAAGGAACCACCCTTTTATTTAATTTTATATATCGGAGAGTTCAGGCCTGAATGTAAAGGGGATCATGTAAAGGGATACCTTGATTGATAACGGCCCCTGCTTTATCAAAGTTGAGCTTTCCTCAGGCAGATAAGTTTGGATTAGACCCATTGGTCTAATGGATTGCCGGTCGTAGCGAAACACTGTACGTTTTGTTTCTGGGTGCGCATGTTGAGAGCTTTTGACTATTTGTCCACTTGCGTTCACTGCACCAGTCTTTTAAATGCACGTCTTATCACTCTATTGTTACATTATTCACCGTTCGTCTTGAGGATTATAATGAGCGATTATGGCTCCTCCCCCTCTCTCTTTCTGCTCGCTCTCTCTCTCTGTGTCTGTCTGTCTGTCTGTCTGTCTGTCTGTCTGTCTGTCTGTCTGTCTCTCTCTCTCTCTCTCTCTCTCTCTCTGTCTCTCTCTCTCTCTCTCTCTCTCTCTCTCTCTCTCTCTCTCTCTCTCTCTCTCTCTTTCTTCTCTCTCTCTCTTTCTCTTCTCTTTTCACCCGGGCCGGAAATGTGTATTTTTCGTTGAAGATTATTAAAGAGACCCTGATCCTTGGTGGCCGTGGTCATTCAAAGCCGATTAGGGAAATTGCTGGCACCTGTGGCAGCCCCTATCTGTTGGGATTTCGCCCTATCCCAGTGTGTCCAGTTCAAGCTCCACTTTCGACCCTAACTTTGGGGTCGTCGAGGTCTGGCATTTAGTTGGAGAGCTTATGTTTGTTTCAATTCAGTTCGTGTGACGTGGATGTAGATAGAGGAGCGAATTGTTTATATTTGTGTGTGTGTGGATTCTGCTCCTTGAGCGGACTGCTTCTTACCATCAAGATTCTTCCACCAGCCTTTATTACTTCGGCGGAGTATTTTATGTTATCCTTTTTATAGGTCTCACTGATTTTAAGAGGCTCCTTCTATTACAGCGGAGTATTGATTGTTGATATCTGATACCATATAAGACTGCCAAAAGCTTTGCTTGATCGAAACACATATTTAGTGCGCGAAGGACATGCTTAATTGATTTGAAATACGTGCTTCACGGGTCGATTAACATACGTCGCTTCCCTCTTGATAATTATTCAATTATTGAATTCAATTCATCGTTGTTCTCGCATTGCTGGTGGGCGTTTTTTTATATCTCCCCCCCCCCCCCCCCCCCCCCGGCCAAAAAAATATTCCAGGAGCGGCATACAACATCGAAAAGAATACACCGTATTAATTTTCAACTGTTGTTGTGTCGTGCCGGTGATTGATGTGAGAAGACTAGACGTGCCAAGACATATTATTATACCTTACTTGTGTGATATAGTCAACTGGATCCAGCGTTATGTCTATGGTTTTGACTGCATTTCTCTCTTTCTGATTTAGAACCGTCAGAGAGGGTGGTACGTCTTTAGGACTCAACATCGCAAACCAACTGTCTTGGAATCATTTTGGGTGTCTCGCGCTATGCCCTTCTATTGATGTCGTTGATTTCTTCGGATAAGATGATTTAGCATGGCTTTTTCAAACTGGCAAAGATGTAGTTGTTGGACAGTTTTGATGTAAATCGTGACTCTTTGTGACTTCAAATTATATTATGTGAGACAGAGACAATTCTCTCGTAATCGATACGCTTTTCACAAGCCCTTAATACTATACACACACTTCAAGGCAAAGGCACTGATTAACAAGCTGACAACTGAGTAGGTTTCTTCATGTCTCTTGTGATGGAAGGTCGATCATGCGACCTGAGTTGATAATAATGAAACAATATACCAGCTGTCAATGAATGAAACTGAATCAAATTTGATGATATGTTTTATCGGCAGATGTAAAAACAAAATATTGAAAAATAAAAAAAGAACAAACGCCGACATTTTTACATTATTTAAAAAAAATATTATGCTTGGATTATCTCAGGCCAGTACCGGGTGTATATTATTATTATATGATTTCTCGAACGGAACATTTTGTCGGCGGTCAAATGATTTCTGATAGGGACGCGTGTGATCATCTTTGTTGTACGCGGCTGATTCTTCTTTGCTGAGGAATGCCAGAAACACCAACTGTGTGTTCGCACAACTCCCGAAGACGAGACGCTGTATTCCTGTAATGGTGTGAGAATCGTCAGCGAAAAAGATGATCTGTGTGAAGATATTACGTCACGAGTTTCTCTCCTTCGGGGACCAGGATTTGCCCTCTCGCTCGGGATCCCGCCAGCAGATCTTGCTTTTACACTCATCTGTAAGCATTACAATATTTCACGAGACAGTGATTTTAACATTTTTATTTTATTTACTCACATCTTCAACTAAGGTGGTCTCGGTGTTTTTGGTAGAATTTTTAATGTTGCCGGACTGCCCTGTAATGTAAACAGCCAAGGGATCTTTAACGTGCACATAGTGTTGTGATCTGTGCACGGGACCTCCTATCGTCCGTCTCTGACTGGATTAGGGTATCGATCTATCTACATAGACCAGGGAGGGGGGGGGTATATTTCAGTTTTTAAAAGTCGTGAAAATTTGTTTAAACCGTCAGCGGGGCTTGAACCAAAGGTTGCGAGGCCGACACCTTGCTTTTGGTCCCCCTCACGAGACATATTCTTTTTCCCTATTACATAAGTCATTCAGGCCCGTGTATGTGTGCATAACGGGGGAATACATTTTGAATCAAAGAAAAACGTATTTTAGAAATATATATTATACATATATATATATATATATATATATATATATATATATATATATATATATATATATATATATATATATATATATATATATATATATATATATATATATATATATATATATATATATATATATATATATATATATATATATATATATATATTATTTAGTTCATCTGTGCTTCTTTACAAGCATAGGTACGTTCAAACAAGCCAAAGAAAAGTCCATAAATCAGATCCATGAATGCGCAGAATTTTACTGTTTCTATGAATGGTATTTTTATCTATTGCAACTCGCCTGGTGTTTCTGAGAACGGCGACAATTTTCGTTATAGTTTACATAGGTGTAACTGTTTGCTTTGGACTACGTCGTCATTGAGTTTGAAATATTGTTAAAGATCTCGCTTTCATTCAGGTAGAGCCTTAAGATTCAATCATGTCGAATCAGTAGTTACAAATTATAAAACTGTTTATTCTCATATGAAAAAAAAAGTATTTAATACGTTAGCTGTAGACAAAATCACGTAGGAAAGTGTTAGTATAAGGAGGATTTAAAAAAAAGATTTTAATATTATTCATTACGTTTATTGTTGCAGCTGTTAGCGATGACGTTCACCAGCTGTCTTCTTTCCTGTCATTTTTTCATATCTTTCCTCTTGTTATTTCCTTATCCGACTTCTCTCTCTCTCTCTCTCTCTCTCTCTCTCTCTCTCTCTCTCTCTCTCTCTCTCTCTCTCTCTCTCTCTCTCTCTCTCTCTCTCTCCCTCCCTCCCTCCCTCCCTCCCTCCCTCTCTTCTCTCCCTTCTCCCTCTCTCCCTCCTCCCCTCCCTCCCTCTCTCTCTCTCTCTCTCTCTCTCTCTCTCTCTCTCTCTCTCTCTCTCTCTCTCTCTCTCTCTCTCTCTCTCTCTCTCTCTCTCTCTCAATCTTACTCAATATCTCCTGAGATCCCCACTTGAGATGACCAGGGTAGATTTGATATAAAGAACAGGCATTTTGTCTTCTAGTCAAGAGTGCAGCTGGTCCATTAAATTTGGAGCCTCGGCCGTTCTCATTAACCTAAACATATTAAGTAACGTTGCTTCTGGGCCCTTACGGCACAAAAGCCAGATCATATCTCCTTTTCTATAGCGTGAAGCTGAACTGGTGGCAATGCATGGCCTCCTGTGTCAGAGTATCAAGAGGCTAGTTTGTGATATGATTTACCTGGTAGCTGATGTTGGTACTCACTTGCAATTTTGTCGAGTAGTAGGCGGGGGGGGGGGCGCACGTCTTGTTCAGTGTCTAAAGTGTCTTTCACAAGGAACACATCGTCGGACCCGACATGGTAAGGATTCGAACTCCGGGACCCACGATCCCAAGTCTCGTCACCTAACCACTAGGCTGCCAACATCGACACGACTGCTTGCTGTGAATTAATCGCAATAGTATGTTTGATATTATTATACTACACGCACTATTACATTAAGACGCCGATGTTAATACGAACACAACGGACACCTACGACAGAGCGTATCCTGTTATCGCCAAGGTGTGAAACTGATAGCATTGTGTGGCGCTGGCACACGGCAGTCCCATAGTCCCAATGCTGTCTTTTCGGGCTGGCCCAGCGTGGCACCGCATCGTCGTGTACTGTACGACGACTCTCAAAAGGTACCAATCAAAGCGTTTGTCATTGTAGCCATTTCAATCAGATTGCACTCGATGCTACCGATCAGATTTGGAGCTGGGGCGAGACGCATTGCCTTGGCAAACGTTACTTTCAAATACAGTGCATAATATAATATAAATAATAATATAATATAATATAATATAATATAATATAATATAATATAATATAATATAATATAATATAATATAATATAATATACTATAATATACTATAATATAATATAATATAATATAATATAATGCGCAACGTTGACAGAAGGAAGGAGAGACTGGTGGTGGTGGGGTAGGGGTGTAGGGAGGGGGAGGGGGGCAGTGAAAAAATCAACGATAAGGTGATAATGATAATACTTATAATCATGATGATGATGACGATGATAATATTAATGATAATACAAGTAATTTAACTGATGATGGAGAAAATAATAATAATAATAACAATAATAATAATAATAATAATAATAATAATAATAATAATAATAATAATAATAATAATAATAATAATAATAATAATAATAACAATAGTAACGAAAAAAGACTGGTTTCGGATGACAATAACAAATAAATAACGATTTGGATAATACTTTGAAAGAAAATCCCAATTCGATGTGTTTTGCGGAAGCTGCTGGTACGTCAAACTCCTTTCCTTTCCCTCTTTCACTTATCTTTTATCTTGCTGTTTCTTCTTAATTCAACCTGAGATCACCGTATTCGGTGGACATCGTAAATTTGAATTAACAAGCAAACACTTCTAATTAAATGGCCGTTTCCCCTTTATAACAATCCTTAACTGATCTCTTCATGTTGTCTTTTTCGTCTTCAGTTTTGTTTAATTTTTCTTTTGCGTTTTTGATTTTGGAGTTTTGAGGGCTGCAACAAAGGAGAATTGTTATGATTCATTGTAATTGCATAATATATTGCTCTATTTCTTACTTTCCGTTTTCTATTCATCATTTACTCATTCCATTACTGTATTTGTCGACTTCTTACAGCCAAGCCAAACACTTTTTCTCGCCAGCCCCATATCTCTCCTCTCTCTCTCCTCTCTCTCTCTCTCTCTCTCTCTCTCTCTCTCTCTCTCTCTCTCTCTCTCTCTCTCCCCTCCCTCCCTCCCTCCTCCCTCCCTCCTCCCTCCCTCTCCCCTCCTCTCTCTCTCTCTCTCTCTCTCTCTCTCTCTCTCTCGCCCTCTGGTAGGCGCGGGTAGTTGGCGCTGCTGGTATGTTTTACTTCTTTCTTTCACTCCTTCACATGGCGTTTGTCATGCTGTTTCCTCTTCTTAATTCGCCATGAGAACATCACATACGATGGACAGAATAAATTTCAATGAAACAGTCTGTCCGACCATTTGTTTGACTCTCTCCCCTTCCCCCAATGATATTTGAATTTAAGTCACTTTTATTAAGTAAACCGTAACGTGTTTTGCTTTATTATTTGTTTTGTCCAGTCGCTGGCAGTCAGGACGACCTTCTGGTCACAAGCTTATCACGGCCAGCAGTGTCAACAACGGTGGCCTGCCAGTCGGGACTGGAACCCAGGGAAGACAAAGCTGGACGTGTGGCTGGCTGGGCGGTCAATTTTGATCGTCTCCTGAAAGACCCCATAGGACTGGCCATTTTCACATAAGTTTTTGTTTTGTAAATAATACATTGTATATTATATTATTATTTTCGAACTTAACCCATCTCAGTACTCACTGGGTGTCATCGTGAACATGATGGGAATGTTTCCGGAGAAGGGGCGGTTTTGCGGGTGCTAATGGTAGGTCCTACTTCTTTTCTTTTTATTCTTTCACATATCTTTCATCTCAGCATCATGCTGAGATGATTATAGGGTGGATGGGGTAAATTTCCTGCGGGCGGTTGGCAGGTCTTGATGGTAGGTCCTCCTTTTATGCTTTCAATTCGTTTTTTTCATGTGGTTTCCTCTTAATTCACCCTGAGATCACCACAATGGTGGACCGGGCAAGTTTCAATTAAACAAAAGAAAAATCCATTCACCGGTTTCATCATGTCTGTTATCTTCTTCTTCATGGGCAGGGTCAATTGTAGTGAAAGCAATTCCTTAAAAATCTTTGCTGTGGTTATATTAAAAATACCGTACAAATTTTAAGTCTATATACAGTAATATGAAAGGAAGAAAAAAAAAAACCAAGTGCAATTTTGTTTTTCTCCTTCTTCTTGTTGGTTACTAACATTGACATGTGTATTGCATATTTTTTTCAGGAGTTTTTGAAGAAAGAATTTAGCGAGGAAAAATAATATTCTGGAAGCTTGTGAGCAATATCGACAACTGGAGGATGAGCAAATGGTGAGCATTGGTCTTTTTGTCATTTTTCCCCTTCAGCCTGTCTACCTGTTTGTGTGACTCAGACTGCCCGTTTCTCTGTTTCCCTCTCTGTCTTCTGTTTGTGTGTGTGTGTGTGTGTGTGTGTGTGTGTACACGGCTCTCTCTCTCTCTCTCTCTCTCTCTCTCTCTCTCTCTCTCTCTCTCTCTCTCTCTCTCTCTCTATCCTCTCTCTCTTTTTATCCTTTCACTCTCACTTGTCTGTCATCTTACGGTTTCCTTTAAGTTCACCATGAGATCGTCGCTTATGGTAATTGACAGGATAAACTTCAATGAACAAAGTCAGCATTATTCGTTTCCTTACTCCTTTACAGTGATTTCATTTTTCCTGTCTGTGTCCAAAACGTTTGCTTATCTTAAGTTTTTTTGTGATACGAAAGAAGATATTATCTCCTGCCTCAACTCACCATCCACCCTATCGTTTGGTCCAGCTCTCCACTCGTCATGATTTGTCTCCCTTGTCCTTCACCCCCCTCTATCCATGTATAGCTCCTCACTACGTCGTGCTAATTCCGTACCTTGACACAAAAGACGGCCAGGCAGAGCCCTAAAGCCATTTAATTCTGCTCATGATTCCTGCGGCTTGGAGGTCTCTGCTAATCCTTTAAGATAAACACTGTTGCTGACCGCTGAGCAAATGTTTTATCGAGCAATCCCGAACTTAGCCCAGCCTTGAATCACAGCTTTTTGAGGAACTGCTTTGTGGGGGTTGGGCAAGGGAAAAGAAAAGAGAGACAGAGGTGACCGTTCCTCTCTTCTGTTCCAGGAGGTTAATATGTCCCCCACAATGGAAGCAAATTTTACTTACAGAATTGTATCGGTCGGCTTTTGAGTTCTGACCGCTTGAGCAATAGATGAAGCGCCTCGCTGTCACGTGATGTCTGTGACAGGAAGAGAAATGGTAGCGGAAATGGAGATGACTGAAGTAACAGGGCAAACATAAGTAGGGAAGCAAACTATGTGTATATTATAATAGGAGAAAGAGAGAGAGAGAGACAGAGAGAGCAGGAGAGAGAGAGAGAGAGAGAGAGAGAGAGAGAGAGAGAGAGAGAGAGGAGACAGAGTCAGACAGACAGAGACAGAAAGTATTGATTTTTTTGTTCTTTTGTTTAGAAAAATATTGAACTTATGTGAGAGGCTAATCTATATTAAGCATTTGAAATAGCATAGGCTACTTGTCATAGACAGCGCTGCAACAGCTTAGTTTTAAGAGTTAGAATTTGCAGAGACAATTTGTTTCACTACTCAAATTATGACATCCCTCCCCCCATTCCGCATGGCATGTCAATAAAAAGTATGTTAATATTTTATTACAGCTGAAACAACAGGCTCAAGACATTTACAACAGACACCTGTCGGCTAAAGCCAGTGACCCTGTCAATGTGGACAGCTTTGTCAAATCTTATACAGAGAAGTTCTTGGACAACCCAACGGCCGTCATGTTTGATGTCGCTCAGCAACATGTAAGTTATAATAAGTCTAGTTAAAAAAATCAAAATCTCTTCCAGTCTTGTCCACACAAACGTAGGGAGGCATTTCATGCTTTTGAATGGCTCCTGTTTTTTTTTTATATGGTCATACTTTGTTTATTTGCTGTTATCTATTGGTACTACATTTTGCATTGTGTCAAAACTTTGATTGGTGGAATGGGATATCGAATGTTTAGATGATAGAGCAGATGTATTCCAATCAGCGTGGGATAATATAAGAAAAGTATTTGTTTTGCAACAGATCTTTCAATTAATGCGTCCAAGACAGTTATGCGCTTCTGAAATCAGACCTGCTTTGGACCATGTGGTGAAGGAGATGGAAGGGCAGCCTCTCCAGGATCCGACAGCTGACAGAAATGCACTGGACCCATCAGGAACAGTAGGAAAAGGTGACAAAAAGAAGGTGCATTATTGTTTGTGTGATCAATGCAAAAGTGGACAACATTGTAGCTTTGTTTTTTTGGAAAAATCGAGGAACAAGAATATGAACAATCAAAATATAGGGAACAAAAATGGTAGGTTTGATAAGAATAACAAATACTCATTAGATATATTATTTGGATGCTTTTTTGGTTGTGTATTGGACAGTATTTTTGTTGTGTATTGGACAGTATTTTTGTTGTGTATTGGACAGAGAACTTTCCTTTTTTGGGGGGGTGGGGGTGGGGGGGATGTGTCGATTGTTGATTTTCAAATTTAAAAAAAAGGAAAATTTGGTTTTCAAAGGTAAAGGAAATTTTATGTATTTATACGTTTGTGTTTTTGTTTGTGTTTAAACATTTTTGAACAAATTGAAAATGTTGGGTTTTATCATTGATGTGTATTCTCTTATCTTTTTTCAAGGGAAGGCAGGAAAAGCGATGGATCGCTCAGCGTTCAATTTTACCATGGAAATGAATAAGTTCTGCTCTCTGGACATTTCTACTGGTCTATATTCCTTTTCTGATTTTATCTCCTATTTATATGTATTATATACATGCTTACACATCCTCATACACACACAGACATATGCAAAGACAGACATACAGACACACATACAATAAGCACCTATTTATCCTTGACTGCAGTGCAAGCGGTTGACAGGTACTACTGCTGGGTATTTCCTTTCACAATCTTTCTCTTTGTCTTTCATCTTGCCATACCCTCTTAGTTCATACTGAGATCACCGCACTGGGGTAAATTTTAATGAAGCAAACCTTAATAGCAGCACGTTTATTTGATATCTAATACGAAATTATCAATTTAATTTTCCAGGTAAAAAATCATCGATGAAGGAAATTCTGAATCAGACTTTAAGAAACCAGGAAAGAAGAACAAGAAGAAGTTGAAAGACAAAGACCAGACCAGCGAAAACAGCAGCTCTGGTAAAAACAATCTGGAGGAAAATGCCCCGTTAGTCCCAACTCAATACACTCACTACCGGTAGACACGGTCAACACCAGCATCAGTGGCGGGCCCCCAAAACAAGTGTGGCCCTGGCATTGATCTGAGCACCATGAGGAAAAAGTCTTCCATCCAAGAGAGGTGAGTCATTGTATTTAGTGTTTTTGCACTAGCTCGCTATGATTAATGTCAATGATACGTTTTACTTTAATTCAGTAGCAAAAACTAAAATAAACAAATGACATGCTAGTGTCATGATTTTTACAACGATACGGCCGTTTCAATGACTAAATCAATTCGACTGTGAAGAACTTAGTTTATAGGCCAGTCTTTAATGCTTTGTTGTTTAGATTGTTCACTCACTCTCTCATCTCTAGTCTCCTTGTTTGAGGAGAGATAGGGGGAAGGGAATGATTCAAACAATTTTCATCGTCCCTTCTTTCTGTCTCCTGGCAATTATGAAATAAGATTTCCATGGGCGTAATGTATAACATTTCAAGTTTATTGTTTTAATGACTGTCACCTATTCATAAGTAAGGATATGTTTTCTTCGTACGGTTGTCAATGCACGTAGTTGTTTGCACATTTAAAATGTATCATGTTTGTTTTCAAGGTAGTTTTCTTTTCTTTTTTGTTTGAAAATTTTAATTTTTTGAGATCAGGGAAATGAAAAGGTTCATTCAAAATTTTCTCAACAACTTTTCTGAAGGTGTTCATGTAGTGCTTTCATGTCATCCGCAGACCCAGGGAAATCACAGAATCACAGTTCAAATTTTGCCGAATCATGTTACCAGACGGTTCTACCACAGTTGTATGTGCTAAACCCGGTCAAAGTTGCCGCAATATCTTGGAGTAAGCTTTGTGAGAAAAGATCTGTCAGTTTGCCATCTGTGGACATATTCATTCTTGGATCGAATAAGGTGAGATTTAGAAAGAGTTACACTTACATGCAATCGCCTTAACAATTCCTCATTTTACTCGATGCTGGTGCTGCTAATAACGATAAGAATTATAGTGATGATATGAGTAATATAATTGCAGCAATAACAGTTATATTAATATTAATAATAATAATAATAATAATAATAATAATAATAATAATAATAATAATAATAATAATAATAATAATAATAATAATAATAATAATAATAATAATAATAACAACAATAACAACATTAATAGTAATGATAATGATAATAATACTATCAGTGCTGCTGCTGTTGATGGGCAGTTGTCAAGTGGTACTAGTAGGTTCTATTTCTTTCCTTTCACTCTATTATCTATTTTTTAACTTACGATTATCTTTTAAGTCCCCCTGAGATCCATATGGTGGATAGGTGATTTAAGAAACCAGTCAGTTGTTGCTACTACCAATTATAATGATGAAAGTAATAATAACAACAATAATAATAATAATAATAATAATAATAATAATAATAATAATATAATAATAATAATAATAATAATAATAATAATAATAATAATAATAATAATATAATAATAATAATAATAGAATGATAATGTAATGATAAGATAATAATGATAATAATATACAAAATAAAAATAATAATAATAATAATAATAATAATAATGATGATGATGATGATGATGATGATGATAGTAATAATAAAATGATAAGATAATTATAAAATGATAAGATAATAAAATGATAAGATAATAACGATAATAATATAGAATATAAACAGATGACTGTTGTCTTGCTGGAGAACAATTTCATTTGAATTTTCCCGCCACTTCAATTGTTTCTTCAGCCTTTAGATTTGGATGAGGACATAAGTGTTCTTGGATCAAAAGAAATCGTCATAGAAAAAAAGAGTACTTTTTAAACTTGACTTACCAAACCACAAATGTATAGGAGTCAAGGCTAAACCTAATCGCACTGCCAATGATGTCTTCCAACCTATTTTACTTAAATATGGTTTCAACATAGAAAAGCGTCACTATTCATCTGGTAAGCTAAGCTTTTATGAAGATTTCAACAATTTTAGATGAAAATAGTATATACAATAAATGCAAAATTTCATAGTTATCTTTTGTCTTCTTTAAATGTTTTACATCTTCAAAAAATTTGGAGAAAAATCAGTTTGAAAGAAGAATAGTGTTTAAATTTAATGTCACGAAACACATTTCTGTTTTCAGATTTTGAAATGTATTCATTTTTTTTTTGCGCTTTGACAAATATAGCATTTATATATTGAGATTTTACATGAGAAATAATACTACAATAGGAAGAATGTGCTGCTTAGAAAATGTCTTTTTTAAATTTATTGAACAAGCAACGATTATCAATGTGTCAATTGGAAAAAGAGACTAGTTGTGTAGAGTCATGTAATCTGCTGATAAATGGGACAGAAATGATTATTTTAGTTCACATTTACTCATTTCAGCACAATGATCAAGAAGTCTAGACTTGGACCAGCCTGTCTCAATCTGGACAATGAGCGAGTTGTAATATCAACCATTGATGGTAAGTTAAAGATCAATAACCTTTTATTTTTATCTTGAAAGGATGTTCATATCATAATACCATATCGAAGAATGCAACAATATACTCCACAAACAAATAAATACACATGTTAAGCCATGAGTATAAGAGGAAATTTGCAATACTCTGTACTGACATCAGCTGTATTAAAGTTGATTCTATAAACAATGCACGTTCTAATTATTCCCAGCATGCAGCATGTTAATTCTATCAATGTTGTGCAAACCACTCATATTAGACATATATAAAGATACATAAAGATATATATATATATATATATATATATATATATATATATATATATATATATATATATATATATATATATATATATATATATATATACACACATATAATAATATACTTTTTTTCATTTTCATTTTTACATTTATTTTAAAAGGAAAATCAAGCCTTTTCCCTTTGATTGTTAATGCAGTAAATGTTTACATTTAATTAAAACATAAAAATAACTATGGATAACAAATGGAAAATAACGATAGTGAACAAATGAATAAAAAGAATTAATTATCTTGTAGATTTTACCACTTTTGTTGAGTGTTAGATCGGGTTGTTTGAAAAGAATGTATAATTGAAAATCAGTTCTTTGCTTTTTACCTTGCTTCTTGTTTGCTGTTAATATTTTACCGTTTTCTCAAACCATGTGAACAAAAGCCTACCAAAGCTATGATATAAAGACAAAATTTGTAGATTTTATACATCTTTATGTGTGAGTTGATGTCTAATTTTTTTACATTATCATCCATTGTTTATGCTGCATGGAAAGTCTGTAAGTGTAATTGTCACAAAGAGGCGGTAAAAGCCAAAAGTAGAAGCCTAGATACTCTGTTGAGTATCAAAGGTAAATGATTTTCAGTTTGCAGTTAAGTTTAAGGAACCTTGAATTGCGTAACAGTCGGGGCATTTTAAGGAGAAATAATGTTAATTTGTACATTTCCTACACAAAAGGATTGTCAGTAATAAAAGCGCTTTTAAGCACAAATGGGCTAACCTACTTTTTATTTATTTACTTTTATTAGATTACTTTTTAGCAATTTTAGATTTTATCACAGAAAACAAACATGGGAGTTTATTTCTCCCTGGGAGAAGTTTCGTTTTGCTAGCTTTTCTATTAGCTTCGTTCTAGGTGATAATAACTGTCTTGCACTTTCATAACCAAGACTCTATCAAGTTAGCAAGCATAACGGCGGCCTCATATTTAGCGAGCTCACAACTTAGTGAAAAAATGGACCACGAGATTATAAATGTGTTGTATCAGTAATCTTTTATTTGTGTATTGTGTTGGGCTTCATATGCAGCTAGTTTTAATGCAAGAAGGTTTTTAGATTTTGAGGAAATGAAAAAAATTGCTTGAAACCATGTCAGGTATAGTTGATGGGATAGCCTATTTAACAAAGGGATGGACCACTGGCCTACCAGCTTACAAAGAGTTAGCCCCTTCCAAAAAAACCGAACAAACTGGGTTTGACCACTTGTAAATTGGGGATTCAAATCTTCTCTGCTGATTTTTTCGAAAGAGCTTTTTCGGGATAGCCCACTTGTGGTGAAGAGCGTCTAATTTTACCCTCACTGTTGTCCTGACTTAACCTTTGATTTGCTTATCGTAGTTTCAATTCTGTTCATGTTCTCTTGATTTTAGTGTTCTTTGTTGCTACTTTCATTTGATTTATTTTAAAAGCCCCTTGTCATTTTCATTTGTGTTCATGACTGTCTCGTGAGGAATAAAATAACAAAAAAGACTGAAAGTAATTTGGAACAAAGTGGGAAAAACTGTTAAGTAAATGAAAGATCTTTAAGCAAGGCATATGTTTTTCTTTTATTCACTTTTTGTAATTGTGTAATTTTGTACTTGTATGGATGCATTACATTATTTTTTTTCTTAAGGAAATCTGCATTAGAAATGAATTCAGAAGTTGTATTCATGTTTATCCTATGCTATGTTTTCATGAATCTAAAGAATGAAGTAAATTGAATGGAGAAATTTTCCCCAACCATTAACTTTATGGATTTAAATATTCAGAAACACATTTAGGACATAATTTAAAAAAAATGTTTCTTAGCTTTGCCCTTAAAGTGTATTAAGTAAAAATAGATTGTGTTGGTGGTGGTACAAATATAGATTTGTAGATTTAGAGCAATTCAGTGAAGATCCTGAAGGAAACATGAAATACGAGAAGCACAAAGAAAATTAACTCATTATTGTTGCTGTTCATTAACTTTCGTCACTAACCTGAATTATGCATGCCTAAAAGTTACTGATTGTTCTTTTGTTTGTTTCTGTGTCTGTTACTCATGTGTTTGTTTTCGTTGTTGTCATCGTTGTTGTCGTTGCATTTGGATTCTCTAACAGACTCCATGGGTCATGGCCTTCTGGTGGGTTCAAGCCCCCAGAAAGCAGCCCCTGCTGCCAAAAACCGGGCTAGTCGCTCTGGCGGTAGCGGTGGCGTTGGCTCCCTGGAGGAGATCACCAACCAGATTTTTGAGGATTTGATCGTGGTAGAGCCAGTTGGCTCATGGTTTTGATGAGCTGGGTGTGATGGAACTGGACAAGGCCAAGGTAGGGCTTGCCATTGTCATCGTCCTTCACATCTTCATCCGACAGTCATTGTGGGTTTAATTCAATATGTATGTGTGTGTGCACCGCCCTGCTTGTGTCCAAAGGGCATTTTCTGAAACCCTTTTTTATTTGGATCATCATTATTTTCTTTCTTGCCTTTTTTTGTTTTTTGTTTTGCTATGTAACTGTTCATGTTGAATAACTTTATCTCTTCTCCTTTTCTTCAGTCAGACCTGACTTTTTGCACGTTTGTATGTGTGTATCAGATTCATCAATTAATGAAAGGTTGCTTGAATGTAATTTCATTGAATAGATAATTATCACTCTTAGCTAGTAACAAAGAAGGTGTAAAGATTATTTGAATACAACTAATAGCAGTTTCAACAGAAAAATGATAATGAAAAAAATACCCAGAGGAAGAGGATGAAAAACCACTATTACTATTGGTTACTTTTTTCTATAGGAATAATTTAAAAAAACATGATATAAGATGGGGTAATCATATTCCTTATGGAGCTTTTCTGGAAATGTTGGAGGTGATCGTTGGTTATGAGTGACTGGAATTTCTATTCCAAACGTGTATTTGGGATTCCATAAAATTTCAGTCCTTTTTACTTTCATGAGTCATTTATAGAAGTATTTTCAGTCTTGATAAATGCACATCCTGTACCCTCAGGAAAGATACCCCTATTTAAAATAAAAAATTTTTTTGACAAAGACCTTCAAAAAAAAGCTTGTGTATTCATTATCTTTCCACATTAAGGAAGTAAAAGGCGCCGTTTTGACATTTGTCAGTCATGTATAATATAACCATGTGTCATGTAAAAAAAATGCTGCACCACATGAAAAACATTGCGCATTATTGTGTGCTCTTTCACTTTCTCGATCTCGTTTCTTCACATCTGTTGATCTTTTTCATATAAGAATTGTTTTCTTTACCTTCATCATTTGTTTTTACTTAAGTCTCTACTCTCTTTTATCTTTCTGTAGGCCAGTCATAAAAACGGAGGGGGCGTTCTTTGGGTTTATTAGGCCTGCTGAGAAAAGAGTCATTGGGAGCAAAGGACAAGAGCAAAAAGAGCAAGGGAAAAGTGACGTTGCTCTCCCAAAAACTGAAGCCAGGAAGAACAAAGAAAAAGATGGTCAGTATTTTCCCTTATAACTTTCTTTAGTGATTAGTTTTGTGCGTTGACATGATTGAATTCTACAGAGAAATACTTTTAGGGCCGGTGTTTGGAAAAAGAGATATTAAGAAAGACGCTTCTTGCAATGATTGTATGAATTCTTTTTGCACACAGCTTCTTTGCTTTGACTGTCATTGCTACTGTTTATGGTGAGGAGAGAGCAGATAGAAATATTTTTTGAAAGATGGTCTTATCTCACAAACCTTTGTCAGCATTTTGTTAAATTTTTCCACATATGATGAAAGACAATAAGAATAATTCATTGTATGGTGTTTTAACTTTTTTTTGTTTTTGTGTGAATGGTTAAACTTTCAAATGTTATATTATTCCAAGTCAGAAAGCATGCTATGGCTCTATGCCTATAGTCTTCAATTCACAATCCTTATTTGTTTTGTCACAATGTTTCAGGTGAGCATCTGATGCAATTGCTGTCAGGAGCCCAAAGTCTCCAACTAGAGGATCAAGAGGAGTGGAAGTACCTGCCGGAGATATGCCATCCTTTCTGCATCATGCGGACCAGGAGTGACTTTAAAGTAATGGAAGTTCATCTCGACAAAAGTAAGGAGCCAAGAAAGGGAACATCACCAGATAGCTTCCATGAACCTGAGCACCGCTCTAGGGAACGGCTAAAGGTCATCATCCTATGGATCAGAGGATGAATCCCTGCAGTTCTGTCACCACACTCCGGATGTCATCTTCAGTCACGCCAAGGGGGCAAAAACTTACTTCCTTTGGGACCTCTGCCTCTGTGAATGGAAATTTCCAGACTCGGGATAAAAACGCAGACCTAGATGGAATAATTCCTCTCCAAGGACTGCAGAGGGTTACTTTCGTATGTCACCCGTTGTCATTGACATTTCGAACTGCAAAATCTGTGGATGACACACTACAGTATGACTTGTTCTCAGATTCCAAGCATTTAGAGCCAAGTTAAAGCCCCAAATAATTTTGAGCACGTCGTACCCAGAACAAGTCCAGGAGTGAGTGAATCAGTAAGATCACCACACCATGTGAATTCCTCTGTCGCTCCTTCTGTTAAAGCCACTCTCGTCTCACCCGAGAGGTTTTCTCCACAAACCAAAAGCCACGCAGCAATACTGAATCTGATTTCAAAGGTGCTACATTACTTCCCAACAAGATTTCACCAACACCATGTTCCTCTCAGCCTCATCCTATGTTGCCTTCCTCCTCCAATGTACACTCTTCCCCTCCAACTACTAGTCGTGTATCTCCCAACATGTTATTTCATCAATCAAGGAAAGATGATAACGAACGACTGATGACCCAGTGCTCTTGGCCAGTCCTAGAATTCCCATGCAAGACACTCTGCGTGCAGTTTCACGGGGCAGTCGGATTTGGCCCAAAGAGCGTTGCTTTCACCACGATTTGATGAGCTCACTCAGAATCATTCATGTTCTGAGGGGAAGACAGTAAGAACTAGTATCCAACACGCACTACTGTCTCCACGGCTGAGCCAGTCTCGGAATCCAGCTGTCCACCAGCCTCACCCTCACAAACCAGACTGGCCCGGCTCTGTCTCATCACATTAGCCCTTATTCTCATAGTAAGCAAACTCTACACAATAACCCTGTAGCCTTTAATAAAGTGACTCATGGGAGTAAATTCCAGCCCATCAAGAACACCTGTTAGGTTTCATCACAAGTTTCAAGTTCAGATTGGGAGCCTAGGAATGTTTCTGCACGTATCCAAAGTAAACCACATGTTATTGGTATTTCTGAATCTGTGAGGCACAACGCCTCATATTATGGATTCAGAAGAGACAGTAAACATTTGTGTAAATGAAGTAACATTTGGTAAACGACTGTGTGACCACAGATTTACTTTATAAGGAAACTTAATAATACATCAGCAAAGATAGTAACTTTTAACTTTTGAGAAAGATTTTAGTGAGGGTTTTTTAAAAACACAAATACATGTGAGAAATGTAATTGTTCTATTCCATATTTTTATTTGTAGATAGCACTTTTATTATACAAAAGTTATTTTACAAAACTCAAATAGTTTCTTGGAAATGCTAAATTGTATGGTGTTTAGCAAGCATGAGTTTTGGAGAGAATAAAATTTTATATATGAAGAGAATACATCAAAAGCATTCTATTTGTTGAATTTGAGAGACCCCCCCCCCCCACCCACCTCCGGTTCCCAATGGTGTATGGCTTAATGTATGTATGTGAGTGTGTCCTCTAGTGATTTCTGAATCAAGGTAAATAACTTTTGCATATTTGTTACAGCTGAGGTCATTTTGTAGTTTCCATTGTATTTGTCATCACCCCTTCACCTTTTCTTTCAACCTATGTTGATCTGCTAAGAAGATATTCTGTCTCAATTTAACTCATTCTCACTAATATGGGTGAAAGTGAAAGTAGATTTTCTATCCACTTTAACATTTATGTTGAACACCAATGGTTTGTGGGGTTGTTGGGATCTACATCGACATCTGTGTCTCATCTTGTTGTTTTCTCTTAATTTGACTCTGAGATAATTGCATACATGTTCAATGGGTTGAATTCCAAGAAAAATGCATTGAACTATCCCCTGATCATCAAGATAGTGGTATTTCAGAGTTCTTAGGCCATGAAAAAGTGGCACCCATATCTCACTCAGTAGGTCACACTCAGTAGGTCACACTCAGTAGGTCACACTTGTAGGTCTCACTCAGTAAGTCACATTCAGAATGTCACACTCAGTAGGTCTCCTCCAGTAGGTCACACTCAGTAGGTCTCACTCAGTAGGTCTCACTCAGTAGGTCTTACTCAGTAGGGCTCACTCAGTAGGTCTTACTCAGTAGGTCTCACTCAATAGGTCTCACTCATTGACCCATTACGTTGATGGGCAGTTGATTGGTGCTACTGATGGGTCCTAGTACTGCTCTCCTTTCATCATTTCACATTTCTTTTGTCTTGCCATTTGAATTTACCCTGAAATCACTGCATATGGTGGACTGAGTAGAATTCATTGAAACAGGAAACCTATGATGCTGATTGAAGATTGCAAGAAGAAAAAAATGTTTACAATTAAGCTCTCCTAAAGGTAATGAGGGTACATTTTTGAGACATTTTAATTTAATCACTATGGCATGTCTGTTGAATTTGTGAACATGACAATTGAATGGAAAGTGAGATTTTAAATGTTAAAAAAGAAGAAAGAAAATGTGACCATTGTTACTGTGCTGTTACTGTTATCATTTCAGAACAAAATCCAAGGATGTCAAAATGTTATTTTAGAATATACCGGATTGTTTTGTTAAATGTTTTTTAACCAAAGGAGCACATTAACCAAATGGCTATGCAATTAAAAGTTTAAAACAGTTTCTTTCTTTCCTTCTCAACATCCTTAATTTTATGACAGGGTGTACATATTTATACTCTGCTGCTATAATCCATCATTCCAAGCTTCCAGAAAGAATGTTCATTATCCAATAATAGAATGATATAAACGATCATATAGCATTTCATTGTTATGTACCAATCTGCTCAAAGTAAAGATTTGGCTTAAAAATATGATAATGAAATCTATTCGCAAAGTTTCCCCTTTCATGAAAGCCATTAAAGGAAAATGTAACATGAGCTAAGAATGAAGATAATCCTGACAACTCTATTTGGGTTTATGTCATTGGAACAGCCTGCTACTACAAATAAATAACTGATTCATAAAAAAATGAAAAGAAATTGATATACGTTTTTGCAAATATCTTTTTTCTGAGCTTGTTGTTTTAGAAGCATTACATTTATAACATGTTTTTTGAAGGTTGTATTTAGTATCAGTTATATTATTCTGTAAATAATGCTTTCTTTCAATCATTAAAAAAACCCAGATCTTCTAAAGAAGTTATTCTCTTATTAATGGTGATATCCACCATTTTTATATTTATTTATTTACACGTATCTACATTTTCTATAGGGTAAGGTGATAATTGAACAAAATATTTACAAAATTAAGAGAGGAGAATGCTGTATCCCAACATTTTTGTTTATACATATATAGCTTTTGAGTAGTCCTTTAACATCAGAGTAATTGATGTTGTATACATAAAATCATTTTTGAAGTTTCTTTTTTAAATAGTTGGAATATTGAACTGCACAATTACAAGTCCTTTTTTAAATGCCTCTTTCACGTTTTTCTTTAAGCAGTGCATTGTGTGCTGTCTGTAACAGTCTATGAATGAGAAACAAGGGTCAAAGTCTCTTGTCAATACATATGTCTGTCTTTTGTTTTTAATGAGGAAACAGGAGATTATAGACTGAAGGAACAAATGATCAATAATCAACAATGTTGAAAGTGGTTGGAGAATTGGAAGTTCATAGAGATTGCATGGTGCTAATATTTTATTTGCTTTAGTTTACATCTTAATTGATTTTTGACAGCCCTTAATCATTGGCAGACAATCTGTGTTGCATGATGAGACATGAAGAATTATAAATTCAACGTGAGTACAAGGACTTCCAGCTGATGTGAATTTAAGTTTTTTCTTTACTCATTTTCATCACTTTGATTCTTCAGATCTGTTTTAATTTTAGAATTTATGATGTTGCCTCCTTCTATAAGTAATGTTGATTATGAAATTTGTGTCTTCATAAAAAAGAAAAAAAGTTCCATTGTTGTACACTGAGGTACTATAATTATATTGGGTTTATGTGAAGCAACAGAGTAAAATAAGAAGAAATCCTTACTGTTTCAGAACAAATGACATAACGGTCATTGACTCGGCCAGAGCAATATTTCTTTCTCTTCATACATTGTATTTCATTTTCGGACCTAATGTTAGACAATTCCTCATAACTTTAAAATCTTTTATCAATTCCTTTCATATTGCTACAGTTTACTAATAATAAAATATAGAGGACTCATGTAAAGGGCATTCAAAACAATTAAATGCTTTAGAAGATATAGGCGTCTAAATTCCAGGGTAAAGTTTTGAACCATAAATTCTAAGTCATGATATGTTATATTCCTGTCTTTGTAACACGAATCATTGATGACTGTTTATATCTATCAATATCATTGAAAATGTACATGACAAAACTAGCTATCTCACTCACCGTGTGCCCAATTTCATCAAAATCCAGTCATTACATTTACAATAGACGGTCTTAAGTTGGGTATTTTTTGGGGGCCATTATTTAGTCAGTGAACCATCATCATCTTTATCTTTTAGCCTTTAGGCAACAGCTTACAGTGGATGAGGTGACTGAATTATTTGTCCAGGTTTTTATCATATAATAATTTACTTTTTTGAGTAATTCTTGAAATTAAGCTAGTAATAAATTTTGAGTTTCCATGTAGATTTGAAACTAAGACGCAAATTATATTAATCTTAATGTTCCTTTTCATTATGTATGTATGTTATAGGGTTCTTTGAAATTTTGACTAAGAATGAAGTCATGGCTATCAGATTTCTTAGTATTTTATGGCATTTTTACTTGCATTCACTGGTCATTCGTTAATACCAATTTCAAAGTGAAGCACATGCATATACTACTAAATATTTCACATCTGATCTTACAGTAAATGGATGCAGTAGAGAATGGTTCCACTTGTGAATGTCGATGAAAGCTGCTGGTCAGTCCATTATACTTTCTATCCTTTTAAAACAAAAATGGCTGCATTCATCACGTCACCTAAAAAAATAGTTTTGAGACAGAATTTTGTAATATATGATACTTGTAATTTGTAAATATATTTGCCAGATAAAGATTTTTATAAACACATTTCTGCGGCGCTTTTCAAAAATTGCAATCGTTTTTAAAAACTTACACAAAACCAGCGATCTAATCTGAATTGTTTTTTTTTGTTTTTTTTAACTAATTTAACTTTTAACACATCGAACAGGAAATTCCTTTTCTCTGCTTTTGCAGGGAGAGGTTAAAAATGGTTAATATATGATAGGTTGTGTCTTACCCAATGCAGTCTTTGAACCTATGGTTGTGATACAGGCAACAGCGGTACATTATTTTGACCACACTTTATTGTCTACTGTCCATTCTTTTACAGGGATATTTGTTATATAAATATATTTATTGTTTTCTTTGCTTTTACATGCTCCAAATGTCCCAACAAACACTTCATATTTTATTGCTTTGACTCTTGAAATCTTAAGAAATTACATTGATATCAGTCTGAATCCCCCCCCCCTGCCAAACCACACACACAGACGCATACGATACGCACAAAACCAAATCTATTGATCATAATAAAGAATTTGAGGAAATTTTTTATCACGTTATTGGGAGCCATCATTTAGAAGATGCAATAGGGGGAAAAAAGTCCCTGGAAGTCACATCTGACTAAAACAAAACAAAACAAAAATAAACTTGCAATGTCTTTAAATTTTTTTAAAAGTCGCCATTTTACCATTGGGGACTAGGATAGTTCTTTCATGCTATTCATGAGGATTGTTTCTGAAACTTCAATCCATGGGCTCTCTTTTAGGGGTATCACTCAAGAAATTAAAAAAGCATGGACAGATTGTTCTTATTAAGTTGAATGTCTTTTTTCTCTCTTTATAAAAAATGGTTGTTGAGACTTAAAGCAAAATGAAAAACTGTATATATTGCAATTACGCTTTTATTTACACCAAGGATCTAAAATAAAATTTTGTATATATTGTATATATAGATCTATATATTATATATTTCTGCTTCAATATTGTTTTAAAATCAAAACTATTATTATTATTAATAAATTATTATTATTGTAATTTAGTTTTTTATTTTGTCAAATTTGAATGAAAATACAATAATTCATCAATCATTTTTTGTCTATTTGTCTTTCTTTATAAATGAGAGATTGTTACTGTATGTAGTTGCTGTTCATTTGTTTTTTTTCTTACATCCTTTGTATACATTCAAATTGCTCAGTGATCGAGCTACAGTGATGTATGATGTAGTGTATGAAGAGAACACCATGAACAACTACAGTTCAACCCTCTTATATCGACATCACTGGGACCACCAAATTTTGCCGATATAAGAGATTGCCAATGTATCAGAACAACCAATAAAATAAAGGACACCACCAAAAAAAAAGCCATAATACATGTCAATCGAAGGTAATGTTTGGCCCTAAAAAGGTAGACCTGCCTAGTTTTACGAATTGTCCGTAACTGTTATGAAAATTTGATGCTGATTACGGGACTACGAAACCACAAGAGAAGTTAAGAACTTTTGAGAGTATGAACTCTGGAGGAAAAAATTTGAATCTTTTCTGGGTTGTTATTTTAGCTGTAAAAAGTTCCATATGGGAGGTTTAGAAGCCTAGTACAGCGATGGTCATTCTACATCCCCGCTATGCTCATTGTCTTTTTTGCATAATGATACAATTACTATACTAAAACGCATTTAAACAAGAGGGAAAGAAAATAATACTCATAGCACAGGTTCAAATAGAGTTCAAGATTTCTCAGCTACCACTCCCACCCTGTCCCGTCCCGTCTCTCTCTCTCTCTCTCACATTCTCACTTGTTATACAAAGGACCGTTTTTGAAGAGGTGAGGGCATTGCTGTTTTTTCTATTTTAATGGTGGAAGAAATCATTGATGGTCGTCTGTTTCTGTATGTAGAGAAGCATTTCCACACCTTGTCTTCTGCCTGTGTAATCATGTCAATCAGTGTGTAACCTTTGGTGTGCTGCTGAGCAAAGCACTTCAGTCTCAATAGCTGCTTTTGCTTCGATTTACTGGCCATCGACGGACATTTATGTTGTCTGTAGACTGATTATTGCTTGCATCGACAAAATCGGAAGTCAATATATGGGGTTTGAGTTTGAGTCAAATTTACGCTCGAAATATCAGGTTTTTTTATATACTAATAATATATAAGGAAAAAACGAGATTTTGATATGACGTTGAAATATGCAGGATGTCAATATATGTGGGTTGGACTGTGTTGGGCATTGTCTTCATGTGTTGCACAGATGAATTTTGTCATTTACATTTTGAATTAATTTGATTTGGTTTGACTCACACCCACAAGGAAGATGATCTGATTTTTTTGGTGGCATTTTTAATTTTGCCCCGACTGACCTGATCTTTAACATGCACAGAGCATTGTCATCCATGCATAGGACCTCCTTTGTCTGTCTCTGATAGGACTAGCTGTTGATGATTGATCCACCTACCTGGACCAATGGGGTGGGCACTCCAGGAAAAAAGATAAAACTGACAATTGAAAGCTTGTCCCTCTTTTTTTCATTGATTACAACTATATTAATATTAGTATGGTGGCAACAATAAATCAAAGCCCAGTGATATTTCATTGTGAAACAATACAAAGCAATAAAGCCAACTGAACATTAGTATTAGTAAACTTTGTGTAGTTTTCAAACATGATTGATATCAGCAATATAAGCTTTCTTCAAAGGACATATATAAAAATGAGATAACAATGACAAAATATTTTGAAAAAAAGAAATTACAAACAAGACCCTGTGTAAGGTGTAGGTTTGATGTAATGATTGTTATTTCAATCATCTTTCTTTTTTATTTTTGAAATCAATCAAAATTCATCATTTTTTTAATCTTACATCATTCAGATCCTGAGTTGAAATAATACTCACCCTACAATTAGTACAATTAGCAATCAGATTACAAAATAATCCACTCCTCTAATATTATTTTATTTTCCATTGGGCATATTTAATAATGATGTAAACTACAGTCTACTCAGTTTTTCTCTCTCTCTCTCAACAAAGATGGTAAAACATTCATACTTAAGCATGTTTCATTGTCTTTAAAGTGAAACATGGGTAAATAGCAACCAAATATATTATATATACATATACATTGCATGTAACAAGCTTACAGGAGAATTTGTAATCAGTTTACTATAGTTTTCCACCACAAACTCCCACGAGGTTTAGAGCGTATAAGTTATACTACTGTTGTATTATCTGTTGTATTATCGTTATCAGTGAATTTGAATAGCTAAAAGAAAAAAATGTATCAACAAACATTTATGGTTTGTTGGTTTAAAAAAAAATCTATTGCTTTTACAAATAAAACATAGGAGTCAATAACACATCCTAAATTTGACTGGTTGGCATGCTGAGACTTGAGAATAAAGTCATACAATGAGGAGAGCATGCTATGGACAGATGGAATTGCAAGTCCACTTTTTAGCACAATTATCAATTACTCTATTTAAATGTAGTAAATGTACTGTAACGTGTAGTGGTGTTCAGGTATGGAAAAAGTTGGGACCAGCTAAAGCACTGATAAAGTTGCCAAATATTTAAGAAGCTCAAATTCACTAATTTTCACACCCAAGCTCCTGGTAGTAGTACTGGACTGGCACACTACTCTTGAGCATGCCATTTAGGGGCAGGGTGTGGGCGGGGTGTGAGTAAACGTGGACTTGTAAGTTTTTGGACCAAAAGGTTGATTTTCTGTTCTTTGCATATTTGGGTAAAACGATCATTTCTCCATAAGTTAATGGCAGAAAAATGTCCATATGACATATATTATATATATTTTTTTTAATTTTAGGTGAAGGCAGGGAAAAACAAGCAAAATTTTGACGTAAATTACCCTTACACTGACTGAGGAGATGGCAGTAAAAACCCGTTTATTGTGGTTAATTGCCAAATGCGGCAACACCGACTTGACCTCGTTTCTGCCGACACTGATCGATGCTTAGGCCCACGCTGATCGACGCTTCGAGCCCATCGTGTGTGATATAAGAGGCATTGCGCGTCAGTGTGTATTTAAACATGCGCACAAGCATATATAGGAGAAAAACAAGAGACACCTGTTTTCATAATAGTGCACCTAGATTTATAATCTATTTACATAAGTAACAATGCCAGAGACTGTCGAAAGAGTAAAGGGAGCTGTGCTACCAAGAAGGGAAACCTGTCTGAAGCGTTTGTTTTGTGTTATTTTCTTTTGATTTGTTTACTTGCATTTTTCTTGAAATGTAGTTTTTCCACACTAAAATTCTATCTCCTCCGCCATTTACCTAACGATTTGTACTATATTTGCACACAGGTTCTTCTTGTCAATGTTAATAGAATGATCTCAGTTTTTTTTTATATATAGTAAACTTTTTGAGAACTATTTTTTTTGGTAATAAAAATGTCGTTTTTTTCACGATACAAAAAACAATAAATATAGTATTTTCAAAAATTCATTAAAAAAAATAAATATCCAAAATATTAAAAAAAAACCCAACCCGTTCTTTAGATATTGAATGGAAAAGACAATCTGCACAGGTTTTGAGTGATTTTATTCATAACTAAGGGAGGAGAAAGATTTTGAAAATTGAGTCAAAATCCAAGATGGCGGCCGTTTCTATGGCAACCAAGGACGCTACAAACTTTTCAATGAAATAGGATGACTGTATTTTGACACTTACTCATGTACATACTAAAAACAAAATCCTAAACTCAAAGGCAAAAAAAATCACTTCAAGAACAGACATAGATTCAAAGCCGAAAAAACGTACTAAATACATTTTTCATGTACTGGTTGGCAACTATGGATCCTAAACTTGTCATTCTTATGGCTGTGAAAAAATGCCATGGCATCCATGAAGGTATCAATTATACAGATTCATTTTTAGATCTAATTGGCACTTTTATTTATTAAATATACATTAATTTAAACAGGCTTCATGAAATGATAGTAATTATAATGAAAATAACATTAACTTTAATAATAATGATAATAATAGTAATAAATTATTGTTTTATATTCCAAACAACAGTATTATTATAATTATTATTTTATAATGTAGTCACGGTAACTGCTCCTGACATAATAATGTGCAATCTTTGAGAAATGAAAACAAACATAATGTGTTTTGGCAGAATTAAAGTATCCCCGACCAAAAATTTTCAAAGCTTTTCTTTCATTTTTTGGTTTAATGTGTTTTATTTGTTAAGATAATCCTAAACTTGTCATATCCCCGACCAAAAAATTTCCTTCCTTATTTTGTCCAATGCAGGCAGACTCCTGCATTGCCATAGATCTACTTGTACTTATTTAGCTTTTTCTTTCATTTGAATGTTAAGTTTGGTTGACTGATTTATTATTTCTGTTTTTATTTGTTAAGATATTTTGTAATAAATTATTGAAAATCCCATGTGGTTTTGGGCCCTGCTCTTCTAAAAATGAAACCTGTCCATTAATCAAAGTCTTTAAAAGCAAAAAAATCAACATTTTTTAAGCTTAGCATAAAATAGTTAATTTCTTCCTTATTTTGGCACTTAATGCTGCATATTTCAAGGATTGGCCTTCGTCAATTGTACGATTCAGATCAACCGGTCAGCAACGTCATTAATTAAAAAATGGACTCACAAAACAAGTTAAATATTTATCAAATCATAGAAAAAGGTCATTTAAAAAAATAAGCTTATCAAAATTAGCCATAGTGTCTGTGTAGACCTGTATTTTTGTTCTTGTAAAAGATTAAACAAGATATATACATTAAATTTTTTTTCTCAGTTTATCCCTACCATTCCTCATCATTGCATTTCCCACTTACTCACAACCCTCACCATTTTATAGTTAATAGGCAACAATACACAGAGCAGATAGAAATTATTCACTGCATTTTCAAACAGACACACACACACACAGGTCATAACAAAAAAATAAGCTTATCCTTTGTCAAAACAGACACACTCACACACAGAGCAGATATCGCTTTCAAAAGAGACACATAAGAACAGAAAGTTTGTATGGTTTTAGGAAACAGTTGCATGTTTTAAAGCCAGATCATCTCGGGCATCTGAACCATATACTGAAATGTATAATGGGAACTGATAAAGAAAGAAAGGAAATGCTGACCGGAATTCAATCACATCTTATTAATCTGACATGAATGGTATCAACTGATAGTTGTCCAATATCCTTATATGAAACATCTAACAAACTTTTAAAACAAAACCTTCATTACATTCTAACAGGCATGACAGGTCAGAAAGAGAGAGAGACAAAAGAGAGACACAGAGATTGATTCTAATGATATCATGAATGGGTAATCAGAGCTATGAAAGAATAAGATGACATAGAGAGAGAATCAGAGCGTGAAAAAGAAAGAGGCAGAGAAGAGAGAGAGATTTTGGAGAGAGAGAGAGAGAGAGAGACAGAAAGAGAGAGAGACAGAAGAGAGACACAGAGATTTTGCTTCATTGAAATTTGCCCCGTCCACCATATGTGGTGATCTCAGAATTAAGAGAAAAAGCAAGATGAAAGATAACTGAAAAGTGAAAGAAAAGTAAGGACCTACCAGCAGCTACTGTCACCCCCCCCCATAACACATAGAAGAGAGCAAAAGAGAGAGAGAGAGAGAGAGAGAGAGAGAGAGAGAGAGAGAGAGAGAGAGAGAGAGAGAGAGAGAGAGAGAGAGACAAAGAGTGTGTGTGTGTGTGAGAGTGTGAGAGAGAGAGAGAGAGAGAGAGAGAGAGAGAGAGAGACAAAGAGTGTGTGTGTGTGTGTGTGAGAGAGAGGGAGAGAGAGAGAGAGAGAGAGAGAGAGAGAGAGAGAGAGAGAGAGAGAGAGAGAGAGAGAGAGAGAGAGAGAGAGAGAGAGAGAGAGAGAGGGAGAGAGAGAGAGAGAGAGAGAGAGAGAGAGAGAGAGAGAGAGAGAGAGAGAGAGAGAGAGAGACAGAGAGAAGACAGAGAAAAGAGAAAAAAAGATTATTCCATTATTCCAGTTTTTTCAGACATACCTCCACAATAAAAACTCTGCACAAAAACAACTCCAGCCCCACCCCCAACATGGTCTCTACCTGATAATGTGAATTGTAATTTAATAAATGAAGTTACAGTAACAGGATTTGACCTATTAAAAAGGTCACCGTAACAAAAGACTGATGGCCATTTTTGGATCAACAGAGTTAAGGAGAAGGGCAAATTAAAGATAAGATAAGAAAACATGGCAACAGGTGGCAAAAAGTGTATCAGTCATCCCAAGATCTTATTTACCACTACCAAGGTGTCAGATTTTAACCAGCTTAATGGTGAAACTTGATATCCCTTCCATCTTGAAAACAAGTCTTTAAACTCAATTTTATCTACTAAATTCATACCCCTACAATTTGATTATTGTTTCAAAATTGTAATACTTAAATTTGTAGGGATATATCCTGCATGTGTTTACTTTGATGAAATCATACATAACAGAGTGATTATATCTAAAAAGGTTTAAATGAGCAAGCTAAAATTCTTTACCCATCTAATCTATCTATTTTGTATGCCAAATAATCAGGCGATCGATCATTTTGTTAGTCTGTTAGTTTGTCTATCTACTATGTACAGACAAATAGACTAAAAGCTTAAAACATGCATAACAATGCTTCAGTAATTCTTTTATTTGGCTTTGTGTTCTGATATAAGAAATGAGAGAGGATACAATAAAGACTTACTTAATTTAAAAATCCCAAGAATTTCAAAGCTTCTAAATCAATCAATCAATAGGTTGATCATACTAAAAACATAAAAAATAAATAAACACATTCATAAATATCTTTGTACAGTGTACAACGTAATATATTGCACAACAATGTTTGTTCAAAGTGTGCAGATTTATCTACATGTACACTGTTAAGTATTTTGTTTGTAAGCATTTTACATTAAATTAAACACATGACATTATTTATGACAGTTCAGTTCAACATGGACAGAAAACAAAAGTGCTTCAAGGATAACAATAAAAGTAACAATCACATAAAAGTGAGCCAACATGAGAAAAGAAAAAACGTTCAATGAAAACCAAAGAAGCATGACATAATCACAATTGCATTAGTATGACATCACAGACACTCTTGTCTTTCCATTTCCTTAAACTCTTGAAGGCGCTAATCTTTCATTGCCTAATGTTTATTTGGTTTTTTCTTTTGTAAATAAAGGATACGCTAATGTTGTAAAAATCTCAACCTTGTCTGACCTAACAAAAAAAACACAAAAAGGACATTACACTATGCACAAAGTTGTAATGGGTGGAGAATTGAGTACAAATGTGACACCCAATGCAATAGATCTACACTATAATAACTATAGTATCATATGAGTATAAAGAAAGTCACATCGTGATTATGGCAAATAACGCACATCATCCATTTAGCAATGCTTTCACTTCAGATTTGTCAGTACATTTCCATTCCTTGCCTTACAAGATAAAAAGATAGAAACACCCAGAAGAATAATCAAACGGATAAACACCCCTGATCAGTTAGTATACAAGCTACTCATTAGAAAACTGACAATGGCCTGGTGGTAAGGCTGCCAGACTTGGGATTATGAGGTTGTGGGTTCCAATTCTAGACCTAACATTATGTGTGTTCATTGACAAAGATGCCCAAGATGCATTGACTCCCGCTAGACCAAGCAGGTGCAAATGGGGGCCAGCATCAGCTGGACGTGGGGGCTGGCGGGTGTTGCTGGTTGGTCTTACTTCTTTTCTATCCTCTTCTTTCATCTTGTTGTTTCTTCTTAATTTACCTTGAAATCACCACATTTGGTGGACAGGGTAAATTTCAATAAAACACCAAAAAAAACCCCCACGCTAGTCAGTTGGACAGTGAAAACTTGTGACAGACGAACGTCATGTCCAAAAGGTGATGTAATTTCATCAATCCTACTCACGTTAGAAACCGTAAAATTACAGCTCTGTGTGTTGCGACGGCTTTGAAGTAACTTTACTAGTTTTCTTTCACCAATTATAAAAATTATTGCCAGAGGCATTCACTGATCATGACAGAGAACGGAGGACAGAGGGTCAACTAAGGGCAAATTTTGTTATCTTAGAGTAAATGTCGATAACCTACTTCTTGGGTATATTGAAATAAACTTTACTAGTTTTCTTTCACCAATTATAAAAATTATTGCCAGAGGCATTCACTGATCATGACAGAGAACGGAGGACAGAGGGTCAACTAAGGGCAAATTTTGTTATCTTAAGAGTAAATGTCGATAACCTACTTCTTGGGTATATTGAAATAAACTTTACTAGTTTTCTTTCACCAATTATAACAATTATTGCAGAGGCATTCACTGATCATGACAGAGAACGGAGGACAGAGGGTCAACTAAGGGCAAATTTTGTTATCTTAAGAGTAAATGTGGATAACCTACTTCTTGGGTATATTGAAATAAAGAATGCAAAGCATGAAATCAAGTTTGAAAACTGTCTCAAAAATGTTTCAAGTTTGCCAACTTTTCCGCTATGCATTAACTTCTAATCACTATGTACGGAGGCAAACCATAAACAAAACCAGAAAACAACAATCAACAAAATATACAAGAAAAAATACCAACAAGAACCCCAAAAGACGAAAGAGTCATCTTTTTTACCATGATGAAAGACAAAAATAATTCTTTGTACCTTTTACTATATTTGACAAACGATCTGATATCGTATTATTTCCACTGTCAGTCAGCAATCTTGCAACCTACATAGATGGAATCGGCTGACTGGACTGAAGGCGCTTCAGTGACGTTGAAATTGACACAAATCTCTTCAATCCAGATTGAGTTTCTCAGCACATACCCTTGGTGTAGTGATGTGGCATTGTCCCATAAACAACATACCAAGTATGTAACCCTGGAGGGTATCACTGTAATTCAAAGTGTCCTTTGCCAGTGGTATCTCTAATCTGAAAGAGTTTTGCACGACATGTGAGTGTTCAATTTGTGTTAGTGTTACACATGATGTTAACTGGGAAGAATTTCTCTCAACTGTATCGTGTGAGTCTGAAGAGGAAGATCTGTTGGACTAGGTGACACCGGGTTGCGATTTTCCACCTGTCCATTTCCGAAGATGACCGTATTCAAATTTGATACGCAGCTCTCCAATGTGACATTTTGGCAAAATATCTGGTATCCATTCAATGATGAATGGTGTTACATCTTTCTGGTCCCTGACACGCCTGCATACAGATAAAAAATAATAGACGGTATCTTTTGGTATCGTTAGAACTTGAATATAAATGACAAAATTGGCTGAGGTGTACATTGTCTAAACAAGCCGTAGTGATGATAAAGATATCTCCTATCTAAATATGTGTCACTAAAGTCATCTTTATCTTAACAACATAGTTGTGGTTTTTTATCCCAATAATTTGTTATGTAGCTTTTTTAAAGGATATTTTTCAAAACTAGGCCAACCTTCTTCTGATCTTTCACTGAACTATCAAAAAGTGTTTTTATTAAGCCCAAGATTCACTTTTATTAAATGATTCTAAAATAATCTAATCAGTGAAAGCCTGCCATTTGACGTTGATGCATTATAATCGCAAATATCATTTGACGATCTACAAATCAACTATTTCAAGGAAAATTGGAGATCAGTTTCAAAACATTGGGAATGCAAATAATTTTTTCCACACATACGTAGACATAAACATACACACACACACACACATAAAGATGTATACAGGAAAAGAAATATGCACCAATTTCTACCTTCAAAGAGGCTTATTGTTTCACTGCAATTACCTTGTCTACCATGTGTGGTTATTTCAGGGTGAGTAAAAGAAAAAATAAAATGAAAGAAAAACCTATCAGTAATATCAGTCAACTACTGATTTGAAAGAAGCGCCTCAAAGACTATAAGCCAAAGGTGACGCATAATTAATTTCAAGCTACTATCCCATTCCTTCAAACGTAACTCCCTCAATCATCTTTTAAAAAATGTTATGACTAGGTGCACTAGTGTGCACAGTTGTTCAACATTTATTTCTTCTATTCTTTCTTTTATTTCTTATTGGGCATGGGATGTTACAGCTTGGAGAAAACAGTTAAAACAACCAGTATCATGCTTAATCCATGTCTTTGCTGGTCAAAGGCATCAGTCTTGCTTTTTGTTTTGTTTTTATTAACATTCATATTGTATTTGACTTGCACCACTAAGCTCACTCAACCTTTGGCCCATGATTTCATCTTGTTGCCTCGGCATACAGATCTTTGCCAATTAAAAATAGTTCACAAATCCGAAAGTGACAAGACTAATTTTAGTTCATGTCTGTGAAGGAAGAGCTTTATTTTCATTCTGTACAATGTTAATGTTTCATTTCACTCAGCAAATTTACCTAGAGCAAAGAGAAATCCATACTGATATCAATGGCCTTAAGGCTGAAGTAAAGTGACAGTCATACCAATAATAATGTATTGGTGCTAGGGTGGGGTGAGTCAACGTTTGAATGACAAAGACTATTATTGTCAACACAGTAGTCAAGCGTTGTTTTAATAGGTATGCATTTCTGTTAAAACAATTTGTTAAATTTTTTTAAATAAAAGTGCACTAATGCAAATATTTGCAAGGAGAAAAAAAGAAGTCAAGGTCCTTCAATCAAGGCTGGTACAGCCAAGAAAGTAGCTTGGTTTCTACATGTGAAATGGAACAGGTGACAACATTAAAATAGTGGCTTAGTGGCCAGGAAGATAGTCGGTCGCAGGTCTTTACTTCTCTGCTGATGCTGGTACCCATTTAAACTAGAATCAAGCTGGGAAGTGTGTATCAAGTGTCCAAGGGACATAAAGTCGAACCTAGCATTTCCAAGATTCAAGTGTAGGACTTCACGATCTTACTCCGGCAGCCTAACCTATAAGTTATCGATGTCATGGATAAGATTTGACAATTATTACTTGAGGTTCTGTGACATTTGTTATTTTAGAAATGGAATTTCAAAAATGTGATTTATTTCATCTGGGCAGTGAACAGGTAAGCACCTGTATGGGGATTAGGTGTCCCGCCCTCCACGATTCTCCTGCTGCCTTGCAGGTGGGTCTTGGTTGAACAAAGGCTAAGGCAGTTAACCTTGACAGAAAATAACAACCTGCTGCCTTGTGGGCTGGTTTTGAGCAACCCAGAGGCAAGGTGTCGGCCTCTCTTTGCGTTTTAGTTTAATTTACTTTCATTCAAATGAAACTGTTACATCATCAAGAGTAACTGCTACCATCACCCAATTATTGGTCGTCATTACCATTGTTGTGTTATTGGGGTATTGACTACCTTCTGAAAATCAATATTGATGATGATTAACAATTTGAAAGATCACATTTTTATAATTTCAAAGCAATCTCAAGTTGCATCTATGGAGAGAAAGTAATAACCATAGGGACTAAACACCACAATGAGAGGCGAATGCACTCTTTTTATGTTTTTACTATGTCTTTAAATGTTGATTTAATTGAACGTGCCAAAATTTCAAAACAAAAACAAAAACGCAAAAGGCGTAACATGATTATTTTACGATGAAATTGAGAGAACGGTGAAAACCCAAGAGGAGTATCTTACGATACGTCCTGTCACTTTCTCTTTTCTCCAAAACCAAAAGCGTATCATCGATTATAATTAAAATATTGAATTTATTGAAATTTTGATGTGAGTGTGTATTCGACAACGGCAAAATAGATATTCTAGAAAAAAAATCAGTTTTATGACTAATTATAACAAAATAAAACAGTTTTTCGTCCCTCCTGAAAAGGTGCTATTTTATGATACGCCCCTGTTCCATCACGCCCTTGATATATTCACGCATGTAAACACTTATCAGTCTGTTGAGAAAAGAAAACAATGTTTGAAGTTACTGAAACAATAATTTGTCGTATGTCATAATGTCATAGAGTAAAATCACATGCCAAGCATACACTACCTGCTTTCAAAAATGTCTTTAGTTCAAACGGACGTATGGGAGTCTTTCCTTTGGTAGAATCAAATTGATCACCACGGGGAGCCTCATAAGGATCAAATGTACCGTCTCGATTTTCCACAAAGCAGCGAGTTAGTTCTAGAGTTGACTGGAAAAATCAAAATAAAATTTGTTAAAACTTGTGTCATGTCAAGTGAAGAAGATCAGTAAAACATGTTGCCATAAGATACTCACAAATAACTTCATCATTTGGACAACTGCAATCCCACCTCTCCAATAAAATTTCATGAATAAGCATTCAAATGTCAAAAATACACCAGCTTCATCCTTGTCTATAAGAAAGTCTTAACATACATCTTAAACATGGGTGCAAGTGGTCTCCTTCAAAAAGCCTGCAAGCCAATACACTTTATTTCAAATGACTACAAGTCTTATCACTAATAAGAAGAGAGTATTGTAATTTTTACATAGGTGGATTCGGTTGTCAAGAGGCAAGGTGTCGGCCCCTCAACCAAAAAATCATGGGTTCAAGCCCTGACAGTTGAAAGAGCTTTTTTAGTCCCCCACTCACAGTGTGCCTTCTTGCGTTAACCACCTGTCATGCACTGACGTAAATAAAGATAGATATACAGAAAGACAAAAGGAAGCAGAAATTCATGCAACATACAATTTTGATGATTCAAGTATCCAGTCAATTTACCTTTGGTGTGTCAAATATATGCTTCACTTGCACCAAATTGGTGATATGCCAGGTGTATTTTGTAAAAGTCCCCAGAGGCAAAGGCTTCTTTTCTCACAAAGCCTGTTGTGAAATTAGGGAGACGTTTCTTCCGCAAACCAGCAGAAATTAAGCTGTTGAAGGCAGTCAAAGAAGACTTGTGGTGCATGGAAAACCAATGGATCTGGAGTACCTGTGATTCAATGGGGAAAAACGATCAATGATGCATTAATATGTACTGGCATTACACTTTCGAAAGTAGAATAATATAATGTGCAGATCTTCATGAAGAGGGGCAAGGCCTATAAAATCCATGGAAGAAACACGATTTTCATTGCAAAAAATGTGAGCGTATTACAAGATAGATGAATTTTTAAAACCTAAGGAAAGAAAATCAACCTGGAAAGCCATAGTGCATGGTCTGGTTGATCCTTTCTGTCACACTCGCCAACCATTGGCTGAAAGAAATAGATGCCAAGCTCTCATCCATAGTGTTACTATTTCTGTACAAAACAAAAATAAAAATTGGAAACTTGTACATAAAACCCTCACACTCACACAGAGACAGAAAGAGAGTGAGAGGGAGAGAGAGAGAGAGAGGAGAGAGAGAGAGAGAGAGAGAGAGAGAGAGAGAGAGAGAGAGAGAGGAGGGAGGGGGAGAGAGGAGAGAGAGGGGGAGAGGGAGAGGGAGAGAGAGAGGGAGGGAGAGAGAGAGAGAATAGAGAGAGAGAGGGAAGAGAGAGAGAGAGAGAGAGAGAGAGAGAGAGAGAGAGAGAGAGAGAGAGAGAGAGAGAGAGAGAGAGAGAGAGAGAGAGAGAGAGAGAGAGAGAGAGAGAGAGAGAGAGAGAGAAAGACATCAACCTAAAAATTTCGACATTTGGCTCGTCCGAAATGGGTACTAGTACTAGCTGGACCAGCTGGGGAGTAAACAATGTGAGAGACTGGCATTCTGTGCAGGAGATGATGTACCACTTCCTGGCCATAGAATGGGGGCAAAGCTGCAGCTCTGTGCACAGTAGAAAACTCTTCCACAAGCTGTAGGGAATCAACAAGGGGACCCGGTTTGAAGACATGGATGGCATCAATATGGCCGTGATGATGGAGATGTGGAGGCTCCCGGAACAATCCTTTCAAGAGTGGATGGAGGTGTGGCAAAGAAGGTTGGGAAAGTGTGTTATGACTCCAGGGGTTACTTCAAAGGGAAAACTTGTAGGTTGTAATTTGGATTTGAAATATATCTTTTCTGACATCAGTTCTGGAACTTTTTTGACACATTAATTATATGGTTACTCTTAGTGGCCTGACAACATGGCCTTTTTGATGCATAAAGAACGACCCAACTCAGAACTAAATAGACATTAAAAAAAAGTGAAAACTCTACAGAAACTAACACAAGGGTGAAGCTTTGATCCTTATATTTTATACCTTTCACTTTATTACTATGTTCTATACGGTTCTCAAGGTCAATCGGATGTCTACATTTGCTGATTTCTGGGAAAACCAATTCTTCTTTACTTATTACACAAAAAGACATTAGCATACCGCTTATAAAATGTTTTTCATTCCATTCTTTTGTTGGACATTGAAATAAACATGTTTTGAATCTTACCAGATTTTTCTGATTCTGAGCCTTCACTTGTTGGGGGCGGCAGTGCTGGCAGCTGGTGGGGCTGCTGTTGTGAAGGTTGCTGCTGAAATGGATAGGACGCTGAGGCGTGTTTGACTTGTGGAGTATTGGATAATATGGTAGTCGGAGTTGGTTGCCTCTGTTCTTGCAGAGTAAGTAGGGCACTACTTGCCTGGGCTGCAATAAGTTAAGATATGAAAATAGTTGTAAAAAAATGCTGATAAGAGCATTTAGGCTATACATGGTGCTAAGCAACCAAGTGAAGGAGAAGTGACTTCTTGTTTGACATACATATATATGTGTAATTTCCGGCACGGCAATTATGTGATATGAAACATTTTGATATTGCAATTTAGAAATGACTTTACTTGATAAGCAAGTCATCTGCATAATAGAACATAGAATAAGGGTTCACACATTATTTCTTGTTATCTTTTTCTGTCTTTCGATCTCCTTCCATCACTCTTCAACTTATTCTTTGTCTCTCTCTGTCATTTATCAGTCTTTCTCTATTTGTCTATCCCCCTTGTCCGTTACTGTATAAAAAATCAATTTGCACTGTCTGGATTTTTCCTTCTTTCTTTTTATCACTCTGAATGCAATACTAACAACAAAATCAATCTGAAGGGATTCTACAAAAAGGCTCATAGCATTCAGCAATCTAATTTTTTCAGAGATCCTAACCAATTTCGCAGGAGATTTTCAAAAATTCTGTCAGGAGCGATGCCATCTTTTCCCCCACATCCCAAATTACAGTCCAACCTATCCATAAGACCAATTTGTGTTGTTTCTATATTTTGTCTCCTTCATAGCAACCAGCTGTCCAACATGACTCGACCTCTTAATTTGACTGACCAAACACTATCATAATCTGTCCATAATGACCATTAGGTACATCCTTACATTATTGGCTCTACCCATTTCACTCCCAGATTGACGCTCACGCTGTTGGGTCATAACCAATCATTTCTATTATCAGTTAGTGTCTCAAGACAATTGAAGTGTAGGCGACTGGTAATCAAAGTTAGATGGCCAGATTTCGCCCGGACACTTCGGTGCAAACAAATGCAAGATGAATGGATTGCATTGCCTATTGTGAACAAAGCACTACCCTTACTGTTCACTGCTGACTATTGCAGCTTATGAAGTTTTAAAATATAAAACAAACAAAAAATTAATGGAAAAAAATTTACTCCTCATCGTGCCAGGGTGTCTCAATAGGCCAGATAAAAAAAAAACCACAACAAAAAAAAAAAACCAAAAAAGAAAAAAACCCAAACTAAAACCAAAAAAAAACCAAAACCTTTTAATGGGCCATTGGTATTTCTAAACCTACTATCAAATGCGTTATGAAGGGAATTTTCTTTTTTTTACTCTACACACCCATATTATAACCTGTCCAGAACAACCACTTTGGTCTATGAGCATTAGCAATCGTTATGGACAGGTTAGACCTATCTTCAAGTGCACATTCTACATGTTACTTGGACATTGAAACAACAGTCCCGCGTTTGTCAATTTTTTTTTGTCTCTATTAAAACGAAGATGTAGAAGCAAGAATCAACATTCAAGTCTTAATAGCCGAGAGAATATTGGGAGGAGTCAGTGATGAGTTTCAATTTTAAGAATTTCTAGGAAGAAATGTGCCAAAAAGTAAGAGATTCTAGCAGATATCAAGAGCGAATTTCCCCCCCAGGAGATTTCCGTGCTATGAGCCCTGTTCCAATCATGATGTCATTCTCAATGCTGGAATCGCCTAATCATTGTCTACGTAGTAGCTTTATTTTCACTCTTCTACTCTTTTGACACCTACCTAACGGATCATCCTTTTTAATCTTTTTATCTGGACTAGAGGTCAGCAACTCATCCTGCGATATGATCACCTCTAGTGTGTTTGCATCAGAAGTAACTGTGAGTCCATCCTCAACTTGTTGATACATTGGCAAGAGCTGACGTTCAGGACTAATAGATGGAGGGACAGAGGTCACTAGCAAAGGAATAAATCGAGAGAAACAAAATTATATTTTACAATAATGAAAGTTGTGAATGGAACCTAAACATTTCACGGATACACAGTCTATATAAAATAGACGTCATTAGGACACAACCTTATATATGAGACATTATTACAGTTGACACTATATCTTAATCATCAGTTTTGTTGTTAGCATCAATCTGTATTTTTCTGTCCGTCTCTCTGTCTAAATTGTCTGTCTGTATCACTATCTGTTGTCTCTCTCAATATGTCTGAATATCTGTCCTTTCACTCTTAGTTTCTCTATTGCTCTTTCTTTCTGTCTGTGTACCTGTCCATTAGTCTCTATCTCTTCCTCCTATGTACAATTTTTACATCTTTCTTGTTTTCTATCCTTTCCCAACTTTTTCTACTTGAATCATTTTGTTCACAACGTTTTCATAGTCATCAATAACACCTCCATTTGCAACCATTGTTTATTCTCTTATATCTTAAGCTGCCTAATGTCATGTTATGCCTTCAACACATGTATTTTAAAACTTTTCCTTCAGCCATTCATCTGCTCATTCTGATATCTTTTTTCTTGTTTACATTTTATTTCAATTACCTTCAAGCCTTTTTATATATGGCTTTAGATTATAGGTATTTGAAAACGTACAGCAAACTCAATGTATTTGGCAAAAATTTTGTATTCTATGGGAAGAATAGTTCAAATGATATGAAAATTGCAAATTTAATGCATTATATAGTGCCTTAGTTCAAGAAGATCTATTTAAGTACTAAATTGGCATCTGTTACAACAAGATCTAAACCTAAATAATTGAGTCATTATAGATCTCTACCTTTTTTTTATTATTATTATATAACGATTCTGCAAGCATGTGACAGGTACGGTACTTAGTTGTATTAAGACCTAGCCTAAAGAAAACGTTGTGTGGTCCTTACATAGGTAATTTAGTTGAAGCAGGAAAGAGAGGTAATGTGGTTTTTTTTTTATCTCAAACAACTATGAGTAATTGGCCCAAATCTACGATAAAACTATTAATTCTCATTCAATTACTGGATCAATGCCTTCCACCAACATCTGATTTACATTATAATCTTGTTTGCCATTTGTGTCAGGCCTAATGCATAATCTCTCTCTTTCTTTTTCTCATATTGAAGATGTTACTTGCCCTCTTTGAGTGAATAAGACCTATAATCCCTTGATAGCCCTGCAATGTTTTGCTAAAATCTCATACAAGGAGTTACAACGGAATGCCAAACAGCATGACTATGTAATTTTAGTCATTCAATCTAAATGGTTAACCCTTTGAATCTGAGAGCAACCTAAATGTCGTGAGCCTCTTTGTTCCTGTATATTGAGCACACTGTGTAGGTCGCTATGTCACTTATTTTGGCTGTATTCTTTATTTAGATTGACCAATCAGCACAAGATGAGCTAAATATGTTCAGGAGCTCAGGTGTATGGAAAAGTAAGGCTCAGAAGGTCAGGGTTCAAGGGGTTATAGAAGGTCAGGGTTCAAAGGATTAACAATTTGGACATATTTTCATTGGAACAAGCTGATTTACACGAGAGTTCATATCTAACAGCTAATCTACGGTTTGATGACAGTTAAAATCTCAGAATTATCTAGAGGTATCTGACAATGTTTCTTTTGCTGGACAAGGGCAAAATTCTAGTAACATCGTTTTTTTTGTTGACAGTAGAGTCATATAGGATTAAACATAGCATATACTGATATACTTACTCAGCCCTGCATGACCCAAGTTGACAAAATAGGCAAATTCTTCTGCTAATTTTTCATCACTGGCAAAAGCACAGACACAGGCAAAAAAATGGACGCACTTGCGCTTGACATCATCCCTAACAGTTGAATTCCTAACCTGAAAAATAACAACACATTTAACAAAGATAAATAGAAATTGCAAGGACTGCAGCATTTCCATACGAGACCAGTAGTGGCAGCAGTTGTTGCAATGAAAAATAAAACGATACATGATGAGTGGTGATGATGATGAGAACAATGATACTATATTGATAATGATGTAATTCAAAATATGTTAAGCAAAACAAAACAAAAACACAGAAAAATCTCAAATTGTATCATTTTGATAAAGTTGTAAAAAAATATAAATAGTTCTAAAAGTTAAAGCGGTGAGGTGGAGAGCTTGCCCAGATGATTTCAAGTCATGTCTTAAATTACTATATAATATATATATGCATATATGTCAAAAACTGTTCATCACCACCAAACATATAATATCAAACAAAAACAAGCTGCTTGGATTATGGCTGAAATTAAAGAGTGGTGTATCCTTTCTTAAACCTTCAGACAGCAGGAGAAACTGATAAATGTCTACTAAAGAGGGCAGGAAAAATCTGTTAATTTACATGCAACTTTAAAGTGTAACATAAAAGTGGTTTCAGGGCTATTATTGATATCATGATCCATGTGATTTACTAATTTTATATTATGCGACAGATTACCTTGAATGTTCTACAAGTACACTGAAATTTGTAATCTGGTTGCTGTCTGTTGCAGTAGTTTCAAAAAATGCACAATGAAGGAATCCTAGAGGTTTCTTTGAAGTCACGTTACATTTGACAGCCATTATATTCTTTGTTACTCTCTGTACAATGGGTCCTGAGGTTTCTGTTGCTAACAACCATATAGCCAAACGCATTTCATTAGTTACAGGCAAATTATTGAGAATATTGTTTTTCAAACCAATAGCTTCTGCTTGTTGAGAGCAACCAATGGCAGCACGAACATGAACACATGAATTTTCCCCACTTTTCATTATTGTATTAGAATCTGAAGAAGAGTTTCTATTGCAGCTTTCAACATAACAAACTGAAGCAGCACTGATTAAATTGGTATCTAAAACAACAGCCGAATTTCCATCCATGTATTGAATATATGGAAGCTGAACAAAACCACGATAATCTGGACCTCGATCTCGTAGTCGCACAGAATAGAGTTGAGAGGTTGATCCAGTAACAATCTTGACAGATTCAGCACTATGTCCCTTTTTCCTTTCTCTTTCCTTAAACACAACATCACAATCTTTGTTTTTGCAGCTTATTCACGTGTCCCATTGAAAGTTCCACATTTAGGACATTTTCTAACGCCTCTGAGAGTTGGCTTTCCCAAATCACCAAATGGATGCTTGCGTTTCGCTAGAGGTGTTGAGCTCTCTGTGGCACCAGCCAAACCTGATGGTTCAGAGAGGAGGCAAAGACCACTGTCCTGGTAAACAAGAAAAGAATATTTTACATTAAACCATGGCAAGGAAAACCAAAACGATGAAATACAAAATCAAGCTGTGACCAAAGGCGGTAATAAAAATTGATTGAAAATTTCAAATTTGAACTCTTTTTTTCTTCTATCTGTATAAGACCACATCACTATCAATATCAACAAGAAATCAAAGACATCACTGTTAGATGTGAGAACAAGAAGAAGAGTCGATGTTGAAAGTGACCATGAGCTCCTGAATGCAAAAATCTGTATAAAATTAAGGAAGACAAAGAAATGTGTCATCAGGAATGGAAAATTTGATGTAGGAAAGCTGTAAAACGAAGACATTGCGCAAAAACTACAAAATAGAGTTGTCAAATCGATACCAGGCCCCGCAGGATGAACAATTTAATTCAATTCAATTCAATAAAACTCTATTGTCCTCATAAAGGCACATCATCTTCGTTCGCAATGATCTATAAAATACACATTATGTACATAGGAATAAAGAATTTATGTTATTATGTAAATATTATAGAAATAGATAGTAGTCAATTAATTAAATTAGAATGCATAATTTGTTAATATGAATATATATGACGAAAAAAAGACGCACATATCACAGTAAATCATGATAAATATTTCTAAAAATTTTGTTTTGCAAAAAACTTTGAGAATGTGAATGAGCTTAAAGATATAGTATAGTATAAATATGATATTATCAGAAAGTTCTCAACTACCAATTTGCTAAGTAGTCCTTCATTGTGCGTGTGTGTGTGTGTGTGTAATGTATGTGAGTCTCTCTCTCTCTCTCCCTCTCTTACCCCCCCAACTCTTTGTCTCTCTGTCTACATATCTATCTAGTACTTAGAGTGCCTTCTAAGGAACAGTGCTTATCTTGACACACTAATTCAATAGCTATGTAAACAATTTGATAACTAAAGCACAGTTCCAAAATATTGTGTTAAGAGTGGGAAAGGAATTGTAAAGAATGTGGTAAAAATGCCCTTCGATATATCTCCTTACTACACTTTTTCGAAAGTACTCTCCCTGGCCTAGATGAAAATAAAGAACAAGAACTGCCCTTGGCAAAATTCAACAAAGAACTGCTAGACCTGAGCCAGAAATTACTGAAACCTAGCAGAAGAAAGAAATAAAGGTGGATATCAGATCAATCATGGAAAGTGATCAAAGAAAGAAAAAAGACAAAGGGCTGACTACTGACCACTAGTTCAGAAAGAATTAAAGAACAAATCCAAAATGAATAAACGATGTTAGACAAAAAAGTTAAAAAATCAGTCAAAGCGGACAAGAAAGCTTACTATAACATTTTAGCAGAAAGAGCAGAAAACGCAAGCCAAAGACAAGATACCAAACAGCTAAAGAACTTTCCAAAGGGTATACGAACAATGATACCCAGATTAAGGACACATACAAGGAAATTTACTCTCGAGCAAAGCTGGCCAAATGAACAGATGGAAAGCGCAATTGAGTGTGTCTTAAACAGAGAAACGCCAAGGGTCTGCATGTGATTAAACCTACAGAAAATTAATTGGACACCAACAGGCTACCCCAAACTTTAGATGAAATAAAAAAAGCAATAAAGAGTCTCAAATCAAGGAAAGCAGCAGGTGAAGATCAGGTGACAGCAGAAATGATTAAAATAGAAAAAGAAATGACCCCTAAAATAGTACAAAGCATATTTCAAGAAATTTTTGTTAAACAACCATAAGAGGGAGATCTTTCTGAATGTGATAATTGGAGGGGAATCATGCTACTCTCTATCACCAACAAAATCTTACTAAACCGTATAAACTCTAACAGACCAACCAAAACTTAGAAAGCAGCTAGCAGGCTTTAGGAAAGGCCATTCTTGCTCAAACCATATATATTCACTCTTAGACAATTTTTTTTAACAATACCAAGAATTGAATACTCCCTTGTACTCAAATTTTATAGATTTTGAAAAGGCTTTCGATAGCGTACATAGACAACACTATGGCATTCCCTCCAAGGTAGTTAACATAATCAAAGTGCTTTACAGGGATTTCCATGCTAAAGTAATCTGTGGAAATAACTTGACGGAGAGCCTGAACATCAATACAGGTATGAAACAGGGCTGCATTCAATCACCTTTTCTATTCTGCCTTGCTATTGATTGGATGAAAAATTCCGTTGAAAATAAGAAAACAAGGACTATGGTGGACATTCACTGAAATATTAGAGGACCTTGATTTTGCTGATGATGTTGTGCTCTTGTCACAGAACATCACAGATATGCAATCCAACACACAGCAAGTTGATATCAATGCACAAATACTGGGGCTACACATAGATAGTGAAAAAACAAAAATGATGAGGATGAACAACAAATCGAAACAATCTGTGAAACTTGGAAGCAAGGAGATTGAGGATGTACAAGCTTTCACATAACTCAGAAGCAAAATTACTCAAAATGGAAATTCTGAAGATGAGATCAAAAGAAAGGTTAACAAAAGCAAAAAAAGTTTGGATCACTGAAAAGTATTTGGAACTCAAGAAAAATCTCAATTAAAATGAAACAAAGGTTCAATAAATAAAATATTCTTACTGTCCTTCTCTATGGTGCTGAATCTTGTAAAACAATAAATAGCATCTAGAAAGCTGGACAGCTTTCAAAACAAATGTCTGAGAAAGATCCTCAAAATATTTTGGCCAAACACGATATCAAATTAGACGCACACTAATCGATAGTGGTGAATATCAAGTACTCTATCGATTAACAGAAGCCAGTATCGATCAATACTGAGTACTCAATACTGGTTATATAGAGGCTGAAATATGACAATAAGTGACAACTCCACTAATAAAGACAGAACAAACAGGTGACGTTTACCGTGTGTAACCCTTCATCAGACAACCAACGAGAAATATCTAGAATCTAGATCTAAGTACTACCTCCGGCATCACACAATGTGATGTAAAAAAAAAAACCGACATAAAGAAGAAAGAAAGAAAAAAAGACAGTGATCATAAGAAACGTAGCAGAGGGGGGGTGTGAAGAATGAGCGAGAGTGGAAGATTCAGATCTAGAATGAAATAAAAATATGAAAAAATAAGTTTAAGTAATAAAAGGTGAGAAGGAGATAGAGAAAAGGAGAGAGAGAGAGAGAGAGAGAGAGAGAGAGAGAGAGAGAGAGAGAGAGAGAGAGAGAGAGAGAGAGAGAGAGAGAGAGAGAGAGAGAGAGAGAGAGAGAGAGAGAGAGAGAGAGAGAGAGAGAGAGAGAGAGAGAGAGAGAGAGAGAGAGAGAGAGAGAGAGAGAGAGAGAGAGAGAGAGAGAGAGAGAGAGAGAGAGAGAGAGAGAGAGAGAGAGAGACAAAGAAAAAGGCAGGGAAGAAAGAGTGTGAGTATGGAAAAGAAGAACGAAAAAATACGATAAATATAAGACTATATATCTATATCTCACTGGGTCTGGAAAGAAAAAATGATAGAGAATGAATGAAAGGAAGTATCAGCCAAGGCAAAAATTTACACTGAAGGTGCGAAATGTATATATAAATTACAAATTTATCGATGCAATAAGGGAAGAGAGTAAACAACTTATCTGAAATTTCAAAAAATGCCAGTTAGCACTAGCTGATGCTTTGCAAGTTATCGAAGTCTGAAGTATTTTTGAAAAATGTTTGAAAGCAAAACTCACACGTCTCTCTCCCTTTCTTTCTTCCCTGCTTTTTTTTCTTTCTTTCTCTCTCTCCTTCTCTTTCTTACCTTTTTATTACTTACTTATTTTCATATTTTTATTTCATTCTAGATCTGAATCTTCCACTCTCGCTCATTCTTCACCCCCCTCTGCTACTTTTCTTATCATCACTGTCTTTTTCTTTCTTTCTTTCTCCTTTATGTTTTCTCTTCTGACATCACATTGTGTGATGCCGGAGGTAGTACTTAGATCTAGATTTTAGATATTTCTCGTTGGTTGTCTGTGAGAAGGGTTATACGCGAAACGTTACGTGTTTGTTCTATCTTTATTAGTGGAGTTGTCCCTTATTGTCATATTTCACCTTTGACTTCACTCCACTGTGGCTCCTTCGTATTATGGTTATATAGAGATATATTGCAAAATACAAGGGAACTGACAATAAAAGTGCCAAGCATAAAATATCATGATTTACCCCCTTTGTAAAGTTGAACCATCGTGCATTTTATATCAGGCTTATGTTCTTTTTCTATTTTTGTATTGTTTCGTTTAAAGTATAGCAGTGTATATTAGTGAAAGTAGGTAAAATCACTCAGCCAATTAATTTACTTCTATTTTTTACTTCACTTTACCTAATGGATTTCAGTATAATCGATTACTATTGAGTATTTCACAAAATTATCGAGTACTTGATAATATTTCGTCAGTCTCAATAGTATCGACTATCGGTATCGATTAGTGCCCATCTCTTTCCTCTTTGTAAAATATTTTTTTCAATGCATATTATATTCTCCCTATAAGACTATAAGCTGCAAACTCCTATGGGACTAGGTGTTGATTCGATTCACCTACCCCTACTTGGACATGGGGGGAGGAGTTACCCGAAAAATTCAAGAAAACACCTCAATCTATCGAACTTAAACCCATTCCATTTTGGTTGAGAGGCCCCCCTTGCCTTTGAACCAATGTGTCCCCTAGAGAGAGATGGAGATGGAGGAGGAGGGAGGGAGGGAGGGAGGGAGGGAGGGAGGAGGGAGAGAGAGAGAGGGAGAGAGAGAGAGAGAGAGAGAGAGAGAGAGAGAGAGAGAGAGAGAGAGAGAGAGAGAGAGAGGGCATTATCAAAGAATTGTGGTCCCGCTTGTTGACATGTAATCTGTCAGGATATGACCGGCCAAGTGGTGATATTTTATATGAATGCCAAATAGTAATATTAGCTGTCACATTAAGTATCTTTATTGAGTAGCCTTACATCTATCTTTCTTCATTCAGTTTATTAACTGTTAAAAATTGCGGCAGGACCTAAAATCGGGTGGTTGGGCACTCCTTTAGAATTGATGTCCCGTTTGTTTACATTTGGATTCTGTAAGTAAATGTAACTGAAAAACTGGTGGTTTAAAGCCAAATATCAGATTATGATAAATATTCTAATGAGTAGTATTGCATCTATCTGATGACTCTTATTCAGAGAAGAGACTCTGTTGAACTCCCCTCCCCCTTTTGTCTTCTTCACCAGGTTCTCACGTTAACGAAGGAGAAGACCCCCGAACTGCCCCCCCTCTCCCATTAAACAATTTAGGGATGGTATTCCTATCTGGCCAAACACTTCTTGCATCACGGGGACATCAATTCTTCAGGAGTACTAGGGGTGGCGGAGGGATTAGGGGGTGGCGGAGGGATTAGCAGGTGGTGAGGTGGACAGCAGAGATTGTGATAGAGGTTTATTTTAGAAGGACTACCACCATAGATGGGCACACACAATCACCATTCCTGACGCTGAACCATCTCCCAAACCCTCACTCCACCCCTTTCCCATTTCAGGCAAAGTTAGGTCCGTCTCGTGATTTATCACTACATAAATCACACTGTATGCCCGGCTATATGGTAGTTCTCCATTTTTATTTCATGATTGGTAAACATAATTTGGGAATTATACATTATTGGTAGATCTAATTTTATCTTGCTAGCCACTAAATATTCACTTCTAGAAAAGATCTACATGTAAACAAACGAGACCACAATTCTTTAAGAGAGAGAGAGAGAGAGAGAGAGAGAGAGAGAGAGAGAGAGAGAGAGAGAGAGAGAGAGAGAGAGAGAGAGAGTACTGTGGGGCTTGACTGGCATAGTTTCCAGATCTGGTAAAAATAATAAATTCACTAGATATAACCTCTAGATCTTATTATTCTAGACTATCGTCAGACGAGAGTCTAGAATCAAGACATAGGTAAATCTAGATTCTAGATGTGGATAATAATAAGATTATAGCAAGATATAGAATCTAGATCGAGATTCTGTATCTCAATTCTTTTCTAGACTTTCGAAACTAAGGTAGAATCTAAGTATTCCTGGAGTCCAACCCTCAAACTCTCCTCTCCAAAATATTACCATTGTCGGATATTTTCCTTGTGATCTAAGTAGATCTTATTTAATGATCAGTGGTAAAAGATTGATCCTCCCTTGCATACTGTTGTTTGTTTTCATTTTCACAAAATTGACGCCATATTGTTAAAAGTGAGACGGTCATACATTACAAGGTCACGGATTGGTTAAATCCGGGTAAGCTGTACATTGGTGTCCGTCATTGGCTATGTTTTAGTAGTGATTCCTATTTAATTATTAGTTTTCATATATCAATAATTTGAATATCCGTGTACACGAATAAATCGGTACTGTGTACCACCATTTTATAAAAAAAATAAATTTGATTTTGTTGTTTCATTCGAGGCATTGTTTTATCAACGGTATTGATAATAATGTGCAGCACAAAACTTATGCTTTACTTGCCGCTCAGTTGTGGCAGGGGAAAAGATATAAGACAATTCTAAGAGACAGAAATTGAAAGAACTGAAAAGCGAGGGTGATCGTAGGCCCCCCCTCCCCCCCGAAAAAAACAACAACTCAACTATACATTTCTTGCTTCTTGTTCTACCTCTTTATAAAGACCAATGGATTTATTAATCAACAAAGACAAAGTAATAATCAGAACCATACTATCACGAGAAATTAGTTAACCCAAATGGACACTTAATCGGGTACTACTTTAGTTGACGGTC
>JAXRKP010000140.1:0-7500 GCA_037039925.1 Doris montereyensis
GTAGATGATCCTGCCCTCCAGGAGCCCCCTGCTGCCTTGCAGGCGGGTCTTTCCCGACCAAAGGCTAAGGGAGTTAACCTGACAGAAAACAACCTGCTGCCTTGCAGGACGGTTTTGATTGACCAAAGACTAAGGGAGTTAACCTGACAGAAAATAACAACCTGCTGTCTTAGCATGCTGGTCTTGAATGATTAAAGGCTAAGGGAGTTAACCCTGACCGAAAATAACAAGGCCTGGTAGGGGCCTCAAGGTGGCAGCCCCACCATCTACCTAGGGTACAGTGGGCTAATCCCCTGCTTATCCAAAACCAAACAGATTCAGAGAAATAAATATATACAACTGGCTTGATCTTTCGAAGACGAACTTGGAAACGAATACGAACTGTGATTTTTGGAACATGGAACGTTAGGGCAATAAATGGAAATGAGTTAGAATTAGTTGAAGAAATGGAAAAATTCAAAGTAGATATTTTGGCCATTACAGAAACAAAGAAAAAAGGACAAGGAATAGAAAATGTAGGACCGAATCATATTTTAATCTTCTCAGGAGTAGATGTCAAAGATAGAGCTAGAGCAGGAGTAGGCCTCCTAATGCATAAAAGGCTTGAAAAGCTACTAGAAAGTTGGAAATTTATAAGCCCACTGCTATTAGAGGTAAATATTAAACCAAAAGGACGAGAAATTAAATTATTAATAGCTTATGGACCAAACGAAGACGCAACTAAAGAAGAAAAAGATATCTTCGAAAACGATTTACAAATAGCTGCAGAATCTTAAGCCCAAACAGGAACTAATGCTTTTAGGAGATTTAAACGCTAGAGTAGGCAACAATGTAGAAACGTCAGGAGGAGTAATAGGTAAAGAAGGAGAGACAACAACTTCTCCAAATGGAGAGAGACTAATATATTTTTGCCTAAAGAATAACATGAAAATAGCCAACACCTTTTTTCCTCATAAAGATATCCACAAATATACAAGAGTAAATGAAGACAGGTGTGAAAAGTCAATGATAGACTACATAATAGTTAGCAGCTCCCTTTTTTACAGTACATTGGATGCAAGAGTAAACAGAGGAGCAGAAATATTTAGTGATCATCACTTAGTGATTGCCAAAATGAGATTACTGACTGAGGAAAACAAACAGAAAAGGAAAGAGAAGAAAGCTACTAAACTCAAAATAGAAGAATTAAATAAACCAATAGTAAAACAGGTATACCAATCTAGGATAAAAAGATTTATCAGTGAAAGACAGATGGATCTGAATGATAGCACAATAGAAGAAAAGTGGCAGATGTATAAAGAAACACTCCTCAGTTGTACTGAAGAGGTCTGTGGTAGGAAACAAATTAAAGGAGATAGGAAAAGAACAGCATGGTGGAATGAGAATGTCAAGACTAAGATCAAAGAAAAGAAGGATGCCTGGAAGAAATACTTGCAAACAAAGAGACCAGAGGATAGGATAAATTACGTGAATAAAAGAACTATCGCCAAAGAGGAAGTTAGGAAAGCAAAACAGGAACAATGGGAAGAGTTTGGACAAAGACTTCAAGAAAGCTATCAAGGAAGTCAAAAGCTGTTCTGGGGTGCAAATGAAGAGCATGAGAAAAGACCAAAGCATGTCCAATACGACAAATTAAGAATATCAAAGGAGAAATAATGAAAGAAGACAGCGAAATCATGAAAACATGGAGAAAGCATTTTCACCAATTACATAATCCCCCAGAACGTATGAAACAAGGAGTAAAGATCAATTAGTAAGAGTAACAAGTAATCCAGAGGAGACAGCTGAAGATGTAGATATATCAATGGAAGAAATCCAAACAGCTATAAGAAAAGTGAAATAAGGAAAAACCCCAGGAGCAGATCAAGTTTATCCAGAAATGATTAAAAACCAAGGGAGAGAAGCATACAAACTACTACATGCAATATGCCAACAAGCATGGAAGTCCAAACAGGTGCCAGACGACTGGAAAAAGGGAACGGTAGTACCAATACATAAGATAGGATCAACTATGGAATGCTCAAACTATAGAGAGATACCACTACTTAGCGTTCCAGGAAAAACATATGCCAGGATACTGGAAATGAGACTAAGGAAAAGAGTAGAGGATCAGCTTAAGAGCATCAGAGTGGATTTAGACCAGGAAGAAGTGTACAAGACCACATATTTACAATTAGACAAATAATAGAAAAATTCATTGAGGAGAAACATTGACTTGCACCTGTGTTTTATTGACTTAGAAAAAGCATTTGACACTGTGAGGAGAAACGAACTATGGCATTCCTTAAAAGAACACAATGTAGAGCAAAATTTGATAGAAGCCATTAAAAGTTTTTACAATAAACCAACATGTGCAGTGAGAGTAGCTGGAAACATATCTGCAGAATTTGATGTAGATATAGGAGTAAGACAGGGTTTGTCCTCCTCTTTTGTTTATCATATTTATGGATTCAGTCACAAAGGCATCCTCAAAACTGAAGAAAATGAATGTAGGTATGTGGAAGCTCAAACCAGTAAATGTATCAATGCTTTCATTTGACGATGATTTAGTTCTGATTGGAAAATCAGAAAGTGACATTCAGTCGAATATCAACATTATGAACAATGAACAGTGAACTAAATAAAAGATCGGAGATTGGCATATTTAGAAAATAAGATACCAAAAAAACAAATCAATTGAGATCTAGGAAAGGTTTGGCATGTCAACAAAAAACAAAACAGAATGAATGACAATAGAATAGCTAAATCAGTATACAGTGCTAAAGCCCAAGGTAAAAGACCAAAGAGGCAGACCTCGGAGATGGTTTTGGGGACAGAAGATATACTAAAAGAGGCTAAAATTGAAACATAGAAAATTTATTTTTTTTGGAAGGAAACAGCAAAATGAAAGGAAAGGGCATCTGGAGAAAGATCATCTCGGGCATCTGAACCCATACACCGAGAGGTAGAATGGAAATTGATAAAGAAAGAAAGGAACCAACCCAAATTGTGCGATTCACCATAATGCACGTAACCGAACGTAAATTACCCCGTAAAAATACAACAACGGCTGCCTTGACTTAACCAAATTGCAACAACAGTTGGCTTGACTTGGCCAAATTGCGACAACGGCTGCTTTGACTTAACCAAATTGCAACAACAGCTGGCTTGACTTAACCAAATTGCAACAACATCTGGCTTGACTTAACCACATTGCAACAACAGCTGGCTTGACTTAGCAAAATTGCGACAACAGCTGGCTTGACTTGGCCAAATTGCAACAACAGCTGGCTTGACTTGGCCAAATTGCAACAACAGCTGGCTTGACTTGGCCAAATTGCAACAACTGCTGCCTTGACTTGGCCAAATTGCGACAACAGCTGGCTTGACTTGGCCAAATTGCAACAACAGCTGGCTTGACTTGGCCAAATTGCAACAACAGCTGGCTTGACTTAACCAAATTGCGACAACAGCTGGCTTGACTTGGCCAAATTGCAACAACAGTTGGCTTGACTTGGCCAAATTGCGACAACAGCTGCCTTGACTTGGCCAAATTGCGACAACTGCTGCCTTGACTTAACCAAATTGCAACAACAGTTGGCTTGACTTGGCCAAATTGCGACAACAGCTGCTTTGACTTAACCAAATTGCAACAACAGCTGGCTTGACTTAACCACATTGCAACAACAGCTGGCTTGACTTGGCAAAATTGCGACAACAGCTGACTTGACTTGGCCAAATTGCGACAACGGCTGCCTTGACTTAACCAAATTGCAACAACAGCTGGCTTGACTTAACCAAATTGCAACAACAGCTGGCTTGACTTGGCCAAATTGCGTCAACGGCTGCCTTGACTTAACCAAATTGCAACAACAGCTGCCTTGACTTGGCCAAATTAAAGCAACAGCTCGCTTGACTTGGCCAAATTGCAACAACAGCTGGCTTGACTTGGCCAAAATGCAACATATATTTCTATCTCTGTCTGTCTTCAATTGGATGTAGTTAAAGAGTCCAAGCCTGTGAAAAATTAACGTTATTACCTTTCCTTGCCTTCTTCCAGTAATACAATCTGTCACGCAGGTATTTGCGTGTATGTGTGAGATACGTGTGTGTGAGTAGTGTGTGTATGTGTGTGTGTGTGTGTGTCCATGTGTGTAACATCTAAATCTTAGAGAACTATTCTCAACTAGTCTTGGCTGTCTAGGCTCTGGTCACCATTACCCTTCCCTCCCTCACTCGATCTGCCAGACAAACATTCCGATCGTCTCTCTCTCTCTCTCTCTCTCTCTCTCTCTCTCTCTCTCTCTCTCTCTCTCTCTCTCTCTCTCTCTCTCTCTCTCTCTCTCTCTCTCTCTCTCTCTCTCTCTCTCTCTCTCTCTCTGTCTCTGTCTGTCTGTATGTCTGTCTGTATGTCTGTCTGTCTGTCTGTCTGTCTGTCTGTCTGTCTCTCTGTCTCTCTGTCTCTCTCTCTCTCTCTCTCTCTCTCTCTCTCTCTCTTCTCTTTCTCTCTCTCTCTCTCTCTATCTCTCTCTAAGATCTCTCTCTCTCTCTCTCTCTCTCTCTCTCTAGAGAGATATCTCTCTATATATATCTTCTCTCTCTCCTCTCCCTCCCTCTCTCTCTCCCTCTCTCTCTCTCTCTCTCTCTCAGAGATCTCTCTCTCTCTCTCTCTCTCTCTCTCTCCCTCTCTCTCTCTCCTCTCTCTCTCTCTCTCTCTCTCTCTCTCTCTCTCTCTCTCTCTCTCTCTCTCTCTCTCTCTCTCTCTCTCTCTCTCTCTCTCTCTCTCTCTCTCTCTCTCTCTCTCTCTCTCACGGTGAAAAATCTGAGAAAGGCCTTGTTTTACTTTTACCCACCGAGATTATACTCTTCATGACACGTGACACGTGACGCGACCAAGTTAAAGAAAACGTGGTTGCCGAATTTCTCCACCATTATCACCCCTTGTTGCAGTCTTGAGTGAGAGAAGAATGCAATTTGTAAAGGATCTAGAGAAGGCCTATTGGGTCTTGCCCTCAAACCAACGAACAACAAAGAAACCCCAAAATATAACAAACAACTACAAAAAAAGAAAGATGACAGGTATTTCCCAACAAGAATGGCAATGTAAATACACAGTAATGGTTCATGGCCTGTGACTCCCGTTAAAATGCACATTAACCATGGACCGTGACATTTTGGCGGAGACTACTGCATGTATCGACTGCCTTCAATCCTACAGGCGCCCGTGGGCATAATATATAGACACTATCCTCACATTTTCTGTATCAGTTCCCATTCTACCTTCCAGTTAATGTGTCTAGATACCCGAAATAATGATTTTCTCCAGGGTACACTGTCCTCACATTTTCGGTATCAGTTCCCACTCTTCCTTTCGGTGTGTATGGGTCTAGATATACCCGAAATGACATTTCTCCAAGCTACCCCTGTCCTTATATTTTCTGTATCAGTTCCCATATATATTACCTTTCCTTGTATGGGTCTATATTATACCCTAAATGATCCTTCTCAGGCTACCCTGTCGTTGGATTTCATGTGTCAGTTACCACTCTACCTTTCGGTGTGTATGCGTCTGGACACCCGAAATGAGCTTTTCCAGGCTACACTGTCTTCACATTTTCTGTATCAGCTCCCACTCTGCCTTTCGGTGTGTATGTGTCTCGAAATGAGCTTTTTCAGGCTACACTGTCTTCACATTTTCTGTCTTCACTCTGCCTTTCTGATATTCTTTCAATACCCTCTCAATTCTAGCTCCCACTCTCCTTTAGGTGTGTGGGTCTAGATACCCGAAATGATCTGTCTCCTGTCTACCCTGTCCTTACCATCTCTGTATATTCTCTTTTCGGTGTGTATGGGTCTACCCTGAGCTTTCTCCAGGCTCTGACCTCACATTTTCTGTATCAGCTCCCATTCTTCCTGTCGGTGTGTATGGGTCTAACTGTCTGAAATGATCTGTCTCCTGGCTACCCTGTCCTGTCATCTTTTGTATCAGTTTCCACCCTACCTTCCAAAGTACGGGTCTAGATACCCGAAATGATCTGTCTCCAGGCTACTATGTCCTCACATTTTCTGTATCAGTTCCCACTTTACCTGCCGGTATATCGGTCTAGTACACCCGACATAATCTTTCTCTAGGCTACTCTGTCATGATGTTTTCTGTTTCTTTCTTCTGAAAGTTAAATTTCTTTGCTTTTCAAGTGCCTCTTTTATGTATATATACATATCTTCGTCCCACTTTCTCCAAGGTCTACCCTAAATTTTGGTCTTTTACCTTAGGTTTTTAGCATTGTATACTGAAGTAGCTATTTTCTTTTCATTCATTTTGCTCACATGCCCAGTTGTTTTGCCCCTTTCATAAAGATACAGGATATTTTCTTTCTCGGTCCATGGTTGTTGATTTCTTTTGGCCTTTTCCTTTCTCAGTCACTTCTTCCATCTTTGTTATTTTGTTGTTGATTTCTTTTGGCCTTTTCTTTCCTCAATCGCTTATTCCATCTTTGTTTTTTTGTTGTTGATTTCTTTTGGCCTTTTCTTTCTCGGTCACTTCTTCCATCTTTGTTATTTTGTTGTTGATTTCTTTTGGCCTTTTCTTTCCTCAATCGCTTATTCCATCTTTGTTGTGTTTTTCGTCGTTCTGTTTTTTTGTTTGCTTTTTCTAATCCCTTCTTCCATCTTTTCTTTATCACTCTCATGTTGAACTCCACGTAGTCTAATTTAGTCCAAAACTGTTTTGTTTCTTATCTTTCTAAGTGTTTTATATTTCTCATTTAGTTCTGCAATTTCTCTGCCTTCATGTGATATCCCTTTATATATCTTTGTTCTGTCTTCATGGGCAGAAAAGGAGTCAAATGCGATATTGACGGCCCTTGCAAGGCAAGAAAATGAAGCATTTATATTTGTTTTGTAAAATAAATAGTAGAAGAAGGCATATACGAAATTAATTGGACATAATATTAATTATAAATAGGGAAAGAAAGGCACGACTGGAGCAATTAAATACCGGTATCTAAGGAGAGATCTCGGGAGCGAAAACCAGGAAGACAAGAATGACATACATACATACATGCATGCATACATATATACATACATACATACATACATACATACATACATACACATACATACATACATACATACATACATACATACATACATACATGCATGCATACATACATACATACATACGTACATGCATACATACATACATACGTACATGCATGCATACATACATACATACATACATACATACATACATACATACATACATACATACATACATACAATACATACATACATACATACATACAAAGTCTAAACAACTAAGCCACACCTGTAGGAACGCGCGCAACAACAACTTCACCACATCCTCGAATGACAGAGAAGAGTGGGATATCCATGATGACCACTGCCTGTCTCAGACTCGAATGACAGAGAAAGAGTGGGGTATCCATGATGACCACTGACTGTCTCAGACTCGAATGACAGAGAAGAGTGGAAATCCATGGTCGCCAATGCCTGTCTCAG
>JAXRKP010000140.1:12500-17500 GCA_037039925.1 Doris montereyensis
ATTCTTATCCGTGCATCGAACTTCATTACTGATGATTGACTTCTTTATAGCAGGTCAAAAGGGGCCATTTTGTATCTTTCAAAATAAAAATAATAAAAAGGATTAAAAAGAAGCAATCAACTTTAACAAGAACAGGATAATTTAAACATTCACAATACAATCGGCATAGTTTTCAATTATTCAAATTGTTTTTGAATAGTTCTTTCCTTGTGTCATTCCTCGTTTAATGTCCATCTATCTGGGGGAATGAGCCGATGAAAGAACTGCTTCCTTTTCAACCTCAATTTCATGTGCTCTCGGTTCATATCTACTTCCTAGTTCTTTTCCTGCAGCATTGGCATTGACCACCTTGCGTAGAGCTATTTGTACCATTTATTTTTGACAAAGTCAAGTTCTCCAGAGTTTGGAGGAGAGTGTAAGTCAAAGAGAAATGGCAACGTGACTATTCATTGTCTTTTGCTTCTTTTTTGGCAGTCAGCAACTTTCAACAAAAAGTCCCGTTGACATCTAACGCCCAAAACCCATAGAATTTCTCCAGGCGTTCTTTCCTTGTGAACTTCTGTTACCAGTTGGAGTCGACAAGACTGTCCACAACCCCAACTTCATCTTTTGCCTCTTTTCATACGCCTTTCCATGTCTAATGTATGCAAGACCACTGGTCTTGTTCTTCTTTGAATTATTTTTCTTTCAGTAAGTGGTTGGTTTCATTTCTTTTCCTTTTCCCCAACAATTTTCTATTTGCCTGTACACGTTGCTTCGTGGTCAGTTTGGACATTTTGAATACACACTTCGATGACGACATTGATGGATTATTAATTAATAATAATTTAAGAATTGAAATTGAAGAAGTGTCAGTGATCAGAGAAGGAGGATCAACATCCTGTTTTGACGTGGTTAGCTTGACTAATGACAGACATGTTCCGAATCAAACAAACCTTCACTATGAGCGATATCTTTGAATTGCTTGAGAGCTTCCAAAATCAGAGGAATCGATATCCTCTTTCTAATGCATACCCCGAGATAGAGCTTGGCTCAGACTAAGTACTCAGTTCAGGAACTGGAGATGTAGACCCGCTGGGGCATCAACCAAAAGGAGAGCTCCAGGCAGTCACCGATTTTCTATGTAAAATACTTCACCATGCGATTTGTTCTCTCTCTCTCTCTCTGTCTCTGTCTCTCTGTCTCTGTCTCTCTGTCTGTCTGTCTGTCTGTCTGTCTCTGTCTTTCTCTGTCTCTCTGTCTCTCTGTCTCTCTGTCTCTCTCTCTCTCTCTCTCTCTCTCTCTCTCTCTCTCTCTCTCTCTCTCTCTTCTCTTCTCTTGCTGTCCTCTTACAGATAATTTAATCAGATTTTCTCTACTGAAATGACATCAATAGACCTGGTTGCTCACTGAAGCACTTGACCTTGACCTTGACATAAAACAGCCTGCTGCTTGCAGCCCGGTCTTAGTTGACCAAACGCTAGGGAGTTAGACCCTGGCGGAAATTCCCTAACCTGATGCCTTCAGGCTGGTTTTTGCAACAACAACAACAAAACCGTGACAGAAAATAACAGGTCTGGTAGAAAAGACCTCAAGGTCAGCTCACCATCTACCTAGGGTACAGTGGGCTAATCCCTGCTTATCCAAAATCAAATTGATTCAAAGTACTAAACATGATATTGTACGCCCATTTGAACTATTCTTTCGACTCTTGAGAACACGGACTGTCCACTTCCTGAATGGAATATTAGGCATAAATGCAGAGTCCAGACAGACACACACACAAACAGACGCATTCAGTAGACATTTTGGCCCACCGCCTCAAAGAAAAGATAGCTACTACAAAAAAAATAATTTTAATCTTCTCAAGGAGTAGATGTCAAAGATACAGCTAGACCACTATTCTAGGCAAGAAAGCTCATCAGAACTGTTGAAAATTTATAATCAAACGGTTTTTCCACTCTGAAATATTGTATGGAATTACCCATTATATTAAATTATTACAGCTTATGGACCAATATGCGGTTTCTTGTTTTCTGTTTATTTTGTTTTTCTTCGAAAACGATTTTCAAATAGCTGCACGTGAATAAACCCAAACAGGAACTAATGCTTTTTGAGTTTTAAAAACTAGTTATTTGCAACAATATTATCTTGATCATGAGGTTGGGTAAAACTGGAACAACAACAGCTCTGGCTAGGGAGTCTAATCCGGTGAAATGACACTGAGATGGGATACAGATTGAACCCAGAGTGGATTTAGACCTAGGAAAGGTGTACAAAACCCATTTACAATTAGACAAATATTAGAACAATTCCTTGAGAGAAACATTGACTTGAACAGTCGCACCTGTGTTTAATTGACTTGAAAAAGACATTTGACATTGTCTGGAGGGACTGAACTGTGTCATTCCAAAAAAAACACAAATGTACAAGCAAAATTTGAAAGAAGCCATTAAAGTTTTTACAATAAACCAACCTGTGCAGTGAGAGAAGCTGGAAATGTATATGAAAAATGTGATGTAGATATAGGAGTAACACAGGGTTGTATCCTTAGTCCTTTTTGTTTTATCCGTTTATGGATTCAGTTGCAAAGGCATCGTCTGTAAAATCAAGAGAAAATGAATGTACGCCGGTATGTGGAGGCTCAAACCAGTAAATGTAGCAATGGTTTCATTTGCTGGTGACGGAACTTTGTTTTGAAAATCAGAAAAGTGACCTCAGTCGAATATCAATAATATGATGAATATTGTATTAAATAAAAGAGGAATGAGAGTAAATGCAAGAAAACCAAAACAATGCTTTTAACTAGGAAACTAACTCTTCAAAATATTAAATTGGGCATTATTGATATTTAGAACAAGTTCAAAGCTACAATTACTTAGGAGTAATGATTAACTCAGAGGAAAACTAAGAGAATAAATCACTTCAGAGAATCCACAGGCCATGACAATATATAACCCTCTAGGAAATGCATTCGTAGGTGGTCAAGAAATTGTCAACCTCAGACAAAATCAGAAACACAACAATAAACCAAGGCAGATGGCATAAAAAAAAATAAAATCGAAACAAATCAACTGAGAGGGTTTGGGCATGTAAACAGAATGAATGACAATATAATAGCTAAATCAGTATACAATACTAAAACTCAAGGTAAGACCAAAAGGCAGACCTCGGAGAAAGTGGAATAGAAGATATAAAAGAGGTATTAAAGCAAAGAAATGGAATTTTCTTGGAAGAAAGCAGAAAATGTCAGGACAGGGCAGCCTGGAGAAAGATCATTTCTGGGCATCTAAAACCCATGGCACCGGAAAGTAGAATGCTTTTGATAAAGAAAAGAAAGAAAGATTTAAATTAATTATTATCATTATTATTATTATTATCCTTATTACTTTTTGTTATTATTATTATTATTATTATTATTATTATTATTATTATTATTATTATTATTATTATTTATTATTATTATTTTTATTATTATTATTATAATTTATTATTATTAGTAGTAGTAGTATTATTATTATTATTATTATTATTATTATTATTATTATTATTATTATTATTATTATCATTATTATTATTATTATTATTATTATTATTATTATTATTATTATTATTATTATTATCCTTATTATTATTATTTTATTATTTCATTATTATTATTATTATATTATTACTTTTTATTTATTATTATTAAATTATTATTATTATGTATTATTATTATTATTATTATTATTATTATTATTATTTATTATTATTATTATTATTATTATTATTATTATTATTAATATTATTATTATTGTTGTTTTTGTGGTTATGATGATGACGATGATGATGATGATGATGATGATGATGATGAAGAAGAAAGGAAGGATGAAGAAGAAGGTGAAGAAGAAGGAGAAGGAGAAAAACGAAAAAGAACAAGACGAAGAACCCATCAAAGAAGAAGAGGAGGAGGAGAATAGGTGGAGGACGAAGAAGAAGAAGGAGAAAACGAAGAAGATGATAATGACGATAATAATGATAATGATTATGATGATGGTGGTTAACACGATAACGATGGGGATGATAATGACTGTGATGATGATTATGACAATGATAACGATGACGATGGAGAGGACGACGACGATGATGATGATGATGATGATGAAGATGTTGATGATGATAGCTATGTGGATACTAATAATAAAGATGATGATGATGAGGATCGATCTATGATGAGGATATAATGATGATGATGAGGACAATGATGGTATTGGTGATTGTGGTTCCAATCCATGGCTAGCCCAGGTGTTGTTTTTCACAACGTCATACTTCACTTTACTTTTCTCCTTGACCCCCGGGGTTGTGAATGAATACAAAGCGTATAGGTGAAGAAATCTTGTCAGACTGTTAGTACGAAGCGCTGTCTTATTGAGACGGTGTGGCTTAACCATAGTGCCACGTGCTGGTATTACTGTTAATCACGACAAAGACTGATTCAAGCCTCATGGCTGGTACAATGGCTTGTTTGTTTGGGTTTTTTCTCCCATAAAGTTGTACTCTTCAAAAAGGTACTTTACTCTACTTTCCTCACTTGACCTCGATGTGAATGAATTCCAAGCGTACAGCTGGGGGGAAAAAATATTGTCAGCATGTTAGCGTGAAGCGCCCTAACTTTGCTCTGACTGTATGCTCCCTATGGAGTTAGAAGGATTGTATTAAATGGCCAATTGCTAGTGGATTAATTAGGATGCACAATCGGTGAGACCTAGACTTGTGCGGGATACTGACTACAAATTCATTTTATCTTTATAGTTATCTTTATATTTATCTTTATATTTATCTTTATATTTATCTTTATATTTATCTTTATATTTATCTTTAATTTATCTTTGTGTTTATATTTATCTTTATATTTATCTTTTTATATTTATTTTTATATCTATCTTTATATTTATCTTTATATTTATTTTATATTTATATTTATCTTTATATTTATCTAAATATTTATCTTTATATTTATCTTTTATATTTATATCTTT
>JAXRKP010000140.1:22500-100000 GCA_037039925.1 Doris montereyensis
TAAACAACCATAACAGCCATTCTATAAACAACCAACTTATGAACAGCCATTCTATAAACAACCATGTTATTAACAGCCATTCTATAAACAACCATCTTATGAACAGCCATTCTATAAACAACCATCTTATGAACAGCCATTCTATAAACAACCAACTTATGAACAGCCATTCTATAAACAACCAACTTATGAACAGCCATTCTATAAACAACCAACTTATGAACAGCCATTTTATAAAAACCAACTTATAAACAGCCATTCTATAAACAACCAACTTATAAACAGCCATTCTATAAACAACCAACTTATAAACAGCCATTCTATAAAAACCAACTTATAAACAGCCATTCTATAAAAACCAACTTATAAACAGCTATAAAAACCAACTTATAAACAGCCATTCTATAAACAACCAACTTATGAACAGCCATTCTATAAACAACCAACTTATAAACAGCCATTCTATAAAAACCAACTTATAAACAGCCATTCTATAAACAACCAACTTATGAACAGTCATTCTATGAAGAACCATAATTTGAACAGCCCTACAATTATGAACAGCCCTGATAGGCGTTGGAGACTGGTTTATTATTAAACTGCCAGACTTGAATAATGGTGAAGTCCTTGGCGTGAATGCTCAAAATGTCAGGTCCCCAACGCTACCTTCAGGGAAGAAACATCAAGGGAGCCAATATCCCAGATTGTGAGAAAGAACGCCAAGGGAGCCAATGTCCCAGATTGTGAGAAAGAACATCAACAGCTATAATTGGGTCACATGGTCGAAATAGCTGGTGGGGTTATAATTGGGTCACATGGTCCAAATAGCTGGTGGGGTTATTAATTGGACCTCGTGGTACAAATAATCACTCCGTTTTATTTACGTTTTTTACAATAAGCCAATGCTTAAACGTTCAATTTGTGATTGCCCCATTGCCTGGTCTCAATATTCTTACTTCTTGTCCATTCCATAAGCCTTAAGTGTGAACGCAACAGAGAAAGCAATTTTGTTTTAAAATCAATAGAATAATAATCTTTTTTTTTATTATTGTGTCTTTGTTATCATCAATAATATTATTTAATGTATCACCATCTTATTTCATCTTACCTTTCTGTGTTTTTGTTGTTGTTTCAATTTCTTTCTTTTTTTACTAATTTTTTTTATATTACAAGAGCCGCTGTAGCTGATATAGCTGAACTGACGTGTTGTGAGCTGGTCATCACGACCACACTGACACAGGTGATGTTTTTTTTTTCACAACGTTGTACTCTTAGGAAGAGTACTTCACTCTACTTTCCTCACTTGACTAAGGTGTGAATGAGTACCCATCTATAAATAGAGAAAAAGCTTGTTCGAGTGTTAGTACGAAAATCCTAACACAGTAACATGCTTGTGTACTGTATGTCCCTGCCCGCCACCCGCCCCCCCCTCCCCTCCCCCCCCCTCCCCCTCCCCCTCCCCTCCCCCTCCCCCTCCCCCTCACCCTCTCCCCACCCCCCTCCCCCCGCGCCCCGCCTTGGGAGTTGAGAAGGACTTTGAATGAAATGGCCTGCTGGGGGATAAATGATGTGCAGTCGGTGAGCCTGCATTTGAGCGGCGACATGGACTATAAATCCATCTTTATCTTTTATGTTTCAATTAATCTTGTTGTATTTCATCTTATCTCATCTTGCCATGACAGAGTAGTACCAGTAGTATCGTGTCATACTGTTATCTCACACTTTGTTGCTGAGATATGTCATATTGTTATCTCACACTTTGTTGCTGACTGAGATATAATGTCATATTGTTATCTGACATTTGGTTGCTGAGATATGTCATATTGTTATCTCATACTTTGTTGCTGATTGTTATCTAAACATATTGTTATCTGAGATATGTCATATTGTTATCTGACATTTTGTTGCTGAGATATAACATATTGTTATCTGACACTTTGTTGCTGAGATATGTCATATTGTTATCTGACATTTTGTTGCTGAGATATAACATATTGTTATCTCATACTTTGTTGCTGAGATATGTCATATTGTTATCTCACACTTTGTTGCTGAGATATTTGGACTGCTTAAAAACAGAATATATGGTCTATATAATATTATTATGCACAGTTGTTTTATAGTATTTGAATTAGAGATGAAAAACGCTTTGAATTTCATACTAACGTCATTATCACAGCTGATTGGGATGGGAGTTTTTTTATGTCTCATTCTCATGTAAAGTTGGTGAGCCTGTAGTGTGCAGGAATCCAGACTTGATCCATACTGTAAATCCATTGTTTTTTTATGTCGTGTTTTATATTTATATTTCAATGTTGTCTTTCCTTGCATATCCCATATTACATGTATATGCATAATGTCTATTATTATAAATATTGCAATATATGTCGTTGCCTGTTTGATAAAGAAACGAGCACCACCACTCCCCCCACCCCTTTCCCCCCTCCCCTCCCCCTAACTGTATTGCCGAAGAGGCGACTACTTAGAGCATATTATCTGACAACTCGATAAAAATGGTGTTTAGAGAAAATCGTCGCGTTTCAAGTTGCTGCGTGAATCAAATCATCAATAATATCTTATATTATAATATTCCCAAGCTTTATCTAAACTGAAAAATTATTTAAATTAAATCGTATCAATCACGTTGCTAAAACAAGGAATTTGGTGTTTTATCTGTTTTATCTCTTCTTTTTTTTCCTGACATATTTTAATTTGAGTCGGGGGTTTGTTGTGTTTTTAAATTTGATATGCTTTTACTTACATCTCGAATTGGAATCCTAGCAAAACTAAAGTCCGACGTTGTGTTCCTTTGGAAAGACACTTAACACGCATTTACCCACTCTATCCAGGTGCAAATTGGGTACAAGCACTAGCTTGGGAGTAAAAACCTGCGTCAGACTAGCGTCCTGGCCAGGAGATGATTATCGTCACCTGTTCCGTTTCACGTTGTAGAAACCGGAATAAGATCCGGCCCTATAGGCCTTAAAGGTCTTGAAGGAACTTTACTTTTTACTTATATTCACAACTAATGTGATCTCGGGGTTTTCGGGAGGATTAAAAAACCTAGCTGTGCTGTTGTGGCTCCCGCCCTCTACGAGTCTCCTGCTGCCTTGCAGGCGGGTCTTGGTTGTCCAAAGGGTAAGGGAGATAAAACTGACAGACAATAACAACCTGCTGCCTTGCTGGCTGGTTTTGAGCAACCAAAGGCTAAGGGAGTTAACCCTGACAGAAAAGAACAAGGCCCGGTAGGGGGACTCAATGTAGCAGCCTCACCATCTACCTAGGGTACAGTGGGCCAATCCCTGATTATCCAAAACCAAAGTGATTCAAAGAAATATAAACAACCCGGCTTGCACTTTCGAAAACGACTATGGAAAAGAGAAGACGGACTGTGATTTTTGGAACATGGAATGTTAGGGAAATTAATGGAAAAGAGTTAAAATTAGCTGAAGAAATGGAAAAATTCAATGTAGACATTTTGGCTACCTGGTATTACAGAAATAAAGAAAAAAGAACAAGGAATAGAAAATGTAGGACCAAATCATGCTTCTCATGAGTAGATGTCAAAGATAGAGCTAGAGCAGGAGTATGCCTCATAATGCATAAAACGCAAGAAATGCTACTAGAACGTTGGAAATGTATAAGCCCACGGCTATTAGAGGTAAATATTAAACCAAAAGGAAGAGAAATTAAATTATTAATTGCCTATGGACCAAACAAAAATGCCACCAAGAAGAAAAAGATATCTTTCGAAAATGATTTACAAATAGATGCAGAGAATCTCAAACCCAAACAGGAATTAATGGTTTTAGGAGATTTGAACGCTAGAGTGTACAACATTGTAGAAACATCAGGAGGAGTGATAGGTAAAGAATGAGAGACAACAACTCCAAATGGAGAGAGACAAATAGATTTTTTCCTAAAGAATAACATGAAAATAGCTAACACATTTTTTCCTCATAAAGATATCCACAAATAGACAAGAATAAATTACGACAGATGTGATAAGTCGATCATACACTACATAATAGTTAACAGCTCCCTTTTTACAGTACACTGGATGCAAGAGTAAACAGAGGAGCTGAAATATTTAGTGATCATCACCCAGTGATAGCCAAAATGAGATTATTAACTGAAGAAAACAAACAGAAAAGGAAAGAGAAGAAAGCTACTAAACTCAAAATAGAAGAACTTATTAACCCATAGTACAACAGGTATACGAAAGATTTATCAGTGAAAGGCAGATGGATCTAAAGGAAAGCACAATAGAAGAAAAGTGGCAAATACATGTATATAAAGAAACACTCCTCAGTTGTACAGAGGATGAAGAGGTCTGTGGTAGGAAACAAATGAAAGGAGATAGAAAAGAATAGCATGGTTGGGAATGTCAAGACTAAGATCAAAGAAAAGAAGGATGCCTGCAAACAAAGAGACCAGAGGATAGAATAGATTATGAGTAAAAGAACTATCGCCAAAGTGGTAGAAAGCAAAACAGGAACAGTGGGAAGAGTTTGGATAAAGATCAAGGAAAAGAATAGCATGGTGGAATGAGAATGACCAAAGCATGCCCAATACGACAAATTAAGAATCAAGGAGAAAATGAAAGGATGCGATATCATGGACGTGGAGAAATACTTGCAAACAAAGAACATAGAAACCAGAGTACAGATCAATTATTAGAATCGAGATTAAGCTGAAGATGAGATAAAAGAACTGAAGATCTGTGGTAGGAAACAAATGAAAGGAGGAAGTTAGGAAAAGCAAGAAAATCAAAGAAAAGAAACAGTGGGAACAGTTTGGATCGCCAAAAGACTTCACAGAACAGGAAAAGCTATCAAGAAAATCAAAAGCTGTTCTGTGGAGCAATGAAGAGCATGAGAATGACCAAAGCATGCCCAATACGACAAATTAAGAACGCCAAAGGAGAAATAATGAAAAGGAGACAGCGATATCATGGAAACGTGGAGAAAGTATTTTCAACAATTACATTATCCCTCCAGAACATATGAAACAAGGAGTACAGATCAATTATTAAGAGTAACAAGTAATCGAGATCAGTAAGCTGAAGATGTAGATATCTCAATGGGAGAACTCCAAACAGCTATAATAAGAAAAGTGAAATCAGAAAAAGCCCCAGGAACAGATCAAGTTTATCCAGTAATGATTAAAAACCAAGAGAGAGAGAGGCAGACAAACTACTACATGCAATATGTCAACAAGCATGGAAGTCCAAACATATACTAGATCTAGATAATTGGAATGAGGGAACGGTAGCACCAATACACAAGAAAGGATCAACTATGGAATGCTCAAACTATAGAGGGATATCATTACTTAGTGTACCAGGAAAAGTGTAACCTATGCCAGGATTCTGGAAATGAGACTAAGGAAAAGAGTAGAGGATCAAATTGAAGAGCATCAGAGAAGATTTAGACCAGGAAGAAGTGTACAGTACAAGACCACATATTGACAATTAGACAAATAATAGAAAACTTCCTTGAGAGAAACATTGAGTTGCACCTGTGTTTTATTGACTTAGAAAAGGCATTTGAGACTGAGGAGGGACGAACTATGGCATTCCTTAAAAGAACACAACGTAGAGCAAAATTTGATTGAAGCCATTTAAAGTTTTTACAATAAACCAACATGTGCAGTGATAGTAGCTGGAAATATATCTGAAGAATTTGATGTAGATATAGGAGTAAGACAGGGTTGTATCCTAAGTCCTCTTTTGTTTAGCACATTTATGGATTCAGCCTCAAAAATGAAGAAGATGAATGATTGAATGTAGGTATGGGGAAGCTCAAACCAGTAAATGTATCAATGCTTTCATTTTCTGATGATTTAGTTCTGTTTGGAAAATCAGAAAGGGATCTCCCAGTCAAATACCAACATGATGAATAATTAATTAAATAAAAGAGGGATGAGAGTAAATTGAAGAAGAAAACCAAAACAATGCTAGTAACTAGGGAAGCTAAAACACAAAATCTTAAATTAGGCAGGGAGAATTTAGAACAAATTCAAAGCTACAATTACTTAGGAGTAATGATTAACTATGGGAGAAAACTAAGAGAAGAAATCAGCCACAGAATACGAAAGGCAAGTGCAATATATAACCATCTAGGAAAGGCATCTGTAGTTAAACAAGAATTGTCGACAAAAACCAAAATGGCAGTATACAACACAGTTTATTGTCCTACTCTCCTCTATGGCAGTGAAACCTGGTCCTTAGACAGTAGGGAATACAGTAGAGTACAGGCAGCCGAAATGAAATATCTAAGAAGAGTAGACAAACATCTAAACATCTAAAAGAGACATCTAAAAGAGACAAAATCAGAAACACAAGAATAAGAGATAAACAAAAAGCAGATAGCATAAACAGTAAGATAGAAATGAATTAACTGAGATGGTTAGGGAATTTTAACAGAATGAATAACAATAGAATAGCTAAATCAGTATAGAGTGCTAAAACTCAAAGTAAAAGACCAAAAGGCAAACCTTGGAGAAAGTGGGAAGAAGACATAAAAGAGGCATTAACGCAAAGAAATGGAACTTTCACGGAAGGAAACAGAAAATGCCAGGATAGGGCAGCCTGGAGAAAGATCATTTCTGGGCATCTAAAATCCATACGCCGGAAGGTAGAATGGGAGCTGATAAAGAAAGAAAGAAAGAAAGAAAGAAAGAAAGAAAGAAAAAAAGAAAGAAAAGCTGTGGTGGCGTCGGTAGCCGAGCGGTTAGGGCTGCTGGACTGGGGATCAATACGTCACAGGTTCTAATCCTGGCAAAGCTAGGTCTGGCGTTATGTTCATTGGGAAAGACACTTAACATGCGTTGTCCCCACTGTACATAGGCGCGATAAATGGGTACACGCACTCGCTTGGGAGTAAAAAGCTGCGTCAGACTATCGTCCTATCAAGAGGTGACCATAGGCCGTAATGCGAATAAACACTGTTCCGCATTCACGCTATAGAAACCGGGATAAGATCTGGCTCTATAGGCCGTAATTACCAAGTAAAAGAGAGAATGGTGGATTGATCGAATAAACACTTTTTTACAGCTATCCTTGGCATTCATTTTAGTATGCAATATTGTAATGAATTATGTGTCTGTTTATCATCACCTACTTAATAATTATTATAAAGATCAACATATTATGATTTTATAAACTATTATAAGATATGATATTAGGATGTCAATTGCCTTTGTTTACTATGTATTAGTTTAATTATTATTATTATTATTATTATTATAGAGATTATTATTAGAGAGAGAGAGATTATTATTAGAGAGAGAGAGAGATTAGAGATTAGAGATTATTATTATTATTATTATTATTATCATTATTATTATTAATATTTTTACTGAATGGCCCATGACCCATTATTATTATTATTATTATTGTTGTTAACATTATTATTATTAATACCATTATTATTATTATCAAACAATGACGTCTATAATCCAAGCATGCAATAATCATTTTGGCGTGTGTCTGGTGCAATGGTTTGGACACGTCAACATTGGGGTTTTTCTTGGCAGTGAGCAGGGCAAATGTAGAGCAAATGTTGTTTAAACATTAAAACTCAAAACAAAAAACACCAAAAAAGAAAATCACAATAAAAAAGAATGAAAAAGAAAAAACGAGGTTCACAGGGCAACCAAGTGGATTATGATTTCCCTTTACACCTTTTTAATTTGCCTAAAACGACAAACTCATAAACGCTAGCTCAAGATACGGGTGACAAGATACGGATACAAATCTACTACAAGATACAGATGTCAAGATGCGAATACAAGATATTATTAATAATTACGGGTACAAGATATTATTATTATTATTACAGATACAAGATGCGGATATTAAGATACGGATACAAGATATGGGTACATTATATTATTATTATTAAAATACGGATACAAGATACGGATACAAATTACGGATACAAGATACGGATATCATTATTAATAATATTATAATCATATTATTACAAGATACGGTTACAAGATTTTTATTACAAGATTACCATTATTATTATATCAAACAATGACGTCTATAATAATATATTTTTTTTCGAGCACGAGACCGTTTTGGGTGTGTCCTGGTGCATTCAGCTGACACACGTCAACATTGGAGTTTTTCTTGGCAGTGACAGGGCAAATGTCAAAGCAAATGTTGATAAACATTAAAACAAAAACACAAAAACACCAAAAACAAAACACACGAACAAAAGAATGAAAAAGAAAAAACGAGTGATCTCACAATGACACACTCCAAGTGGATTATGATTTAGTTTTATTTCATTTCTTAATTTCACGGTAACACTCATAAACGCCTGCTCAAGATACGGGTACAAGATACGGATACAAGATATGGGTACAAGATACAGATACAAGATGCGGATACAAGATACGGGTACAAGATACGGGTACAAGATATGGGAACAAGATACAGATACACAAGATACGGGATACAAGATATGGGTACAAGATACATATACAAAATACGGATACAAGATACGGATACAAATTACGGATACAAGATACGGATACAAAATACGGATACAAGATATGGAAACAAGATACGGGTACAAGATGCGGATACAAGATACGGGTACAAGATACGGATCAAGACGGATTTTTATCAAGCATGTGTAGGGATTCGGTAGTCCAGATGCCTCTCGAAAGGTAGAGTTCGATCCCCACCAACGGTTAACAAATCATCTCGATTTTTTCGAGCAAAATCTATCCCCTAGTCTAGGTGGATCGACACCTTGTCTCCATCGGATACGGGGGATAAAAAGGTCCGATGAGCCTTTTCTTCGCAGGACACTCTGCACGTTAAAGATCTCTTGGCTGGCTCATCAGAAAGCATTCAGATATTTCTTTCATCAAGTTCTCTTTGGAGATTTATTAAAACTTATTGAGCTCGTTAAACCAAATCCGGGTTAATATAAGACATCATTAGCACAATCTTAACAGCTGCAACAGAACGTATGGCGAAAAATTGCAGACAGATGAACGAAGCCACAATGTCATGCCACATGCGAAAATACTCGTGGAATTTAAATCAAAGCTCAATGCTTTCACAAGTGATAAAATGATCCACTCTTTCTCTGTTTCAAAACATCATGTACCCCAAAAAATGATGTTTTCTTTTCTTAGGAGCTTGGTGGCATTTTGCACAATGATAACAATAATGGATTATAAATATGTGTTTCAATCGAAAAGACAACAGCTTACCACGAGCAGACATCTTAACTAATAAACACACTTCGATAACACACCTTGTCCCTGCGGGGTCACTGAGGTCTCAAATTACGATGACGAAACGGTACTCATGGAAACGAAAAGACGCCCAAGTTTTAACGACGGCCGTAAAGTCGGTCGACGGATAAGCACGGTGCATGTGAATAGGCCTTTAATAGTCGTCAGATGCTTTCTCGAGCGTACGCCTGTACAGGATAACAAGTGGAATGTAATCAGTCCAGTGACAGGAATTGAACAAGTACACAGACGTGTCATTATCACTCACACGAGATAAAATCATGATAACCTGACCATAGAACAACTAAAACGTGCAAAGATTTAGATATTAGAGACACTAGATTAGAACTAGGACATGTATAGATTTAGATATTAGAGACACTATATTAGAACCAAGACGTGTAAAGATTTAGATATCAGAGACACTAGATTAGAACTAGGACGTGTATAGATTTAGATATTAGAGACACTATATTAGAACCAGGACGTGTAAAGATTTAGGTATTAGAGACACTAGATTAGAACCAAGACGTGTAAAGATTTAGGATATTAGAGACACTAGATTACAACTAGGACGTGTAAAGATTTAGATATTAGTGACACTAGATTAGAACCAGTGCGTGTAAAGATTTAGATATTAGAGACACTAGATTAGAACCAGGACGTGCAAAGATTTAGATATTAGAGACACTAGATTAGAACCAGGACGTGTAAAGATTTAGATATTAGAGACACTAGATTAGAACCAGGACATGTAAAGATTTAGATATTAGAGACACTAGAATAGAACTAAGGCATACAAAGATTTAGATATTAGAGACACTAGATTAGAACCAGGACGTGTAAAGATTTAGATATTAGAGACACTAGAATAGAACTAAGGCCTATACAGATTTAGATATTAGAGACACTAGATTAGAACCAGGACGTGTAAAGATTTAGATATTAGAGACACTAGAATAGAACTAAGGCATGTTAAGATTTAGATATTAGAGATAGTAGATTAGAACCAGGACATGTAAATATTTAGATATTTGAACCACTAGATTAGAACTAAAACATGCTAAGATTTAGATATTAGAGACAGTAGATTAGAACTAGGACGTGTATAGATTTAGATTTTAGAGACACTAGATTAGAACCAGGACGTGTATAAGATTTAGATATTAGAGACACTATATTAGAACCAGGACATGTAAAGATTTAGATATTAGAGCCACTAGACTAGAACTAAAACATGCTAAGATTTAGATATTAGAGATACTAGATGACAACTAAGATGCTAAGATTTAGATATTAGAGCAACTAGATTAGAACTAAAACATGTTATGATTTAGATATTAGAGCAACTAGATTAGAACTAAGACATGTTATGATTTAGATATTAGAGTCACTAGATTAGAACTAAAACATGTTAAGATTTGGATATTAGAGCCACTAGATTAGAACTAAGACATGTTAAGATTTAGATATTAGAGCCACTAGATTAGAATTAAGACATGTTAAGATTTATATATTAGAACCACTAGATTAGAACTATGACATGTTAAGGTTTAGATATTAGAGCCACTAGATAAGAATTATGACATGTTAAGATTTAGATATTAGAGCCACTAGATAAGAACTAAGACATGTTAAGATTTAGATATTAGATAAACTAGATTAGAACTATGACATGTTATGATTTAGATATTAGAGCCACTAGATTAGAACTATGACATGTTAAGGCTCAGATATTAGAGAAATTAGATTAGAACTATGACATGTTAAGGCTCAGATATTAGAGAAACTAGATTAGAACTATGACATGTTAAGAGTTAGATGTTAGAGACGCTAGATTAGAACTAAATCAGTGCTAACATATGGCTCAGAACCGTGGAGAACCACAAAAACTACCCTGCAAAAAATAAAATCATGCATAAATAGATGTCCGAAGAGAATTGTCAAAATATTCTGACATGAAGTTATCTCAAACATTAATCTATGGGGAAAAACTGAGCAAGAACCAGCTGAAAAAAAAATTAAAACAAAGAAATGGAGGTGGATAGGTCACACGCTTAGAAAGGACCCCAACACAACAAGAGCCTTACATGGAACCCACAGGGTAAAACATCGAGGGGTCGGCCAATGGCTACATGGAGAAGAGGACTGGATGGAGAGATGAAGGAGACGGGCAAAGGTTGGAATCTATGGAGAGGTTGGCCCAGGAGAGAAGTGATTGGAGATTATTTGTTGATAGCCTGTTTCCCAGCGAGCTAAAAGGCAGAAGAGAGATTAGAACTGGGATGAATCTGTCTCTGTCTCTCTATCCTGTCTGTCTGTCTGTCTGTCTGTCTGTCTGTCTGTCTGTCTGTCTGTCTGTCTCTCTCTCTCTCTCTCTCTCTCTCTCTCTATATATATATATATATATATATATATATATATATATATATATATATATATATATATATACTTCTATCTATCTATCTATCTTCTCTCTGGATAGTTTTCAGTTCCACTAGAAGATATTTAATAGATAATTAAACAAAATAGATAGACATATTGATGGATAGATAGACAGAGACAGATTCATCCCAGTTCTAATCGTAGTTAGCTCGGTTGGTAGCACGCTTTCTTTTCATGGCGAGGCGATGGGTGCCGACGCAGAGGTCACGGGTTCAATCCCAAAGGTGGCCAGGATTTTTTCTGTCTATTCCTTGTGTTTGTCTCGTGTTTGTTCCTATGAGGCTTTCATATTATCTTGTGTCATTACATTAACTAGGCTAGTGAGTAATGACATATAGGCCTACGTAGTCACGTCTAAAATAAAGGTCACTTCGGGATTTGCCAAAACAAGAGGTCAAGCAAGATCACTAATTCTAATTCTAAAAAGGCTTATTATTTTCCACCTCGTAAGGAGAAATATTGTCTTTCCACCATGTAGAATCTAGGCATAGATCATAATATATAGATGTCTAGGTAACTCTAGCTCTACATAAAGCTAGATCTATATTCTCCGGGCAGTATTTTAACATATATCTATCACATAGCCTTGGTTCAGGGTTAGGGATGGTGAGTGTCGTAAGTCAGTGTGTGCGACTCTGAGTGATGAGTCCTTCCATTCAAATTGAATCTTGAAGAGATTACAAGTTCATCTCCTACACCTACACTCTTAGGACTAGGACTACATCTAAAACGATCTAGATCAAGGTCCTAGGTTTAGAATTAGATTGTAGATCTAAATCTTGTTATTGTAAATAACCCATGGCATGGTTAAAAAACGGCGTAAAACAGGGTGGTCAGATCTGTACTCATAATTGCATTCTTCTAACATTTGGAGGTGATACTCTCCGATATAGATATGTCCAAACGGAAGAGATTTATCACAATCCCTAAAGGTTGAACTCCCTCCTCCGCTTCACCATCCTGCCCCGAACCTTTGGCCACATTGACCTGCAATACTGTAACTGTAAGGTATTGTCTGCCTCAATGTCACACATCGACACGGCAAGCAATGTGCTGTGATTGCGCTGTTTCCTGCATGCATTCACTTGGACCAAATTGGTATTGCCATGGCCAATCAGTAAATTTGTAGCATCGATACCATCAATTTTATGGGGTATTTTATGGTAAATAGTGTAATATATATATATATATATATACTCTGCATGTCTGGTCACGCCATACTCGTCTTTTAACCCAACTTATTGTGCACTGCTGAATGGAAGGTTTACGCAAAACAGACCTAAAACATTAAAGCAATTAAGATAAGCCAGTATGGACATAACATTGCATCACTTTCTAAACTTTCTGTTTTTGTTTTCATCCTCACCACAGGCTGTTTGTCGTCACTGCAAGAAGTCAAAATGTTACGATTTCAGTACAAGATGAGTCTCGTAAGATCAAAGTCTATCCAGAGGGTGGACCAGAGGCAAGACTGAAGAAACTACGTCAGATAGTCACAGGCCTGATTCGCTACGAACGAGTGGAACCAACATACTCACAGGCTGACGAGGCTAGGCAGTATGCTGAAAGGGTATGCATGTATGAATTTAAAAATCCCCAGCATGTTTGGGATTCGTCCTTAATCTGCAGACTTCCAAATAAAACCCCCAGCAGAGAAGCCTCTATGAGTGGTGAATTAACTGTTTGAAATAAAACCTAGAAAAAAAAATAGTCAGAAATGAAGAAAACGTGATGTTGATGTACAGTGTACATATTTTAGATGTAAAGTCATTTTTAGTATTGCTTTTAAAAATTATAATTATTGATATTATTGTTGTTAATATTATCGTTATATTTTTATTAGGTATTATTATAATTACCATGTTTGTAATTATAAAATTGATTCCCACAGATTGCTTTTAATTTTCTTTGGTACGGTAGTTTGAGAGCAATGCTGGTTGTAGTTTTGAAGCCTTTTTATTAAAGGAAAGAATATGTTGACAAAGAGTCGCTTTAGGACAGATTTAACTCACAGAAAACATTGTCTAATCTGGTAGAAGTCTCATTAGAATGTTGAATGAAGAGCTAAACCTTCCGCTGTTTAATGCATCTACAGATGATACACCTGGCAATCAAAAACGAGACAAGCATGCACCAACTATGGAAATGGTCGACTACTGGCTCCTGGTAAGTTTCAAGAGAGAGTTTCATTTGTTTTGTTTGTCTGTTTTGTACCGCACCCTTGGTAAGTATAAATTTTCTCATCTAGAGTGGTTCTTCCATACAAACTGGCAAATTGCCTTGAGAGCTGTGACAATAGTGACATGGTAAAAGCAAAGAAAAAATGAAACCAAACAACAGGGCAATGAAGTGAAATATGTATTATTATTATTATTATTATTATTATTATCATTCTTTCTTTTCTTTTTCGAAAGCTGTTTCAATTGTGATATGAATGGATGGATGTTTTTTTGGGCTTATATTCCATGTCAGGCTTCTGATTTTTTGCATTGAAATTTACAATTTTCTCATTCCTGGCATCGGCATGTTGTTTCATTTCCTAAGTGGGGATTATTTTTTTCAATGAGGCGTGATAATTTAAGTTATAGAAAGATGCCTTGAGCGTAATAACTTATTGATTCAGTATGCAACAAAGGGGCTTCAGAAAGATGAAGGGGGGGGGAGCTTTTGAAATCCCTGGCCCAAAAGTCTGGAACAATGCCTTGGGAGACCAGAATGAAGTGTTTGAAACACCACCTATTTTTAAACACATTTTGATTTTACATGCATTGTTAATTATTGTAATTATTTTGTACTTAACCCCTCTTGTAATTCTATTTCAATTATTTTATTTCCATTTACACTACGCAATTTTATACTTTTCTTGTATTCAAATAATATTTTATTTCATTGACATTCTTTATGTATTGATGTACTACATATATGGGATGTCACTCTAAAACTCTCAGAGATTGATCTAGTACTGATGATGAGCACTATAGAAATGTATTTTATTATTATTATTATTATTATTATTATTATTATTATTATTATTATTATTAAAGAAATAAAGAGATAAAAGACAGACAGGGTTCATAACTTTTCTTTATAATGATGGCGTTTGTTTTCTCCACTCTTTCTTTCCACCAGGAGAAAGACCTGATTCACAAACTGTTCAAAGTGATAGTCCCCCGATATGAGAATGTCAGCTCAAGTTATACTAGTCTGCACAAGCTGGCCATAGACTACCCCCGGACGGGATTCTCTAGAGGAGTTTTAGAACTCAAAGGTGATGCACCGTTTTTATTTTTAAATGCTTTGGGTTTTTTGTTGTTGTAAGTTTTAAAACATTTTTTGAGATTGGTTTAATTTCTGTTGTGTAATTTTTGTTCATTTTGTATTGTTTGTAGAGTTTTTTCTTTTCTTCTGATGAATAGTTCACATTAAGGTTTTGTTACTTAAACTCAAACCTCGTCATACCGCCAACTGTTGTGCCAGTGGTGTTATAAAGGGAATGGCGTTATAATGAAAACTCCTCTTCAGTACAGTAGTCGCTGGATAAACGCACGCCCTTTGGGCGCTGGGAAAAGCTGCATTTATGAGTACCATGAGTTTATGCAAAATCACTGGGAGATAAATCTTTATTAAAGGTAAGATGTCACGGATTATTACTGATTATGCCCCTTGGTTATCACACATTAGCGTGACAGGTAGATCTCTACGTTGACGTGTAAATGTAATACTGATTGCTTGTTCACTTGTGTTTTTTGTTTCTTTGGGTTTTTATTGAGGTTTTTTTTATGCTGCCAATCATTGCCACCTCGGAAAGCAGATCAGAAGTCATACAAATTTTCTGGAAGATAATGTTTTGGTTCCCAGGTTTGTAAAAGAAATGACTGCGCAAAGGTAGATCTGAATCTATCAATAATTTTCATGCTCAAACAAACCCTCTAACTACGTACATCGGTATAATAATGCTGTATTTTTATATTATACGTGTGTAGCCTAGCTCTTGAATTGACCACCCTCAATACTGTCTTCATACCTCCAGCCTGTATTATCATAATATTATTGTCACTGCTGGATCACGTTTGACTAGTGCTACGGCCGACTAATACAACTGTACAAGACGATCATGTACATAAATAATATTATTGTCTATGCACTGCAACCCTGTAACTACGCTAGACCTATAGAGTGCCAATACTACTACAATAAATATTATTAATACGACACTGGAAATTTAGTAGTGTGTCTCTCTCTTTCTTCTTTCTTCTTCCTCTCCTTCTTTCTCTCTCTTTCCTCCTTTTCTCTCTCTCTCTCTCTTTCTCTCTCGTAAGTTATAAAAGAGTTCATACCAGAGCAATCAGACTAAATTATACACGAAGCATATTTGCGTCATATTAAATATTCACTGACACTGACAGACTATTGGAGCCAAAGGAATCTTATAGGGCTGACGTTGAATGCAAAGAGGACAAAAAGTAGAAATGCATAAGGAAAATCTACATTGGCTGGCTTTTCCTTCTTGTTCCTTGTTAAAGGGTTGCTTCACGAAGTCGATGTCAACTTAAGCAGCAATCTCTTATTGTTTGAGTAGGACCAGCTCAGAAGTGAGTTGACATATTGCTGCAATGTGTTTTTCATAAAATTTGATATAAAATTCGAAATTTCGAGTTAAACGACATAACAAAAACTAGTGCTCAATGCAATCTGTATTGATTGTAGAATAACATGAAGCAAAGGAAAGATAACGACTACACTATGAACAAGTTTAATCAATCTTCTTTACTTTCGTAGATTTTAAAAAAGATCCCACGAGAGACGTTTTGAGTAACTATTTTAATTTAACCACTTAATTGGAAAAACGATAATTTTACTGGACGTACAAAATTGTTCACAGCAAAGACACAAATTATGATAGGAGAATAGAACTTTCATAAAACTCTTTAACAGTGTTCAACCTCAAAGTTGTTCAGCTACAAAGGGAGTAAAAGCATAAAGATGTGGCGTAATTAACTCTCAAAGAGAGAGAAATAGTTGATTTTCCCGAAAAACATCTGCTACCGTTAGAACCCATTAACCCGTAGTTGACCCCATGCCAGGTAACCTCGTTGCGCGTGCTGGACTCCTGCTGACTAAAACTAAAGGCCTGATTTTGGCCAGAATCGGACGCCAAGCCTTGCTCTCTTTTCAGTGAGTGTGTACATCACCTGTCACTGTCACCGATCTATTCCATTGCATGAATTCTCTGCTCACTGCCACAGCCAATCATAACGCATCTGGGTCGATCAGTAAATTTGCATTCCACAGAATAATGTCGGGACAGGCAGCCTTTGACTTTGAACATCAAGAAAATCAGAGACTAGGACACAGAAGGAGCGGGATCAACAGTGTAGGCCAGACATGACATAAGACTGTCTGACATATTCGTCTGGGTAGTGCTTGGACTCAGACAGACAATGAAGCTAGACATAGGAGAAGACTGACACTAGTGACACGTTTATCCTAGTCTTAATCGTCTTAGCATTGCTCGCTAAAGTGTGCCGTCTGTTCTCATGCTAATGTTATTTCTGACAAAAGCTCAACAAAATACTGTTTTTGAAGGCCTCTGCTGCTACTGCATGAATTTTTTCCCTTCAATATTTGCCGATTTGACCCGGTTTGACTTTTTCCAACATGCTTACACACCACCAACCTAGAAATCGCAGAATTTGGTGATGAACAGATTATGCACCATCAACAAAGTGTATATCATTTGTTGTGGTTTAGAAATGAGAATTATTTTTCTGACATGAGTCACTTCTAAGGATTTCAGCCAAAATTAATGGCAATGGCAAAGACATCCGGTGTTAAATGGGTGGCAACATAAGGGTTAAAGAAGAGGATTTTGTGTGTAATTTGTTTTCATTATGTATTGTTTGTAGGATTTTTCTTTTCTCCTGATGTTAGTGAAGGAAACGATATTGAATAATATTAAAGCCCCATAAGAAAAAAAATGAGACAAATGCAAACGAAAAGACCGAAAAATTATCCTGGCCAACACGAGGATCGGACCCGCGACCATCACCTCGCCTTTTGAAAAAAAACGTGCTACCAACCTAACTAACTTCACTGGTTTCTCGTGCGAAATTAATTGGGGCATAGTTATTTTTATCTTACTAGTTAGTTAACTACAGTGTATTGTCTCGTAATGTTAAGATGTGTACATAACGGGAACGTACCACTACTAGTTACCACCGTTAGTATATATAAAAAAAAGAAGCTGCGTCCTATGTCCTATACGGGATGATGTACGGAAGGTAATTATCTATTTTCAAAAGGAAATAAAGCTAACCAGTATGTTTGTGTACCTATGATTTTAGTCAAACAATTGCATCCTATACACAATGGTATAATACGGTATTGATGCCTTTAACATAATATTATAGCACTGGCATTAGTGGTATCTGAATCATAATACTTTTTTTCTTCTTTAATCAACTGTTCTACTCGTGCACTAATTGTACAGGTAACCCCTGGCCGTCCATCAAACCAGCACAACGCAACACAAAGTTCATTCTCTCCAACATTTTGCTGTCGGCTGCCAAACATGACTATTACCAGAGAGACATCGCAGTGCTGAAAATGAAAGTGTGTCCAGTAGGCAGGCTGATCTCACAGAGTCTACATCATCATCATCATCATCACCGACACAAACGTCATCATCGTCTTCAAGTTCAGTAGATAATAATGAAAACTCCTCATCAGTCGATCAATTAAAGTCAGAGTTAGTTATATGCTATTGTTATGAATGTACATAAATCTTATAAAATGTTATTATTTTTTTTTAGAAAATTCTTGTTGTTTGAATGGATGGTTATATCTTGTATGGTACAGTTAAAAGGAGCTGTATAGCTTTATTAAAAAAGAAAAGAAAAAGAAAGAATTGAATTTCTTATTTTTGTAAGTGAAACATTGGTTTTGAGTGTAAATCATGAATGAATGGCTGAAATGTTACAACGGAAGCCTGAGAATACACCATAACTATAAAATATCGTTCGAATTATCAATCAGGCAAAGGTATTTTTTTGTGACCTGGCTTGAATGGTTTGATGTAAAGCAGTGGTTCTTAACCTGGGTTCAGGGTTCGGTGAGTCAGTCTCAGGGATTTGTCTGAGGGAGGTCAAGGCACATATGGTGTGCGTAATATTTTATTTTTTCAATTATGAAGTGTTAGATCGACAGTGAAAGTCTAAACTTAGTAATACCTATTTTTTGCTTTTTTAACATTGGGAAGCTCTATGCTTCGTCTAGTTGGGATTCCCAGACGTGCCGTTTACCCCGATTTAATCGGAATCATCCTGATTTTTACAATGGATATTTTTACTTGGGAAAAGGCAGAACCAGCGTCAACAATGACCTTATGTTATTATTATCAAGTTCGAGATTAGGCGACCGGCTGACTGTTAACCTGAAATCATTCGTGTATCCTGATTTTTTTCCCCAGGATCCTGATTTTTTTACATCTAGGTCCTGATTTAAAAAAATTTAGAGTGGCAGGTCTTGATTCCATGGCACAAGAACCAATAGAATCACGTATAATAACTATATGAGTATGAGCAATTTCCGTGTATCCCTATTGGGTTTAGTTTTTGACACTTGCAAACCGTGCATGTTTGTGAAAAAAGATTAAAATGCGCATCTTTTGCTATGGTTTTCTCAAAACATCCAAAGTTGGATGTACAAGGTGAACGATTTCACCGTACATATGATACGGCATTTTGGGCTCTGTACCTCCAACAAAACACAGAATGTAAAGACGTAAAGTATAAAACACGAAGGATCCACAGACATAAAATATAAAACATAAAAACTTAAAGGAGCCACAGATGTAAAATATAAAACACAAAGGAGTCAGAGTGGAGTGAATTTCAAAAGTGATTAATGAATGACAATAAGGGACAACACCACCAATGAACACAGTTCTTTCTTCTTCGTTCTGTTTTATTTGATGGAGTGGTCACTTCTTGTTTATCACTTTTGATGTAAGTATCAAATAAAGAAGGAAGAAAGAAAATTTAAAAAATGGCTTAAGAAAGAAGAAAATAAATTTCAAATGACTTAAATATGTTCAACTTTAATAGAACTAAAAAGCACATAGGTTTGGGATAAAGTCAGGGACACAGGGCTAGGGGGAAGATTTTGTTTTACAGGTATGACATTTCAAGACAATGATTCAGCACAATGACAACATTCAACAGTATAATATTGATACGCCCAAGGGTAGTATTGGTAAGTAGTAGTAGTAAGTGGAAGTAGTAGTAGTAGTAAGCATGTAAAGATGACAACAAAATAGATACAAAAATCAGAAATGATTTCATTATTTTTCAAGAACAAAGAATTATCACTGTCCTTACTGACATTACAATATTACATAATACAAACATCAAGGTAAATGATTTATTGAAAAGAACAATTAGTTATAGCAGTATTTGATACCTAACAAACTCTTATCATTTTATCCTTTCTCCAGATTTGAGTTTTTGTTTTGTTAGATCTTTTTTTCTCAAGACACTGTCCCAATGTATAAGATGGGGAATAAATCACTGTTGTTTATATGACATGACATATAATATACTGTATCGGCATGGTTCGTGCTACGATGATGGCCATTGTAACTTGGTCTGGATTTGAGAAAGTTGTAAAGAAATAAAGCTTAGGCCATTTTGAAACGCTATGGGATTGATCTTTGTTATTATTTTACAGTTACAGACATTTAGGACATTTTAGCACTTGGTCATGACATGGGCTATGTAATGTATGACTTGTACAGTTTGCTCTGCTAGTCTGTTTTTCTATTGGAAGAGCTTGGCAGCTACGCATTTTGACTTAGTCTGACTTGAAGCCATTGTGGTAACACTTTGACAGTCCAGTTCACATATTATTGATAGCACCCATTGATTTACAAAACAGGATTTGGCTTTTGCTTTATGATTCTATGTCTATTGATTTGGTGGAGAAGTCAAAACAGTCATGACTTCATTTCTCAAAAACAGAAACATGGAGATTGGACAAGATAGATCAAACTTCTCACCTTACAAATATTCCATTCATGATTTTGCATAAAAAAATAACATGAAAGAATTAATGCATCACATGTAACATAACTTCGGTGCAAGTCGCTATCCGCGTAAATTAAGAAAACAGATTTGTTCCATTTCTATAAAAATAAAAGTATGATCAAAGAGACGCCAAAAAGCCCCCAGAAAATAATTTTCCCCCAATATTTGTTATTTCCGCGGATAGTTGCTTGCACTGACAATATGTCGATACTTATTGCACATACACTCATACAGATATAATTATAGAATATAAGTACAGAAATAATGCTTTAAAAATTTTAAAGAAATAATACTGACCAACATGCAGGTCTCAATTTGATTGAAAAAACATCACTTAGATCTTAAAATGCGATCAATGTAAACACAACTGTAAAGTCAAAACACGCATACACAAACATGAATCCCATCAATAAAAATGACAGAAATTTTGCTCAAATAAGGTGTCAAATCAAATAGTGAATTTTTACCATTGTGGTGATAAGACATAATCTATGATATGAACACAAATTTTTCACTTCTAGTCTAGGAGATTAAAAACAAAAGTTCTTATATGCAAAGCAATGAACAGATTTCTTTTGTTATATAATTTTTGTCAACACTGATATTTTGATTGTAATAGGTAGGCCTATAGGCCCCTACTAAGTGAGTGTCTTATCAATTTATGGAGAAGAAAAAAACCAACAAAAGAAAACCTCAAAAAAAAAATGTAGCAAATCTTGTGATTTCATCAATCAGTTTTTCTGGTATTAATATGTTTCATTGAAATTTACATCATCCACCATATGCAGTGATCTCTGGGTGACTTGAGAGGAAACATCAAGACACGATAATAGATACGTACATGAGTGAAGATGAAAATTAAGAAGTAGGCCCTATCGGCAGCACCCACTAGAACGCCCACCTAACATTAAAGGCTGTAAAATGGTATTGGTATACATCGTTAGTCATTAGGTTGACATTATATTGATAATATGTTAGTGATCCCAATATCGTGACCACCTACAGAATTAACCATATTCCGTCAAGCTTCGAAATCGGCTTGAAAATGTACTTTGAAATTTTAAGGTAATCTAGAAACATTACATGATATGTCATTTTCTTAATTATAAATAATAACCAATTGCATGGTATTCTATGCGATACAATCCAGCCGATCGTCATTGGATGAAGGAGGTGTCTGAAAATAGTACCTTTGGCGATCGGCAAGGCACAGAAATCTTGACTTATTGGCTCTCTTTATCACGCTGATAGTTAACTATGTCATCATTTATATTAATGTACTTACATCATATTAAAGAGGAAGACCAGATCTTTCATTTCATATGCAGCACTATTGATTTAGTGGGGTGTAGACAGAGACTCAAGGGGTTTAAAACCCAACAACTTTTCCCCATCGGCAACGAAAGGCCAGCTTACACTCAGTCACTGGGTATCTAATAATATGATTACTGATTATTGGGGGGGGGGGGGGCTACTTAAGAAGATAAAGAGGGGAGGGAAAATGGAGGGAAAGCCATTTTTGTCCCCAGTATGGTAGAGGGATCATTGCATTGTACACTTGCTTTATATCTTAATGTGAGGCAACTTAAAACAAGCATGAAAATCAAAGAAGCATATTATTATTGCATACTTTCACTACGGGTGCTCTTAATCTTCAATAAACCTTAATTTAGATCATCTGCTAGAATCATATTTATTTGTAATAATGCAAAAGTATTTCATAATTCTATTTAAAATCAGGAGTTTGTTTACACACATCATTCATAGACACACACACACTGAACACTGATATATATATTCATATATAAATAGAGCTATATATATATATATATATATATAAACTCTTAATTTTTTTGTAAGTAGACAAAATAATGTTATTATGCTTGAGCTTTGTCAAAGGCAAAATGCTGAAAGTTCATAAAAATAATATAAGATAAAAAAATTAAAAATAGTAAATCTTATTTCAAATCTTAACGCCCTCAGAAGAATCCATTCTTTTCTTTTAAACACGATGGAATAAGACTAGTATTGGTGGTAATAAATAACATCAAAAGTAAAAATTATAAACTGCAAACTTAACAATGTTTAAAAAAAAGAAGGTTCAGATGGTATTTTTCAAATGAAGGTGCGGTGATGCTAATAGCCTAGTAGGTAGGTAGCCAGACGGCCACATTTGGGAATGGTGGAGTCCCTGGACTCAAGGGAGACTCGATAGTCCAGAAGCAAGGTGCTAGCCTCTCGAGAAACCACTGTGTTTGGTATGTGTGATATCAAGCTCAATAATTTTTTTATTAGATCCAAGTCAGAACTCGATACTGACGTTACGCAGGTTTTTGACCGGCAATCGATGAATAAATAATGTTTGGTGATGATCACATTTTGTCGCTCTCCATATTTCCTGTGTTTTTCTGAATTTATTCTTCTTTACTTGATGTGATTTCTGTTCTGTAAGGTATTTGTTGCATTTAGATCAAGGTAGGATCCTTATTATATGTTTTGTACTTTCTTTCTTTCCATAATTCTAATTTTCAATTGCTTTTTATTCAGACATATTGGTACCTCCAAGTTCATTTTGTTATTTTCAGCACTGTACTGAGTTTGATCTCACCTTCGTTCTCAGCGTGGAGAGGCAGTGTATAGCTCTACATTTGTTATTGACCTGTTGTCTGTTCTCTTCAGTCTGTATTTGTTTTATTTCTTTTTCAAAAGTCCAGTTTAATTTGTTGCCTTGTGTACTTGTCTCCCTTCTCTCTTTGTGAGTTTTCTTCATCAAGCCTATTTTTATTGAACGTGTCTGACGACATTTTGCTCTCTCTTGTTTATAATTTCATATAATTTTCCAGTACATTTAGTAAGAGTAAGAGTGAGCTTCTCTTCTGTATCAATTATATATCGATCCTATCTTAGATTTTCTTTCATCAGTTCTTATTGTATGATACATTTTTATTGACTCTTTGACTCTTTGTATACAATGGCGTTTAACTCCTTTGTGGGTGCAACAATTTCCTCCTTGCCACCTCTTTATTTAAAAGTTTGAGACCTTCCCTTTTCTGAGCCTGGAGTGTCAGTATTTTTGAGGTGTGTGTCTCGGCTGACAAAGCGGCAGGTTCGGGGTGCATGTTGGGGCCCCAAAGAATTGGTGGGCTTTGGCGCATCTATTCTAAATCAAGTGATGCTAGGGCCAGAATGCTAGTGAGTAGACTAGCTATTCGGGGTATCGAAATAGTATTAACAAGCCAAAACCCTTATCTTTCAAGAGATGGGTCTGGGAATGAAATTCCTGCAACTAAACCGATCGTGAGCGATATTCCCATATCATTCGCGAATTATGAAATTGAATGATTCAGACACCAAGGCAGGGGCTAAAGTAAGGTCGAAGTTTCAAACGGAGAGGGCCTGGGATCCGTCTAGCAATTTGACGGCTTGGTTGACAGGCCGACGCTTTGAGTGGATTGAGTTACCCAAAGACCCCTGCCGGAAAAGGTCAAAATGGGGCTTTTTCAAGCCAGCCAAAGAAGGAAGTACGAAAAAATCATGCAGGAGGTGTCTGAAGAATGGGCATCTCCAGAGCAACTGCCCCAACGAGGAAGTCTGCCTCATATATAAAAAGGCTGGATATGTGAAAAAAGACTGTCCTGCTCAACACAAACAAAATGATACAGAGATAGATATTGCCCAAAAAAGACCACCGGGCATTAATTCCAACGGGGAATCAAGTCCGATTGACACCTCATCAGCAGAAGACGTCAAAATTGACAAACAAAAAAAGACAAACAAAAGAAATAATAAGCAGGGACACAAGGAGTCAAAGGAGTCAATAGAAAAGATGAAACAGGAGAGAGACCACGGGGAAGGGACATACAAAGACTCCCACAGAACTCACGCCTTTCATAAAACGAGCAAGATCGTTGAGTGTTAAGAGACACAACCCTAGCCAAGCTAACGATCAGCCTGACCATCCAGCACAAAGGCCACGGCTTGAAGACTCGTAAAGACAAACAACGATATCATAATTTAAAAGAAAAAAGCATTTAAAAGAAACAACATGAACTATAGGACTGGCCATGGCTTCACATTCAGTTCTGACTTGAAACGTGCGTGGATTAAGAAATAAGAAAAAAAGAAATGCTATCATTAAACTTCTTAAGACAAAAGAATACACAATCATAATGCTCCAAGAAACCTACCTAAAAGAAGAGGAACTGTGTGTTATAGAAGCACAGTGGGGAGGGACTGTACATTTACAAGCAGGAACAGAATATAGTGGTGATATACTAACTTAGTTTAACAAAAATATAGTTGGTAAATAATAAGTAATATATCAGTAGTGCAAAAGAATTCAAGATAGATAGCATCTAAATGTAAACTTCAGGATGAGGACATGTTAATATACAACGTTTATGCACCTTGCAAAGTGAAGGATAGGGTTGTCTTTTTAAAAGAGCTGAAAGAAACTATGACTGACCATGCCAGAGTAAATGATGGCGCAAAAACATTAGTAGCTGGAGATTTAAACTGTGTCCTTAGTAAAGAATTTGACATTATTGCAGGCCAAAAACATTCAAAAGAAGGAAACCCCTTATACGCTAGTAAAGACATTCGAGGCAACAGTGACTGACTTGGAATTGATTGACGATTGATGGGGAACGAATAATCCCAGTTATAAACAACATACATGGGCAAGAGAAACCCTTATACTGCTAGACGTCTGGATTACATACAAGACTACATATTAAGATCGAAGGAGAAAAGTGTAATAAATTATTTCTGAACTTAGAAAGGAGGAGATCCACCAATTACACCATAAATAAACTCAGAGGTGAAAACAGGGATATATCTAAACTACTTGAGATATTGGAAATAATAAAAAATTATTATAAAAATCTATACAAAGAGGAAAGAACGAAGGACATTATTCAAGCAACCAGAGCATTCACGTCTTCTCTTACAATACCAGTAATCCCAAATAATTGTGTGACTAGGAGTTTACTGAAGAAGAACTTTTAGATGCTATAAATACTAGCATGAAGAATGGTTCTGCGCCAGGAATCGACGGCCTTCCTATTGAATTCTACAAGCAATTTTGGCAGCATATCAGAGATCCTCTGCTAGAATCATTCCAATACAGCTTCAAAAAGGGTTCACTATAATGGTCTCAAAAACTGGGAATCATAAGCTTACTACGTAAAGGAAAAGATAGGACAAAGCTCAATAACTGGAGGCCGATCACCCTTTCTAATACCGATTATAAGATAATCGCCAAAGTATTCGCCAAAAGGCTGGCGTACGTAGTAGAGAAAAACATGCACATAGACCAGAAAAGTTTCATATCAGGCAGAAATATCATTGATATGATTCGGGACATTGACGACATCTTGAAACAAAGAATAACACATATAATCAAGATATATTTGTCTCTCTGGATTTTAGGAAAAGTTTTTGACACTAGAGCTGTTGAAAAATAAAAGAAGCGTTAAGCGTTATGTTCCTATAGAAATGGGAGGAATTAACATGCCAAATATTATAGAAATACAAGACGCATACCTATTAGATTGGGTTGAGAAATTTATTGAATCAGAGGAAGGCTGCTTGAAAAATTTGATTGAAAAAGTTTTATCCTCCATTGGTGGACTAACAGCTTTTGGAGCAAATGTGTCTCTGAAACAATTTCAAGGTATGTCCCTCAATTTTGGCTTCGGGTACTAAAGACATGGACAAAACATAATTTCGGCAAGAGATATAAAGAAATAGAAGTTAATATTTTCCTCCAACCTTTATTTAATAATAAGAATGTAACTCCCACTGGAAAGGTTTTGCATGTGCAATATCTTATAGAGAAAGGGTTGAAATATATCAAAGACATTTGCAATGGCGGACCAATAATAGATTTTGAACAGTTCACTCAAAAGTACGGTAACTATCCACAGGAGTATTAGATTATTGGCTAATATACAATGCTCTACCAAAAAATAGACTTCGACACGAAGCTGTGATGATAAGGCCCTAAGGAAATCCTTTTAGAGGTGAACCAGTTGCAGAAATTGGAAGAAAAGGATTCCTAAAACTGATTAAAGGAACCGAAAGATCACACACAGAAAATCTGTGGCTCAGCAGGTTTGACGTTCACATCACAGATAAACATTGGAGTTTAGGATGCGTTGAGGTAAAAGAAATAAGATTGAGAGCATTGCAATGGAAAATACTGAACAATATTTATTCAACAAGTATTTTACTATCATATGAGACTTATTGTTTGTCTACTGTATACATGTACTACCATATAAGATTTAATGTTTGCCTACTGTCTACATGTACTACCATATGAGACTTATTGTTTGTCTACTGTATATATGTACTACCATATGAGATTTATTGTCTGAAATTAAAGAGTTGGTAATGAGACTGGAAGCTCTATTATGTATCTAGAAGATATGTTATTTCAGTACAGTGGAATTCTTCCCATGGCCCAAACAGGCTGTAATTCAACTGTGGAAATGCCATTTTGTGTATTTTGTATGCTAATTGGACATTTAATAATTTAAAAAAGGGTGGGGGTGAAAGGTGGGGATTCAGAACAGAGAATGATTATTTACAAAAGTGAATATTAGGCAAAACTTTGTAAAAAAATCCATTGAGGAGGACAAAGTATTTATTTAATTCAACCATGGGCCTGGAATTTCACCTGGATGAATCAGCCATGGCATGTTTTTTTTTACCTTTGTACGAAATTCACAGATAGGAAACTAACAAGACCAACTCGGGCTCTATTTTCATTCTATTGTTATGTTTCATTTCCTTTCATGGATTTTCCCAGAGAGACGGGAAATTCCTTTCCGATTTGATTGGTGTTAAGAGCTGAAGTGTAGTGGAAGTTTTCTCACCAATACTATCAGCATTGGCATTAGAGTCAAATTAGAGTTAATGGGAGAAGGGGGGAGAGGGAGGGGGGAGAGGGAGGGGGAAATCCCCCTACACTACAACACACATTTGGCAAGACTGTAGTAACGGAACGTACATAGACAAGAAAACAATAGATAATTAACAATTCTCACTTTAGGCTTTCGGAACTATTCTTCTAGTCATTGTCAATGTCCCCAGCGTAAGACTGATATCCCAGCGGTATCTGCGCCCAAGGTTGTGTTTCTCCAGATGCCAACAGCCCGTACACCAAGGCGCCGATTCCGTAGATGCAGGCAGCCAGGTAAAAGACAATCTGCCAATCGCTGGAGGAATCCTGGTGGCTTACGATAACACTGGTCAGGCTTGGGCTTAAGATGCCAGGGAGTGTGGCGAAGGTATTGGAGAAGCCCATCAGAATGCTGGCAAATTGCGGAGCGATATCCAGGTGGTTGACGCTAAATCCGGCCCAGGCAAAGCCGCCAACCCCAACAGCCACCGTCAGGCAGGCCACAGCAGCAGCTCTAGACTCCAGGTAGCCTGCCGCTATCATGAACACCGCCTGGAGGGCGAAAGCTCCACAGGTGAAAATCTTTCTCACCGCCACTGTCGGGACGCTCGAAAGAAGTTCGCAGCGTATCTGCAAAGCATCCTCCCACAAAGACGACGATACCCATGACCAAATACGGCAGCGCTGCCAGGAAACCTCCTTCGTCCATGTGAAATTTCAGCACGTGCGTCATAAAGGTAGGCAACTCTGTCAGCCATGTGTAGAAGCCCCAATTCTCCACAAAATGAGCCACAGCGATACCCCAGAGAGGAGCCGACTTGAAACATCTCAAGCCAGGGTGGATGAACTCGCTGAGATGCAGGCAGACAATGAGAATAAGGGATGAAAAGTTGAATACAAACATTTGCAATAAGAAAAAGAAAAACAATTGTTAGCACATTTAAAGAATTAAAAAAATATTTCTTAACCCATCCCACCCTACGCAAAGCCATAAAAGAAAAGCAAAGTTCCTTCAAGGCCATTACGGCCAATAGAGCCAAAGCTTATCCCAGTTTCAATAGTGTGAAGTGGAACAGGTGAGAATAATCACCCCCTGGACAGGACACTGGTCTAACGTAGATTTTTACCCTCAAGCTAGTGCTTGTACCTATTTTGCACCGGGGTCAAATGGGAAAATGTGTGTTAAGTGTCTTTCCCAAGGAACACAACGTCGGACCCAGCTTTGCCGGGATTCAAACCCAGGACCTCGTGATCCCCAGTCAGGCAGCCTAACCATTCGGCCACCGACGTCACTCAACGCATTTAAAGAATTACAAAAAAATTCTTAACCCGCCCCGGCCTGCACAAAGGCATACAAAAACTATCAAGATATCAAAATCACAAAGAGTGGTTTTGAAATACATATGAATAAGTTTACCATTCGAAAAATAAGTCTATAAATACCATCTACTGTTTATTTTGGGCATCAGTCTTTGTTGTTACAGAAAGATAGCAGTTGATCTAGCACTGTAGCTGTAACAAAGCTATTCTAACTTTTAAAATTATAAAACCTGTTCAACATGGTGGCATAGGTGAATGAAAATTCTACTCAAAGACGGAGAACCGATGAAATTTTCAATAATCAAATTTCACTTCTCGTAGAAAACTTCCTTAGATGAAGACGATATTGGGATCAATTAGAACCTACAAGCAAAATATGGTTACTCTTAGTGGCCTGGCTTGGCCAACAGAAAACAATCAATTCAGAATTATATGTACAGTGGATGCTGCATAAGTTGACTGCATAAGTCGATTTTTATCTAAGTCAATGTACCCATACATTTTTTAGTTAACAAAAAATTGTCTAAGTCTACATCGACTTAAGTAACATGCCTTTCAAGTCGATCTTTTTTCACGGTCATAGATCAATAGCCAATTAGATATCATATATATATATATATATATATATATATATATATATATATATATATATATATATATATATATATATATATATATATATATATATATATATATATATATATATAATATGATGGAAACAGAGTTAACTACAAACAATATAATTGTTTTTTGAGAAAATCATTTGAGCCCACCCAAAAGTCAGACAATAAAAGTAAACAGTAAAGTTCCTTCAAGGCCTTTACAGCCCAAAGAGCCGGAGCATATCCCAGTGTCTATAGCGTGAAGCGGAACAGGTGTAAATAATCGCTTTCTGGACAGGACGCTAGTCTGACACAGGTTTTTACTCCCAAGCTAGTGCTCGTACCCATTTCGCACCTGGGTCCAGTGGGGAAATGTGCTAAGTGTCTTTCCCAAGGCGCACAGTGTTGGGTCGGCCTAGATTTGCCAGGATTCAAACCCAGGACCTCATGATCTCCAGTTCGGAAGCCTAATCACTCGGCCCCAACGCCACCAAACTTATAAATAAAAAAATTTAAAAATCAAATCTTAATGCAGGTTATGTTTTGTATAATGAATGGGCTAGCCATTCTCGATATCGATACGCTAGAGAATCTTCAAAGCTGCCCTGAGAAAAGATATATATATATACATTATATAAAGCTAGATCTAAATCTAATATTCTGATGAGAAAAGTTGTTTTGGCTTGTTTTGTCAGCTTCGCTTGATAAAGTCCCATTACATTAAAGAGACCAAGCAAGGTATGCCGTTGACAGGACGTGCTTAAAAGAGAAAAAAAGGAAAGAAAAGAAAATGGGCCTACTTCACAATGATAAAGAATCCTTTAAAAAGTTCCTAGTTCCAGATGGTGTTTGGAATACCCCCCCCCCCCACCATATTTGAATCAATGGAAGGGGTCAGTTCAATTGCGTGCATATGTCCACTTTTGTGAAAAACAAGACAGAGAGATAAACTTAGGGAATAAAAGGAAATCATGCTGCCTGAAAAGTGTGAAAATGATATGATGAAAATGCATCATGTTTACAGCCGTTTGAAACTTGGAATTCCCAAAGCTGACAGTGTCAAAGTCCATGGTTTTTAGCATTTTTCTCTAAATGACATAATTGTGACTTAGGCATACTATTAAAATGACCTCTTCAATTGTTCTTTGTATCATTTCTGAACTATCCTGAAAATTTCATCAACGCGCCTTAATACATTTTTGAGTGATGTTACCAAACAGACAGACAAATAGACGGACACATAACCTCCTCCTTTGTTGGAGGTAATTATATAAGCCCTTTGCCAGGAAACCTACGTGAAGTTCATTGATATTTATAAAGATAAAGATGGATTCATAGTCTGTATCCGTACAATTGCAGACTCACCGACTTTACATCATGTATCCCCTAGCAGGCCATTTGATTTAAAATCCTTCTCAACTCCCTGGGGAGCATACAGTACACAAGTCTGTGAGGCTTTTTGTGTTAACAATCTGACAAAATTTTTATCTTCTTATGACCAGGCACTCATTCACACCTGAGTCAAGTGAGGAAAGTAGAGTGAAGCACCTTTCCCCACAGGTACAACTTTGTGAACCCCCCCCCCCCTCCCCCCCCCCCCACCTGTGCTAGCCATGGGACTTGAAGCAGTGTCGTTGTGATTACAAGCTCACAACACAATGCCTCAATTTATCCCACACTTTAATCAGTCATTGAGTCATTGAGTCATTGAGTCATTGAGTTATCGCACTGCTAAGAAGAGGAAGAAGATTCTACCCACCTTTGCCTGCTCGTCAGTAAATCCTATAGAATTCTGTATAAGGTCCAGCTCCTGAATAGAGATGCCTGGGTGACCCTGGGGACTTTCAGTGACAAAGATGCACCAAAACACAAACCACACTATGGCTAGGCTACCTGAAATGTGTGTATGTAAATATATTGAAAAGGAAGATAATAATATAATATATGAATAAACATCGGATACAATAAATAAGATTACTATTAAAAACAAAACAATCAAACGTTATGACAATACCCGCATGTTACACCCGGGTGGTACCAAGTACTATTATTAGATCGGGTAAGTATTCAATTTTGAGGTTAGGCAGATAGCAATGAAGGTACTATTCTGACTCTTTAGTTACCCGGTATAACCTGTTCAAAATGGTGGGCTAGCTGAATGAACATGCTAGTCACAAAGACAGGGAAACAATAAAGTTTACATTGAATTCAACCTCACTTTTGGCAGATCATTTTCTCAAACAAAACGACCTGGGGGTGATTTAAAGCCTACATGCAAAAATATGGTTACTCTTAGTGGCCTGTCAATAGAGCCTTTGGCGAATAAAGATCGACCAACTTATAACTATCATGACAATAAACTAAAACGACTCCAGTATTTGTGAATTAAGGGTAACTTTGGAACTTTACTGAAATTTACCCTGCCCACCATATAGGGGTGATCTCAGGGTGAATTAAAAGGAAACATCAAGATCAAACATTAGTGAAGGCGCGAAAGGATAGCAGAGACCGCCAACTGCCTACCTAAACTAAGAGGAAACAGCAGGATGAAGGACATGCCGAAGATTGAAAGAAAAGAAGTAGAACACATGAAATTCTTAATAATTTGCGATATCGTTTAATTTCAAACGTCCTTACTGCCCTTATCAATCCCGTATTCAATGTCCCCCATCAAACAACAATCTGCCATCGCTTACCCAGAATATAAAAGATGGACTCCCAACCAGCACTGCTAGCAGCCAGATTGCCAGACACGACAAGCGAAATAACTGTTCCAAAGTACGAACCTGTAAGGATGTGGGGTGGGGGAGATAAAGATGCATTAACTAGTCAGAAATTGAAATATATGTCAATTGTCATTACTATTATATGTCACACAAATATCATTAGAGCTAAGAGTAAGAGAGAGAATGACGAGAGGGAAAAGAGAAGAGAGGGAAGAAGGCAGACAGAGAAAAGAGAAGAGAGGGAAGAAGGCAGATAGGGAAAAAAGAAGAGAGGAAAGAAGGCAGATAGGGAGTCGTCAGCTGCGAATTATATTGTCCTAATCGCGCATTAACTCGTTTTGAGAGAAAAAAAGGCTACAAAGGTCTCTACTGAAAGAGAATACTTTTAAAGTTACAGCAAAATGCGAATAAAATTTGTCCCAAAACCCAGATCAACTTTCTCAACAATTAATTTGTAACACAGGACAATTGATCACCGTGAATTTGATACTGAATATAACTATAGTGGAACTCTCTAATCAGAAAATCTCAGGGGATCGTAAAATTGTCTCGATTTGCCGAGTTTCTCATTTTCCCAGGGACCTAGGGATGTTGGTTCTCTCTCTCTCTCTCTCTCTCTCTCTCTCTCTCTCCTCTCTCTCTCTCTCTCTCTTTCTCTCTCTTCCATCTCTCTCTCTCTCTCTCTCTCTCTCTCTCTCTCCATCTCTCTTTCTCACACACAGTTTATCGATTTGTCTGTCTATCTCTCACTGTATCTCTCTCTCTCTTTTTTCTCATTCTGTCTGTCTTTCTCTTTCTCCAACACACACACACACACACATTCTCTCTCTCTCTTTCTCTCTCTCTCTCTCTCTCTCTCTCTCTCTCTCTCTCTCTCTCTCTTTCTCTTCTCTCTCTCCCTCCCTCCCCCCTCCCCTCCCTCCCTCTCTCTCTCTCTCCCTCCCTCTCCCTCCCTCCCTCCCTCCCTCCCTCCCTCTCTCTCTCTCTCTCCTCCCTCTCCCTCTCTCTCTCTCTCTCTCTCTCTCTCTCTCTCTTTCTCTCTCTCTCTCTCTCTCTCTCTCTCTCTCTCTCTCTCTTTCTCTCTCTCTCTCTCTCTCTCTCTCTCTCTCTCTCTCTCTCTCTCTCTCTCTCTCTCTCTCTCTCTCTCTCTCTCTCTCTCTCTCTCTCTCTCTCTCTCTTTCTCTGTGTTCCCAATACCAAAAATGTAGGCATACAAACAACCAAATGTTAGACTAGTTAGAGCAAAGATTGGTTGGTACCTGCGAAGCCAAAAGTGGCCAGCTTGGTACGCTCTGCTGGTGGTGCCCACTTGGACCAGATGGCGTGGATGGCTGGGTAGGTCATGCCCTGTCATGGAATGGAATCACAATAAAAATTAAAGCAAAGTTCCTTCAAGGCTGTTAAGGCCCAAAGAGCCAGAGTGTATCACGGTTTCTATAACGTGAAGCAGAACAGGTGACAATAACCACCTCCAGGCCAGGGCACTAGTTTGATACAGGTTTTTACTCCCAAGCTAGCCTTTGTACCCATTTGCACCTGGGTACAGTGGGGAAAATGCGTGTTTAGTGTCTTTCCCAAGGAACACAACATCATACCTAGCTTCGCTAGGATTTGAACTCAGGACCTCACGATCCCCAGTCCTGCAGTCCAACAGCTCGGCCACTGACGCCACAATAACAATAATAGGCTTAAACATAAAGGCACACCTTCATTTGAGCTACAAAGGACAAATATTTAAGCAAGGTCATTTCTTGTTACATTGAAATCTACCCTATCCACCATATGCAGTGATCATCCCACACTCTCGTGAACGCATCAAACCTAGAGTCATTCAAAAGTGCGCTGCTAAATAAACGAAGAAGTGGTAACAAATCAATCTTCCCAAATATTGATGTGATACCCATCTAACGGATTTGTCATCAAACGTACCAGAACCAGAACAAAATCTCTTGGTGAATTAACTCCTCCGGAAAAAGGGGGTTTCCCACCATTGCAAGGGTCAAATAATGGTAACTGCTCTATGGGCTGTAATGGCCTTAGAAAAAATTGCCTTTACAAAGAAGTAAAAGTAACAGAGATATATCTTAACCATTCAGCATTTAAACTGACAAAAAACGACATGCGCAAAACCTCTGTTGAAAGTTCAAAGAAACAGAAATCGAGAAGTGACACACCTCTTTTTTTGTTTGTTAGCTCTAATAGTCTTATAAATGATGCTATTGATCTAAGTTTAGAATAGAATACAAGATTAAAGGTTGTGGCAGCTTCACGTGACCAACTGAAGATACAGATCGATACGCATTCTTTAGTGAAGATCAGTTGGAAGGAAGTCAGAAAAATATAAACCAACTGGGTTGCCACAGCGGAGAGGAAGTTGAAAGTAGAGAGCAAGATGGCCACCGCTTGATGTTAACACAAAAGGGTTAATGAACATATCTTTATAAAGGCAACTGTCCTCATACTCCTCTTGTCAACTGCCTTGCTTGAATCGAACAAGTTACCTCAAACAAAGATAAGTCAATAAGCAGAAAAACTAAACCCATATTTATGGGGAAAAGGGGTCCTGTGTCGTTTGTTTTATGTTTCTTCTTGAAAAGCGTATGGAAGATCATTAACTTCTAAATTCATTCTTAATTTCTAACAACAAAGTTCTGGACCTAATCTTCTTTAATCTCATTTTCTGCGTGTTATAGATAAATGAAGAGGTCATTTTAATAGCGTGCCTATGTCCATTTTTCTTAAAAACAAGACCGAGAGATAATCCTAGGGAATAAAAGGAAATCATGCTTTCTGAAAAGTGTGAAAATGATATGATGAAATTATACATCACGCTTACCGCCATTTGAAACTTGAAATTCCCAAAGCCAACAGTGCCACAGTCAATAGTTTTTTCTCTAAATGAAGTAATTGTAACTTAGGTGACCCCTTCAAATATAGAAACAAATTGTACCCCTTATATACAACAAAGTGTACCCCCTATCTAAAAATAAAGTGTACCCCTATATACAAACAAATTGTACCTCCTATATACAAACAAATTGTACTATATACAAACAAATTGTACCCCCTATATACAAACAAAGTGTACCCCCCTATATACAAACAAAGTGCACCCCATCCTATATAGAAACAAAGTGTACCCCTCTATATACAAACAAAGTGTACCCTCTATATACAAATAAGGTGTACCCCCCTATATACAAACAAAATGTACCTCTCCTATATAGAAACAAAGTGTACCTCATATATATAATATAAACAAATTGTACCTCTATATACAAAGAAAGTGTACCCCTCTATATACAAATAAAGTGTACCCCCTCCAATATACAAACAAAGTGTACCCCTCTATATACAAACAAAGTGTACCCCTCTATATACAAACAAAGTGTACCCCCACCTATATACAAACCAAGTGTACCCCTATATAAAAAATACAGTGTTACCTCCTATATACAAACAATGTGTAGCCCCTATCTAAAAACAATGTGTACCCCCTTTATACAAATAAAGTGTATCACCTATATAAAAATTAAGTGTACCCCCTTTAATCTATATAGAAATACAGTGTACCTCCCTATCTACAAATAAAGTGTACCCCCCCTATATACACATAAGGTGTACTCCATATATACATAAAGTGTACCCCCTATATATGAATAAAGTGTACCCCCTATATATGAATAAAGTGTACCCCCCTATATATGAATAAAGTGTACCCCTATATACACTATATACACATAAAGTGTACCCCCTATATACACATAAAGTGTAAATAAAGTGTACCCCCTATCTACAAATAAAGTGTATATATACAAATAAAGTGTACCCCTATCTACAAATAAAAGTGTACCCCCCTATCTACAAATAAAGTGTACCCCCTATCTACAAATAAAGTGTACCCCCTATCTACAAATAAAGTGTACCCCCCTATCTACAAATAAAGTGTACCCCCTATCTACAAATAAAGTGTACCCCCTATCTACAAATAAAGTGTACCCCCTATATACAAATAAAGTGTACCCCTATATACAAAAAAAGTACCCCTATATACAAATAAAGTGTACCCCTATATACACATAAAGTGTACCCCTATATACAAATAAAGTGTACCCCTATATACAAATAAAGTGTACCCCTATATACAAATAAAGTGTACCCCTATCTACAAATAAAGTGTACCCCCTATCTACAAATAAAAAGTGTACCCCCTATATACAAATAAAGTGTACCCCTATATACAAATAAAGTGTACCCCTATATACAAATAAAGTGTACCCCTATATACAAATAAAGTGTACCCCCTATATACAAATATACAAATAAAGTGTACCCCCTATATACAAATAAAGTGTACCCCCTATATACTAAAGTGTACCCCCTATATACAAATAAAGTGTACCCCTATATACAAATAAAGTGTACCCCCCTATATACAAATAAAAGTGTACCCCTATATACAAATAAAGTGTACCCCCTATATACAAATAAAGTGTACCCCCTATATACAAATAAAGTGTGTACCCCCCCTATATACAAATAAAGTGTACCCCTATATACAAATAAAGTGTACCCCTATATACAAATAAAGTGTACCCCCTATATACAAATAAAGTGTACCCCCTATATACAAATAAAGTGTACCCCCCTATATACAAATAAAGTGTACCCCCTATATACAAATAAAGTGTACCCCCTATATACAAATAAAGTGTACCCCCTATATACAAATAAAGTGTACCCCTATATACAAATAAAGTGTACCCCCTATATACAAATAAAGTGTATCCCCCTATATACAAATAAAGTGTACCCCTATATACAAATAAAGTGTACCCCTATAAACAAATAAACTGTACCCCTATATACACATTAAGTGTATCCCCTATATACAAATAAAGTGTACCTCCCTATCTAAAAATAAAATGTACCCCCTATCTAAAAATACATCCCGTTAATCCAAGTTTTTCTTAACTTCTACAATTGCACAATGTATGGGACCCTTACTTCAAAACTTAATTCCTAAATACAAACTATTTGAAGCGGGTTTTCTCTATCTCTAACTGAGTGCTATAAACCCCAGGAACTACTACTGTAGCCACGGTCATCAAATTTCGCATTTGCAGATTTCAAATAGCCTGCTTTAGTTTATAACAAATGAAGTCTTATTTTCAAATTAACATTTGAATTGACTGAAGAAAAGATTGTTTGCCAACAATTGAGGAAATTCTTTACTGTTATTGTTACTAATTTTTTCTTCTCCAGTCACTACAATAAAAGTCCCGCCTAACCTCAATATCAAGTAATTTGGCTCTATAATTGTATCTGATATCACCTTGCACCTGGTAACCCATGTTGTATATCAAGCTGATTCAAGAAGATTATCGACCATCTCATTCATTCACTACTGTACAGGAGGACAGCAACTGTTAGGCCTGGATGGGACTCACTTTTCAATTGAAGGGGTGTCATTTCAATAGTGTGCCTAAGTCACAATTGCGTCATTTAGAGAAAAATTTGCTAAAAACCATGGACTTTGGCACTGTTGGCTTTGGTAATTCCAAATTTCAAAACGGCTGTAAGTGTGATGTTTTTTCATCATATCATTTTCACACTTTTCAGGAAGCATGATTTCCATTTACTCCCTAGGATTATCTCTCTGTCTCGTTTTTCACGAACATGGACATAGGCACACAATTGAACTGACCCCTTCATTTACTCGTCTATAGGATATATGTATAACAGACTGACCTCACACAATCCTTCTAGCACACGACAACCAATCAGCAGATAGGGGCTGGAAAGAGGCCAGAACAGGGGTCATCAAGGTCAACACAGCCGTGGCAAGGACGCCCACTCCAAAGATGTGCTTGCCTCCTATTCTGTTGGCTAGAAATCCTACTCTCGGACAAAACAAAAACATAGCAATTGAAAACTTGAAAGACAGTGTAATAAGCACATTGTTTGATATAATTCTAATGTCAGTAAAGTGTCTAATTTCAACTCAGGAGACCCATGTTTGATTCCCAGTCAAGGCAAATTTTTTCTGGCTCTTCTGTTGACACCACAGCAGATGGGTAGCTTGGGCTTATTCCGAGTTGGTGAAAGGAAAGTTGGGGTGAGATATATTGGCAAGCTGTCAAATTATGCCTACTATGTCTAGTATAGGTGCCACCAGCCAATATTCAAAATAACTGAAAATTTTGCGGACAACTGTAAAAAAACAGGAGCAGAACGTGGTGAGGGAAAATCTACCTTAAAAGAACAAAAGAACACTATATCAAACTAATAAAGTAAAAGTAATATTCCTTCAAGGCCCTTAAGGCCTATACAGCCGGAGCTTGTCACCTGGACTGGTGAGTTTGGGACCAAACGGTTGATTTTCTGTTCTTTGCATATTCGGGTAGAGGTAGAACGATCATTTATCTACAAGTTCATGGTAGAAAAATGTCCATATGACGTATATTTTTTTTTTTATAAAATTTTTTGTAGGCGAGGGTAGGTAAAAACAATCAAAATTTTGACGTAAATTACCCTAACACTGACTGAGAAGATGGCAGTAAAAATCCGTATATTGGCGGTTAATCGCCGAATGTGGCAACACCGAGGTGACCTGGTTTTTGTCGACACATGCTCGTCGCTTCGGCCCATCGCTGTGTGATGTAAGAGGTGTTGCGTGTCAGTGTGTATTTAAACACGTGCACAAGCAATAAGATATAGAGGAAAAAAACAAAAAAAAACTGGTCATTTTGACGTCTGTTTTCACAACAGTACACATCTAAACTTAGATTTATAATCCTCTTTACATTAGTAACAATGCCAGAGACTGTCAAAAGAGTAAGGGGGCTGCTACAACAAGGGAAACCCGTCTGAATCGTTTGTTTTGAGTTATTTTCTTTTGATTTTTTTACTTGCATTTTTCTTGAAATGTAGTTTTTTCACACTAAAATTCTACAATTTGTATTATATTTGGCACATAGGTTCTTCTTGTCAATGTTAATAGAATGAGGTTGTTTTTTTTTTATTTCTTGTGAGGTCTAATTAGGAATACCCCTGTAGTTTTACATTTTGATCCTTATTCATAAAATGTAATTTAGTATATTTGTGAAGTCTGTTTTCAATTCTCAAATCCTCTAACAAATTATTAAGTGTCTCAACCTTAGTACAAGTTCAAATTTTTTTTCTTTCGTGTCCTATTTTTTTCAACTCGCTCGTTGGACAGAAGAACATCATCATGCAGAACTAGGACCTAATATAAATAGATATAGACACAGGGAGATACAAAATATTTATTTACAAGAGTGATATAATAATCTCAATTATTCATTAGATTCTATGGCAACACAACATAGTTGGACTTGAGCAATCTATATTTCTTAAGTTTGAATGGGTGAAAAAGAATAAGTAGATCTAGTGTTCTGCTCTCCTGGCTGGCACTGGCAAGAAAAGGTCGCAAAATGACACGCATAGGATGTCAAAGATGCCAAGGCAACTACGTTACCACAATTTTAAGATGTATATCTAAATAAATCTAGTCATATGTGTAGATTCACGTATTTAGATAGATAACATTTAAGTGTTAAAGTTAGCGGATACGTCTTCTGCTGTCACTATACAAGGAATAGCACTAGCAAAAAACATCCACGGAACATAGAAAAAAAAATCCTTTCTAAGTAAGGAGACAATCTCTATACATCATTAACAGGAAAAGCAAATATTTCCATACAAACAGCAGAAGCCTAATATTGATAAGCACAAAGAAAAGTATCCCTTTTAATCTTAATTCACAGCTGCCAACTTTTTCGAATCGGTAAACAGACTCTGTTCGTACGAACTGATTCCAACTTGTCAGATGGCCCATAGTCTAATATTCCAACAAAACATTTGATCATTTAACTCGAATTAGCTCACATTGAGGTAAACAAACAAAAAGTCTGCTGATTGCTAGCCATGATGGTGAAGTGTAACAGTAGTTTTGCCAACTCGGAATGGTGTCTCTGGATTTTCACCACACAATTTATATTCGTTAGCTTAAACATTTCTTTAAACAAAAAATACAGTAAACCTTCAATATACATACATTTCAAGGTAAATACAGACTTATGGACTCAAAGCCACCAAAAAATAACGTTTTTATTTACTGGTTTGCAGCTATGTTAATTGTACAGCTTTCTAGTGTACCAGTATTTCAATGAAATGGAATATAATCAAACATGTCTTTCCCATTTTGAAATGGTACATATTCATTTTTCAGCATTTGTTACTGTGAGAGCCCCATGTTCTACCTTTTCCCCGCTAGCCTAGACATCAATTACCGGTCGTTTCAGACCTAAGTAAGAAAACTTGTACACATTATCGACTCTCCAACCTGCCTGCACACTCTGGTCCCTACAACAATAATAGTCGTCTCCTGGAATATCAAAAACGGTTTGTTTGTTTGTTTCTTTGAAGTCCATTGTGGCAGTGATCTCAAGGTTCGTAGCTGACTAATGTTTCAGACAACTGTCCAGGTAGAACATAAAAATCACTTTAAAAAATCAAAAACTTCCATAAATATTTATACATAGTATGAAAATATAGTCAATGTGTTAAAGATTGATTAGAATTTAGTACACTAGCGGTCACGTACCTCCTGGAAACTGTGTGAAAATGTAACCATAGAAGAAGCTGGCCAGGATCTGTCCCTTCAGGTGTTGGCTCCAATGAAACTCTGCCGCTGATATCTGGTGCGTTTTCATAAATTAATTAAAAGTACAATAATTGAAATGGTCAGTTCAATAGTGTGTCTATGTCCATTTTCATGATAGACGAGACAGAGAGATAATCCTAGGGAGTAAATGGAAATCATGCTTCCTGAAAAGTGTGAAAATAATATGATGACAATACATCACGTTAACAGCCGTTTGAAACTTGGAATTCCCACGACAGTGCCAAAGTCCATGGTTTTTGGCATTTTTCTCTAAATGACGTAATTGTGACTTTGGCACATTATTGAAATGACACCTTTAATTGTTGCAAGTTTCACAAGCCAAGCAAGTTCCTACAAAGCCATTATGGTACATAGAACTAGAGCTTACATCTCAGTGTCTGTGACTGGAAGTGGTAAGTAAAGTAAGGTCCATAAAGTTAAAGCTTATCCCAATTTCTATAGCATGAAGCGGAACAGGTGATAGTAATTACCTCTTGAATAGGATGCTAGCCTGCTGTAGGATTTTCCTCCCTAGCGTTTGTTAGTACCCATTTGCACCTGGGGCTTAGTGGGAAAATATGTGATAAGTGTCTTTCTCAAAGAACACAACGTCAGATCTAGTTTTGCTAAGATTCGAACCCAGGATCTCATGATCCCAAGCCCGGCAACTTAGCCACAAACATAATCATACAAAGGTGTGTTCAGAAATTTTTTTCATATTGGAAATGATAAAGTAGTTGTAACATAATTTGGTGGTCTCCGTCACAGATGTTCTAAAGGCCCGGGATTGGTTATCAAAGATTTTAGCAATGCACGCGGAAAAAGCAAAAACTGCATAATGAATTTTTTATTCTTTTCAAATCGCTTTGAACACTGTCCCACTAACTAACTTATTTTGTTCAGTTGCTTTTTAAATTTGATTTACCCACATCCACAACAAAGGTGATCTTGGGGTTTTTGGTAGGATTTTTAATTTTGCCCGACGGCCCTGTAAACAGCCAAGGGAAATTTAACGTGCACAGGGTGTTGTGATTTGCAAATGGGACCTCCTTTTTATCTTCTGTCTCCAATGGGACTAAATGTCGATCCATCTACCTGGCCCAGGAGGGTAGATTTTGCTCGAAAGAAAATCAAGAAAATCTTTCAACCATTGGCAGGGTTTGAACCCACTAACTACCTTTTGGTGTAGAAGACAACACCTTGCCTCTGCACTACCGAGTCCCCCTGTTCAGTTGCAATGATATTTTAAGAATGGCTTGCTTCAAAATGTTTTTTCAACTCCCCCTCCCTATTTTCTTTCCCCTGACAGGACAAGCTTCTATTTGTAAGTAAGGACTTTGACGAAGACTATGACAGGAATTTCGGGGGACTTGGTAATCCAGAGGCAAAGTGGCGGTCTCTCAACCAAAAAATAGTGGGTTTGAACCCCTCAAACGATTGAAGATTTTTACTCATTTTTTTTAGAGTAAAATCTACCCCCTTGGTTCAGGTAGATGGATCAACACCTAGTCCCATTGGAGACGGACGATAAAAAGGAGGTCCCGTGTGCAGATCACAACACTCTGTGCACGTTAAAGATCTCTTGGCTGTTTACAGGGCGGTTCGGGCAAAAGTAAAAATTTTACCGAAAGCCCTGAGATTACCTTAGTTGTGGATGTGGGTAAATCAAATCAATAAAAAAACAGGAATTTCTGAAGTGCAACTCACCACATGGGTAGTCCCATTAATAACGGCAGTTCTGTTGGAGGTCATGGCCACTATGGCAACACTCAGATTCACCCGCAGGGAATAGACATTAGCTGTCAGATAATAATATATAGGACAACGATAGATTAAAGAATTGATCTTGAACATCGACAAAATTTATTATATCAATAAACATGTAATATAAATTACCATTTTATGGTTTGCTTAAAAGAGTTCATTTCATCTGATGGATTTTTAAATGTAATGTTCAAATTAAACATTAAATGTGAAATTGTATTAAATTCTTAAGCCATGAATTCAATGTTAACTCATCTCTTAATATTAAAGATAAAGTTTATGACAACTCAATCATTACTCCTTAAAATTAAAAAATTAAAATTTTTTCTCTAGAACTGATAGATTATTGATCTAAGAAATCATAAAGTTTGAGATGAACTTTACAATATTTAATCAATTATTATTGAATATGAAAAGCTCATGATGAACAATACAATAATTAATCATTAATTGTTTGTTTCTTTGAAGTAACCCTGTCCACTGTGACTGTGATCTCAGGGTTTGTAGCTGACTAATGTTACTGATGACTGTCCAGGTAGAACATAAAGCACTTTAAAAAATCAAAAGCTTCTGTAAATATTTGTAAATAGCATAAAAATATAGTCAATGTGTTGAAAATTGATAAGTATTTAGTACTCTAGATCTGTCAATACACTCCAATTTCTTCATTAAATGCAAAAACAATTTCAAGATCATTATCCCGAAAGAGTTTGTAAATGCTTCACTGGGAATAATATTTCAATCGTATCAGATCAGAGTACTCCATTAGAATATGTTTAATAGTAAAAATGAATCATTGAGATTGACCTTGAAATGTGCAGTTTTACAAAAATTCATCGCCGATAAACTTTCCCAGAAATTTAACATATTAATTATATCTTTAAAAATCTGTTAAGTTAAATTCTGATTAGAGTAATTGTACCAGCCATACGATGCTTTGCTCTCTCCTGGTGAAGTCAAATCTGTACACGCATGGGTTAAGATTTCTATTGTGAGAAATCTATTGTACCTAGTCATTGGAGACTGTGACTAAGCCCCTAAACACGGCCACAAAGGATTTGCTCATTTTAGAGTGAAAACATGAATCATTGAATTGATCTTTACCTGAATGTTTTGAGTTTACAAAAATTCTACAGATAAACTTTTCCCCAGAAATTTAACATAAATCAATCTTAAAAACAGTGCCGAAGTTAAATTCTGACATGGGTAGTCCCAGAGAGAGAGAGAGAGAGAGAGAGAGATAGAGAGATAGACTAAGAAAGAGGCCACTATGGATTTCATTTAGATTGACCAGGATTACACCCTGTACACATGAATTATCCGTGGTAGGTCAAATGAGAGATATCACTCAAATTTCTACAGTGATAAGAAATTTATTCTATCAAGAAGGTCGATTGACATACAGTAAGCTCAGAGAGAGAAAGAGAGGGAGGGAGAGAGAGAGAGAGAGAGAGAGAGAGGAGAGAGAGAGAGAGACCAAGACTAAGCCCTAAACATTAAAGAAAGAGTAGAGAGAGATAGAGAGAGTGAAGACCATTAATTCAATGTTAAATCATCTCTAAAAAAAACACAGAACAATAATGACCTTCTTAAGCTGAGACAAACCGGAGAAAAAAAACAATAGTTTCTTAGAAGTGATAGATTATCTGATCTAAGAAAGAGAGAAAAAGAGAGAGAGGGAGGGAGGGAGGGATAGTCTTTGAGAGAGAGGGAGATCTATTCCTGAGAAAATTATTGAATATGGAAGCTTTGATGAACAATACAATAATTAATCAGATTAATTGAAGGGACAAAATTGAAGTAACCTGTCCACTGTGACTGTTTCTGTAATGGCTGAAAATGTTTGATGACTGTCCAGGTAGAACATAATTATAACTCTTTTCCTGAGAAATATTAACATATCCATGTTCCAAAAATCACATCAAGGAGAGAGAGAGAGAGAGAGAGAGAGAGTGAGAAATTGATAAGTATTTATACGTTGTCGATACACTATTTATTTCTAATGAAAACAGTTTCAAGTTTTTTCTAGGATAGAGTTTGTAAATTAGGGAATAACCCTATTTCAATTGTATCTTAATCAGAGTCCTGTTTAAACCAGTCTTTATTATTTTCTGAATCATTGAGATTATCTTGAACAGCAGCCTTTAATGACAACAAAAATTGCTAAACTTTCCCCAGAAATTTAACATATTAATTATATCTAACTGAACAAGGCAGCAGACTCTGTTATTTTCTGTCAGGTCATTAACCTTTATAACCTTTTCAGCCAAGACATCGCCTGCAAGGCAGCAGGAGACAGGGAGGGTATGGATTTGATTTGTCAGGGTTTACCTGTCCACTGCCCTTTGGTCAGCCTCTGTTTCCTTAAAATCAACAGGGCCACATTGTTTTTTTAAATGTTAATTATGGTTTACTTTAATGTTTTGAGACCTATTTGTAACATTCCATGTTGGTCAAAAGAATCTCAGTTGAGAATCATGAAGATGGATAGAAACTTATTTCTCTGAATCAAGGAGGCACGCTATTTGTAAGAAGGGAAAACAGGTAGATGGTGGGGAAGGAGGAAAGGGAGGCAGCCCCACTAAGAGAGCTCACGTTATTAAGAGGGAAAGGGTCGATGAGAACGGGTTAACTCCCTTAGCCTTTAATCATGCAAGACCGATTGAGAGCCTGAGGCTTTGATCAGGCTTGAGCATTTTAATCAGGAAGCCATGATCTCCCTGAGTCTGGTTCTACTGTAGAATATTTGAACAGATGAGAGAGAGAGTATGTGAGACGCCGTGATGGAATATCATGTGGTCATAACTATCATCTACTGGTGAAGAATATTTAAACCGCTGTCCAAAGTTACATAGTATTTATTATGTCTGGTGAAGAATATTTAAACAGGCTTGAGAGGGAGGGAGAGAGAATTCAGGTGCTGTATCGAAAGTTACAAATTTATTAATGTCTGATAATGAATGTTTGAACAGGTGCTGAAAAGTTAAATTTATCAATATCTAATTATGAATATTTGAACAGGTGCTGTATCGAAATAAATTCATCAATATCCCATGATTATGGAGAACAGAGAGTAGAAACTTTGAACAGTCTGCTGTTCAAGAACTTTTCATAGACAATAATAAATTAAGATATCATGAGCCGCATAGACAGAGGAGATATCACAAGAGATTACATTGAAAGCCGAGACATCTATTCCTGGAGAAGAATTTGATCCAGAAAAGAGTCCTTTACACTGTAATGGCCATTCAATGAATTGTCCGGATTTGTAAGTTACATATCCAAAAATCAATATTGTATTTATTTTCTGAATCAGTTTGGTTTTGATACGTAGGGGGAAATTGAGGCCCCTACCAGGCTCCTGTTATTTTCTGTCAGGCTAACTCCCTTTAGCCTTTAATCATGCAAGACCAGCCTGCAAGGCAGTTCAGGGTTAACTCCCTTAACCTTTACTCAGCCAAGACCCGCCTGCAAGGCAGCAGGAGAGCATGTGGAGGACGGGATCTTTCTACCTCCTACAGGTGCTTACCTGTCCATTGCCCGGCATGGTCACTCTGTTTCCTTTTAAAATCTATAGGCTGCCTTATTGTTAGCCGCTGAAAAAGATTTACTTTAATGTGCTATTTGTAAAATCATTTCTAAAACATCCCATGTCATGGAGAACATGAATAGAAACTTCTGCAGTCTGTAACAAGAGAGGCACGTTTTCTAAGAATCAAAAATGACGAAATATCTTGGTATCGAACTAAGGGAAAGCGATGTCACAAGGCTTTGATCACTGCTTGAGCATCGAAACAGTAACCAGGAAGCCATGATCATGAGCGATTGAGTAATTCTCCTCGTCAGGCCTAAATCTGGCCGTGATGAGGTCTGGCCGTGGTCTGGTACATCTACTGTATGAATATTTGAACAGATGACGTTGAATATCAAAGTCATAACTATCTGCTTATGTCTGGTGAAGAATATTTAAACATCGAAAGTTACATAGTATTTATTAATGTCTGATAATGAATGTTTGAACAGGTGCTGTATCAAAAGTTAAATTTATTAATGTCTAATTATGAATATTTGAACAGGTGCTGTATCGAGTTAAATTCATCAATATCTGATTATGAATGTTTGAACAGATGCTGTATCGAATGTTAAATAACTGTTCAAACATTCATAATCAGACAATAATAAATTAAGATATCATGAGCCGTATAGACAGAGTGAGATATACATGCAAGAGATTACATTCCGAAGGACATCAGAAAAGAGCTTTACACTGCGCATTCAATGAATTGTCCGGATTGTAAAGTTACATATAAATCAATAACGGAAATGGGATTCACAAAGCAAGGAAAGTTCAACTCAACTCAAAATAAAATAGGAGAAAGATAAAGAAATAAAAAAAATTTATAACCCTAGACAAAAAACAACAGTACAAATTGTCAGAAGACTCAAATAACCACCCCCCCCCCCCCCCCCCCCTCCCGCAGAAAAACTACCAACCCAAAACCCCATAATATCTACAGGTTGTAATACTATACTACAATATGTCATATGTTCAGATGAGTCTTTGTGAAGTATAAATTCAAATCAGAATTCTATACATGCATAAATATCATCCAATGTTTCTATTCATAATATGAAACAATGTCAATTTCAAATTAGTGACAAAGCTTTGGACTTTGATAGATCCTTTGTTACACTTTGATATATATATATATATATATATATATATATATATATTTATATATATAATATATAGCAAAGTCTTAAGCAACGGATGATATGAGTTTGTCTCTTTGCCTTCATTCTTGTTTATTTTTTTCTTCCTTTTAAAAAAAAATTCTTTTTTGTTTTATTCCTCTCACAACTATTTTAACAAGAACGTTAGTTTTTTTCTATATCACACATACACATCATACTGTTGGGAAAGCAAGGTGCATCTAATAGTAAAAGAACTAAATAAATTTGTGAATAAAAAAAATTAAAAAGTGTTTGTTAAATATAATAATGTTAATAATTCTGTTATCTATTTGATTGTTAAACGTTATCATATCGTGTGAGGTGTGAATGAAAAGAAAAAAATTGAAATAAGAAAAAGAAAAGATAATTAGCTTTGTTAAGATTGTAAAAAAAAAAAAAACTAGCAAAAATGATCAACTAACATGGGTTGTAACATAATGGGCCTTCACATATACCAGCAGAATGGAGCCTGTCTCAAAGTAGAAAACATTGACCTGAATGCAAAAGGAAACAAAAAAAGAAGACATGAACATTATGAAACAAAAAATACACCAGCACAGAGAATTTGATGAAATGATTGATTGCAAATAGACACTTTGTTTCTTTCGTTTGTTTCAATGCAATTTACCCTGCGCTCCATATTCGTCAACCTCAGTGTGAATTGTTTCATTGCATTCTAAATCACTGTGACCACCATGTGAGATGATCTCTCAAAGCAAAAAAAACATACAAAAAAAAAATAAGATGAAGATTTAAAAATTATTCATTAAAGTACTTGTAACGAAAAATTATAAAAAGGAAAAAAATAAAGGCATGGTACAACAGATAGAGTCAAGATCCACCACAACAATGATAAAACATATAATTAACAGTGTTTCAAGCCGCACTGATACATAAAAAAAAAAAAAATCGAGATGGAAATTGCTGCAGAAAAAAACATTGACGTACTACTCATTTTGTGACCGCATGTGACGGAATATATAACATTTAATAAATCAAAACACCACAGACTACATCCTCACCAAATCCTAGGAAGACCATGAAAGCAATGATATAGCGTTTGGGAATGCCATACCAGGGCTGCGGTTCTGGTTTGATACCACTTGTCACGTCCATGGACTGGTGGCTGAACGCAGAGCTTCCTGGCGGTGGCACTTCATGAGAGTACAGCTCTGTTGTAGAGGCAGAAGCAAGAGGCTGGTGCTCGCTTTCCATTTTGTATTACTGTATGTAAAGAAAATTCATACAAAATCATGTTATGATTATTTTTCTTAATTGTAGTTATGACTTAAACATCTATCAAATAAAAAGTTCATACTGATAGTGATAGATTTTAGTTCTCTTTGGGTTTTACTGCATGATCTTGTTAAAAAGACCTAGATCTAAATGCCTGCAGAAATTTTTAATAGTCATCAATTGGTGTATGAAGTTGTAGCGAATTTCTGAGTAATTTCTATTTCAGCTTGAAGGTGCAAGCATAAAAAAAGAATGAAAAAATCCATGAAAATATAACGAAATCATTAGGCCTCTACCATTCGTCCACTGGAACTGTCGATGTAAAATAATTTAGCGACTACACAGCAGAACTTATTCATAATATGGTTTATGCCTCAGAAATAACAATAAAAGTAATAATAACTAGAGCTGGATCTAATATTTGGTTCTTTTATATTCTTCTTGATATCAAAGCTCCTTTCACTGTCTAGATCTAGATCTTATACCTATAGGTGAAATGTCATAAAATATAAATTTTTATAGCTCTAGCTATATCTATTAAGTCTAGATATGGGGCTGGATTTATACATTGAATTTGCAGCATAAATTCAACGGGGGAGAGAGCGTGGGTAGACCTATAAAATTCTGCTGATGAACTGCTGCGCTGAAACAGTTCACAGTCATCGCACGTACAGTAGTCATTCAGATGGCTCCAGTCAAGTACTGTTTTAAGGAAAACAAAATTTGTAAAGGTATTTCCTTTTAATGGTATTTCCCTGGAAAGGTTTAAAACATTTTGTTTTATTAGTAGTATAGGTTTCTAAAATATTGTTACTGTAAAAGTCATAAACCTTTAGACAGTTACTCTACGCCTATGAGGAAGCGGGATTACGTAGTCTTGAGGTGGCAGTGCTGGTACCAGTCCCCCTGTGGTAAACATTGCTTCAGAATACAGACTGGACGGTTTATATCAGTATCCAAAGCGGCACTTACATACGGTAAGGAAACAACTGCAGAAAATACAATCAGTCCACATGGTTTTACTTCTTATTTTGTCATACACATTTTGCATTTCGTATCTCAAAAGGCACCGACCTCAAGAAATCATCAGAAAAGTCATTCGCATTCTTCTTGTGCATACCCAACTCATATTTTCTTTAAAATAGATCTAATATCCTTTAATTCATTCAGTGAAAATTGCCTACTCATCAAGAAAGATCTTAACCTAAGAATCTAGTCTAGTCCTACTAAATCTCCAGTACATGAAAGCAAAATGCCAAAACCAGATATATTCAATGAATCTGTAGAATCGTTCACCAATTATAAGGAACGATTGATGTGCATCTCATTGCCAATGTGTCAGTGGCCAAGCGGTTAGGCTGCAGACTGGGGATCATGAGGTCCCGATTTGAATCTTAGCAAAGCCAGGGCCGACGTTGTGTTCCTTGAGAAAGACACTTAAGACGCATTTTCCCACTCTACCCAGGTGCAAATGGGTACAAGCACTATCTTGGGAGTAAAAACTTGCGTCAGACTAGCGTCCTGGCCAGTGATTATTGTCACTTGTTCTGCTTCATGCTATAGAAACCAGGATAAGCTCCATAGGCCTTCAGGGCCTTAAAGGAAATTTACTCATTTTTGCCAATGACAGTCAGATGAGTCTTCTATAGAAGCCAAAATATACACAACACTAAGGTCGCTGACGGCACCAGAGCTGTCCTCTACCAAATCCTACGAGGAGCTGTGCAGACTTCTAATCTCACATTTCTGGCCTGCCCTCTTGAAATAGTGGAACGGTTTAAATTCCACAAACAAATCAAGAAACAGGAGAGTCTATTACTGACTACATTGTGTCAATAAAACATCTCTCCGAGCATTGCAACTTTGGGGATAATCTTAAAATATCACTTCGCGATAGATGTATTTGCGGTTTAAAAGATGAACAATTCAGAAAGGGCTATTGCAAGAACAATGAACTACATTTTGAAAATGCTACGGCATTAACCCTTGCTGCTGAGATCCATGGAGAAGGATCAACAAGCTTACATAATCCACACAATCTCTTGTCTCAGAGTTCAAAGACTTGTTCTCAGAGGGAATAGGAACAGTCAAAGACTTAACTGGCACATTCCATTTCAAGGATGGAACTTCACCTAAATTTTGCAAAGCCATTCAAATCCCCTACACTCTGAAATCTAAAGTTGAGAAGGAATTAGACCTTCTCGAAAGCCAAGGAATCATAAGTCAAGTCAAGGCGACATCTATTGCTCCTGTCCTCAAGGAGAATGGAGATGTACGCATTTGTGGCGACTTCAAGGCTACTGTCAATCCTGCACTGAACGTTGAACAGTATACCCTGCCACGAATGGAAGACATGCTGGCCGCACTGGATCAAGGAACATCTTTCTCAAAGATTGATCTCAGACAAGCATACCTTCAACTACCACTGGATGACGCTACCAAAAAGCTCACCACGATAAATGCAAGTAAATCCCCCCCCCCCCCCCGATTTTAACAGTACAACAAAATTGTCTATTATGATGATACCAACCCATCCTTCCAGAAAAACTCGAGACAAGATCCTAGACATGCTGCCTGTTTGACATTTAGGGGTTATAAAGATGAAAGCATGGGTAGAAGTTATTTCTGGTGGCCTGGAATTGATAGGGAAATGGAAAGGATAACAGAATTTTGTAACGGATGTGCTCCAACGCAACCTGATTCATTTCACGCATCACTTCATCCCTGGCAATGGCTCGAGAAGTCCTGGCAAAGAATACACATTGACTATGCTGGACCCTTCTTAAACTCAATGTTCTTAGTCGTAGTTGATGCTCATTCTAAAGGGACTGAGATCATACCACTTCTATGACAATTTCTTCAGCAACAATAAACATTCTCATTGACCTGTTTGCTAGATTTGGCTTGCCTGAAAATCTTGTAATTGACAATGGACCTCAATTTACATTGAGATGAGTTTATATCCTTCATCAGAAGCAACAGTATCAGGCATACTCTAAGCTCTCCATACCATCCAGCAACTAATGGTCTAGCAGAAAGGATTGTGCAAACATTCAAACAAGTAATGAAAGCTTCTAAAAGTGACAAGGGCAACATTAACACTAAGCTTGCCAGATTTCTGCTAGCATACCGCAATGAAAGTCCTACTTCTCTGATGTTCGGACGTCATTTACAAACTCACTTAGACACACTTCGTCCAGATACAAGATCCAAAGTATCATCGTGTCAACATCAACAAAGCAAATTGCACTCTCAAGCTAATTTGAGAATCTTCAGTGTTGGCAACAGCGTTCTCGTTCGTGACTATCGTAAACATCAGCGATGGCAACTTGGTACAATTTTAAACTGCATTGGATCGAGAATCTAGTACGTGGAGATTGCATCTGTCATCATTTGGAAACGACATTCAGACCAGATCATTCACACCCAAACAACTCCCCTGCGTGAGCACGCCTGCTCAATCATCGTGTGTACCACCCATCACGTATAATCCATATGTTGAGTCAACTGCAAGCAAAAGCCGATTACCTATGCAAAATGGCTGACAGCACAAATCAACGAGGCCGCAGGTCGAGCCCTCGAGCTCACCTATCATGGATGAGTTCTCACACCCTCCATTACTCCCCGATCACGGTCCTGGAGTGCGCAAAAATCAGACACTTGCAATACATATACAAGAAGTGGCCGTGTTGTTCAGATACAAAGATTAAGCAAAACAGCGCAAACACACTAGTCGCACAAAGTAGACATTCGTTAATGCTCTTATAACTTCTCGTTTCTCCTAATTTTCAAGATTTTTTATTGATATATATCCCTACACAACATAATTAATTTTTTCTGAGATGCTAAACAAAACGAAAGGAAGTTCCTCAAGATACAGTCAAGACAAATATGAACTCTTGAATGATTTTTGTTCTGTAAACAAAATTTGCAATTCCCTATCATCATGGCAACATTTTTAATAATTTGATCTTCATGCTTCATCTTTAGGCAATGCTTGAAAGAAAAATGATGATGATAAAAAAAATATGATATGACATTTTTTTCTTTAAAGGGGGAAATTGTGGTATACATTGTTTCGTAATTTAGACTGCACATTTATACCAGTATCGAATACGGCATTTACATAAGGTAAGTCACAAGGTGTTACGTTTATTATTTTGTCTTACACATTTTATATTTTGTATCTCAAATACATCACACCCCTACCACCTTACATAAAAATGCCAGATGATCGGCCTTTGTGTGGTCATAAAGGGATCGTAGGTTTAGATTTTTTAGCATTTGCGTGATATATTCTTGCTTTTTGTGGTATAGTCTCTTGTAATGAAGCGGGCGGCCTGGCGTTGTACCTTTTCGATCTTCTGTTTATATTTCTGTAGGTGGGAGTCCCACACAATAAAACTGTATTCTAAGGTGGAGCGCATTAAGGCCAAGAAAGCTGTTTTGCGACATGACTCGGGTAATGTTTCAGATTACGGCAAAGGAAGCCGAGTGTGGTGTTGGCTTTCTCAGTAATATTGGTGATGTGGGGGCTCGATTTAAGGTCCTCAAAGATAGTAACACCAAAGTACAGGTTTTCTGGGATTTGCCGTAATGTGCGGTTATTTAGTTGATAAAAGTTGTTTGATTTCTGGTTTATGGATAAAGTAAAGCATTTCTTTGTGTTGAACCACATCTTCCAGGTTGATGCCCACACTTTTAGGTTGATGAGGTCTTGTTGTAGGGATATATGATCATCTCCGGTCTTTATGCTTCTGTAAAATAAACAGTCATGTACAAATAGACGTACGGTTGATGTTATGGAATCGGGCATGTCATTTTTGTGACATAAAAATATGATCGAGCCCAGGATGGTACTTTGGGACACTCCAAACACTACTTTTGCTGCCTTGGATCCGGCACCTTCTACGACTATTTGCATCTGTCTGTTGGTGAGGATGTCACACAGCCATGCGTTGATATTTTCTTTGATGCCGTACTGACATAACTGATGAAGTTATTTCTTATCAGGGACAAAGTTAAATACTTCACTAAAATCAAGTATGGCCATATCCGCTTGGGTTCCTATGTCGAACTCCGTAAGTAGATCGTGCACAACAACATTTTCAATAATTTGATCTTAATGCTTCATCTTCAGACAATGACTAAAAGAAAAAAATGATGATGATAAAAAAAATGATATGACATTTTTTTCTTTAACTCACTCACTACCATGACCGCACATGTGTCGGCCTCAAGCGATAAGCCGCTCGCTCCCGAGACCGCACCCTGTCGGCCTCGTATTTAATATTTTTTCTCTATATGAACCGACGCGTAGTCGGCCTTGGTATTTTACACACGGGGAGGCACTTTATTTATCTTCTCAGTGCAGAAGAGTTGAATTACTTATAGTGACTTCCTTGATTCAGGAGTAGATCTTCTGACGCCGAGTTATGAAGTTACTGACAGCCTCATTTTCAGTCAGCCATGGCTTCTAATAGCCGACCGAGAAGAAACATTTTTGAAGTTTTAGATCCTTTTACACAAGATAGATCAGACATCGATGATTCTGATCTGGATGATAGTGATTCTGATCCTACTTTCTTCATGAGAAATGACGATCTTACGTGTGACTCAGACGATGAGACGGCACCCAGTGACAGAAAACGTCGCAGGCTTCAACTTCTATTGGGACCAGTACCGGTAGATCTAGATCTACCGCATCTACGTCAACATCGTCCAATTCTAGAATCCAGTCACTAAATCTAAATCCTCCCATTTCAACCAGACCCATACACCCAGTCACTGACAACGACAGTGACAGTACTGACACTGACACTCAAAATTATTGCTTGTACGGACACTTATGGGTATATTGTGGGAAAGGATTTTGAAAAATTTGATTTTAAAAAAAAAGTTTGTGTGGGTAAAATATATGTTTTTTTGAATTTTCATAAAAAATAAACTATAAGAGATAAATCAAAAATTATTTTTGTATTACAAAGTTTTTGTAAAGGGCTTTATTTTGCATGTAACATGTATGGTCAGGTCTGTGTGATTTTTTAAAATATGTCTAAAATAGCCGGTAGCGAGTGGCTTGGTCTTGGCCCAGGGGCCAGTAGTGAGTGAGTTAAAGAAGGGGATTCATACCAGTATCGAATATGGTACTTACATATAAGATAAGGGAAGTAACTGCAGACAATAAACACTCTCTCTACTTAATCAATCCACATGGTGTTACGTTTCTTATTTTGTCTTACACATTTTATATTTATATCTTAAATATATCACACCCTCTTTTAAAGACTGGAGTGACATTTACGTTTCGCCAATCTGTTGGAAGATTGCCGGTGTCAATGGATCGTTGGAAGATGGTTGTGGGAACAGGGGCCAATTGTGGGGCACAAGTTTTCAGCAAAAGGTTCGGGATTCTGTCTGGGCCTTGGCAGGATTTATGCCATGCAGCGGTTTCTTCACTCCCTCACTCGTAGTATTTAGATGCAGTATACTGTCCTTGGTACGTTTTCCAGTATGAGGCATTTTTACAGCTACCTCCTTCCTCCTGAGTGAATGCTGATTTAAATTGATCCAATAATATTTCAGCTTTGTCCTTAATGTAATTTAGTAGTCCTCCCTGCAGTGTAGCCATTGTCACTCATTGTGTGTGTGTGTATCGTTGTGTGAGTCACAGAGTAGGTACTGATCTCTTCTTTATGGTTTTGGTGGGCACGATTTAACTCACTGATCTTGACCATATTAGTAATGGACACAATGGCACTGGGGAGGGATGGGGGAAGGTGTTCCCTTATTTTGCTCCGGGCAATTTTGTAGATTAACTTTTAATTAAAACTGTTTAGATTAGATCTACTTAAATGTGCTCTCAGTTGAATTCATAGTTTCAAAGAAAATATAGATAAAGGTTTAGATCTAAGTCTATCTAGATCTAGTTTGGATCTAATTCTAGATTTCTAGTTCTGATAGATCCAGATTGTCCGGTCTCTGTTAGAGCTATATGCCCTACTTTGCCCATTTCTACAAAACGAAACTTCAAGCACAGGTTTAAATCTCACCTCTAGATTTATCTGCTGAATGTGTAAAGATGAGAGAATTGACAGATTTGAAGAAAGAAATCCACCGGTGGCCCTAAGTAATCAGTTGTCAAGTCAATCAACTCTGTCTGCCGTCTGCTAGAATCAGATGTGTACTATTGTAACAAGAATGCTGATTGGTCAGTTAATATTCGCCATCTGGTTCAATATTTTCATACTTTACAACTAATGTCCGTTCCCTTCAACTATTTATTTAGTTTCTAAAGATCAATTAGGATTATGTCTTCATTTTCTGGCATGTACATGAAGGTTCAATAGTGATAACCAAAGGAAAAGTCTGGAAAAGTCATGCTAACTAGATTTCAATGCCGATCAACATAATGATATAAATAAATTATACTTTGACCAATGAGAAGGCTTGTCCTTAAAGATGACATGACGTCACGTCAGCCATATTGGTGAACACAGAGAGTTCCACCACAGCTCTAAATCATACTCCATTGACAACTTCCTCCGAGAGGTTGTGTATTGAGAATTAACTTTTAGTTTTGCTGTAATTCGGGATTTAGCAGAGCAACATGGGTATTTTTCGTGGCATTGCCGCATTGGTCCTAATTATCGGATCTGTTCAGGTGAGTAAATTAATTTTGACGCTCTGATCAAGTGCACTTGTCATTTTTTTTACCTGGGTTTATTTGGGTCGCCGCTAGACACTCGCTTGACTAGCAGTCGTCTTAGCCGAGTTGATTTGTCCTCTCTCTGCTCTCCTCAGCTTTCCACTTCCATGGAGGCTCTGGGTCAGAAACAGAGGTTCTAGATCTAGATCTATCTAGATAACAGAAACCAATTTTTAGGTCTATTTGTTGAATGCATTTGATCTAGATCTAGATTAGATGATCTACAAATTCGGTCTTTGATTTTGATAAACTTAATTAAAGTCAATTGTATTACGAGTCACAAGTTGCAATCATAGAAAAAGTATTTAGAAAAAGATCTGGGGACGAATTTTATCCCATCTCTGGAACAGATTAATGTAGATCTAGGGATTTCTGTTTTTTTAAGAGGTTTAAAAACAAAAAGTTGTTCTTGGAATATGCACAATTGTCCTAGATCTAGATTCTAGATCTAGACTAGACTTTTAGATTTTAACCATTTTTGCTCAATATTTCCATGTTTTTTTCTCTTGTCATGAGAATAGTTAAATATTAATCTAGATCTAATCTTTTCTTATAATCAGGTTATAAAGTCTAGATCTAGAACTATCTTGATTCTATACTCTAAACAAGGTGATCAAGTAATTGCAATTTGTGTTGTAGCTAGAATTTTAGAATCCAACTGTGTGTTTAATGTTCATGCCAGTGTCATTTTTTGTTTTGTTTTTGTGGCACTTCAGCACCGCCATGCAGTATCGAACTTGAAAATAGTCAAACAATACTGTTCGCCGACCTAACTCACTGAAAAATCACTGCGATCACACTCTCACTCCCTCTCGCCGACTCAGGCCAACTGACCGCGATGGAGGCTAGCCTATCATGATACTGATTCCCTTTCCTCTCACTTATCGCTGATCACAAGCCGTGAACGAGGCTGAAAAATGACATGACCATTGGACACTTAGCGGTGCTCTCTCTCCTCACTCTGCGAGGCCTACCCTACATCTCTGTTCTGTGGTCCCATCGCCTCTCCGCCTGGCTCCGGGAATGAGACTTGAGAGATCAATTTTTCTTATTAGATTTCCATAGCTTATCCTGAGGAGGGAGTGGGGAGTGTTAAAAGAAACAGTGTTCCCATGTTGATTTTTGAATATATTTATACTCCTTGTGTCTGCCTTCTTCAAAATAGCTGATCAATGCAATTCTTATTTTTCCTGATTGCGGGGAATAATAATAATAATAATATTATTTTACCTCCTTGCTGGTTCTGTTTCTCAGTTTTATCCTCTTCTTGAGGAAAGTGTTGGGGGTTCGCAAAACAAACAACCAAAATCCCTGCTCTTGTGTTTCCAAGTCAGTCGCCTCTCTATTATTATTCCCGCTTTAGCACCGCCCCCGTGTATTTCCCACTGTTGTGCCTGTAGGAAGACAACTTGATGCCTTGCTTGCCTGGCCCAAGTTGTCTCCCTATTATTACTCCCACTTTAGCACCGCCGCAGTGTATTTTCAACTTTATTTACTATGGTCAGTGGGAGTTATAGTAATAATACGGCGATGACTGGAGGACACACACGTGAGAGTCAGAGACCCTTTATAACACAGCGATCGAGGAGCACGAAAGAGGGAAAGAGGGCTATTGAGACCATGCCCAGTATCGAGCATAAAGTGGGTTTGTAATCGTATTCAAGGTGAAATCTTGGCGGTGCTAAAGTGCGATTGTCCCGTTTTTTGTTTTGTTTTAAAGAATCTAGAGCTTCATTAGATCTAGACTTTAGATCTGTATTATTATCAAGTGGTCTGCATTGTAAGTTTCATGCTGTAAGTAGAAGGAAACTAAAATAGAGAGCCTTCAGAAGAAGAGCACCCTCGTCAATCAAGTATTTTGGCCCTTTACTTCCTTACACACAAGGCCGCACCTATGTCATGCCTCGCATGTATGTGCCACTCTTTATCTTCTTTTTTTTCGTCAAGGAGACGGGGTATCCCACATTGAGTGAAGTTTAATAATATAAATACAATGTATATATATGACAACTAAACATCTTTAGATGGATCTATCATGAAATAAAACTTTTTTGGGATTATTATAATCGGTCTTTAGCTATCGAGTCGATGCTAAAATCTCAAAACAGCAGCCGTTTTCTATTATTGTCACTGTTTTCAGTGTTGATAACTTAAAATTTTAGCATATTTACGCAACGCGACCTCTATGTCAAACTCCTTTTGGGATGTCATTTTATAACTCTCTAGCTTACCTTTACGCATCTGGGCCATTGAAGGCTTGTATTTTTATTTTACCACATTATCCCCATACACCTTTTTACAAACTTGCAACTTTATTTCTATGATATGATATCATGTGCAGAAGACATGAAAGGAAAGCAACGTGAAAGGTTTTTGTTTTTTTTTATCTTTGTTTTGTCATGAAAGACTGTTGCAACTCAATAAATTCTACTTACTTTCTGTTCATTATCCCCTACAAAAACCAAACTTTTTATCTTTTGGCTGTTCCCTGCTACAGAACTCTTTGCCAAAGAGGGAAAAACCTAATCATTCACTAGAGGACAATGTTTTTATAATATATTTTTAAATGGCTGATATATGTTTCATGTACTGCGAAGCTGGGTTGTACTTGTAAGTAAGCGATTCCGTACACAGCGAGTGCAATTTTTCACAAATAAATTAAAAGTAAAAAAAAATACTGAAAACTTTTCTTTTTAGATACACGTAGAAAAAGATTTTGATCACAATCATCCCTATTTTTTATGGCTAACCGTCTTTCCTTATATCCAAACACTACCAACCCCTCTTTCCATCTTTCAATGTTGCGCATCCATGCGTTGAAATGTTTAGACCTCTGCTGAACGTCAATGTCAATGCATGCTTTCATGTTCCGGATTTGGGGTACATCATGTGTGCTATGAATATTATTAAAATGGATTGGTTGTCTTTAAAGATTTGAGGCACCTGTTCCATGTATATATTTGACTGTTGGTCATAAGATTACATTGACGTTCATTATTAGTTTTATTGTTGAAAGTAAAATAGTAACTTACTCAGGGGGAATGATAGCAAGGCAATTTTGGAAGGAGAGACATACATACTATTCATTTTTTAACATTACTCTTTATATTTAGAAACATATGAAATTCCTGAACCATGAAAGTGGGCTAAGGTAAAGAATTGTGGATAGATTTCATCTGTTTCACCTCTAAAATTAAAATGTGATGTCAGGCCTACCCACTACATTGCACATAGTTAATAAATTTGTTTCATTGACTTTCATTGTCTACCACATGTATATATATATATATGCAGTGATTTCAGACAAAACAACAAGATGAAAGGTAAGTTGAAACATGACAGGAAAGAAGTGGGACCTACCAGTATCCCCCATCAAAAAACCACACTACATTACTACTATTACTGCTGCTACTACTACTAGTACCGCTACTATTCTTCTACACTTATTATATTAACTCATAAACTACCATTGTCTCACGCTACACTTACGCCATAGTACAATTGTCATGCATATATGTGAGATCGTAGCATTGCCGGTTCATAACTATAGAAAGATCGCGTGTTGTAATGCACGATTGCTGTAGGAGCATCTTCTAGTAGTTAATATTCTACTTCCGTTTCATACCGGAACGATCTCGTGAACGTTTTTCTTTCTTACTTCTAGCAGAGCAAGCCTTTCAATAAACCTGTTTTCTTTGCCATTGTCAACGTACAAAACAAGTTAGAAACAGCATAGACCGCACTGTTGTTGATCAGTTTACCGGCTCATTGTTTTCATCTATTTACTGATGGAAGTAATGTATTATTGTGTGAATGGAGTCTCCATCCAAAAGTGATTTTAGCTTCTCAATTTCACCTCTAAAAAGTGATGTCAGGCCTACCCACTCATCCTCACTCATGCAAACTAACGACATTTTTATTGGTGCCAATTTAAAGTTTGATTTCTTTTGAATACTGATAACAAATGAAAAAAAGTTACGAAGTTTTTGAGTACCCACGCCATAATCTTGTGTCGGACCTTGGGTAGTCTATGAGTTCAGCGCCTTGGACGCCCTGGCATTAGGCACCATGTAAATAAACTTATTATTACTACTACTACATTGTACTATATTGATATTATTAGCATTTTCAGATACATGCATCGGCCTGCACTGTTTCGTCAGTTTTACTTTCCCTCATATTTTGTAGATCACTGCATGTATCATACTTGACGTTGACATTGATTATATCTCTTGTTGTAATACTGGTGTACGATCATATTTTCGTTTTATAATGCCAAGTTACCACATACACAACAGCTGGTGGTATAACAAAGTTGTAGCGTATAGTGTGAAATTAATTTTTCAGGCCCAAGGCTTAAAGTATTATAATAACAGCAGGGATAAAGGCTCACCGACTGTACATCATTTATCCCCCAGCAGGTCGTTTCATCTTTTCAACTCCCTGAAGAGCATACACAGTACACACTTAAGCCTGCTAGGTTTTTCATACTAACACTTGCACACAATCTTCTATTCCTATGGTTGGCTACTCATTCACACCCGAGTAACGTGAGGAAAGTAGAGTGAAGTACTTTCCAAAAGAGTATAGTATGGCATTGTGAGAGAGATTTAATCCATCTGCGCCAGCGGTGGGTGGGAACAAGTGTCGTGATTACAAGCTCACAACACTATTGTTCAGCTTCAAGGCTGGATTAGGTTGGGGATGAAGTTTACATGTTTTCAATTTTCAGTCTTACTTTCCCTGGCCATCCCCCCCCCCCCCCTTTCTGTGGACTATGGAACTCCTTCCGGTAAACCTATCCTTATTAGTGCAAAATCTTTCTCTATTCTGTTGTTTTTAGCCTACAGACGAGATCTAGGTCTAATAAGCCTGCCTTTTATTATATTTTAGTATGGGTATGTCTGTGATCATGCTTTGAGTTATGAGTCATCATGTTCCCACCAGACACGCGCACACACACAGCATGTGTTACCAAAATAGCATTCCCACCACACACACACACACACACACGTGGTGTTAGCATTATACGGCATTCCCACCATCAGTTTCAATTCATTATAATCAATTATGAACATTGCACCCTTAAGTGCCCCCCCCCCCAGACAGGGAACAATTAATCAGCGCGACCTGGTGCAGTAACGCGGCCAGCCAGCTATTTAGATATTATAATATAAAGCCTTCCCTCCCTCCCTCCCAGCACCGGTGTTAGCTCATAATTGCATTAATTAATATTGTTGTCCTATCTATGATCTACCCATGAGCAACAGCTCTGAAGGTCTCAGCTAAAAGGAAAATCTGGCATTAAATTATCTTGGATCTGATCTTGATTCTAGATGGATTAGATCAGTGGCTCTCAACCTGTTTTTGCTCACCCATGTACCCTTTCACTTTCACGATATATGTCAGAATCCCCTCCCCACCCCCACATTCCCAAAAGTGCCAGCCTTAAAAAGTGCGTTCTAACTAATATGCTGTCGTAATTCCATTTTTACATGAATCCCTGAAATTCCTCCGAGGGGAGGGGGTGGGTGTTCCTTCCTTCCCCTGGTTGAGAAGCACTTGTCTAGATTCTAGGACAATATAATGCAAGTGAAATGTGTGACAAGATTGTGAGAGACACACATGACAATTGACGGCGGTGAATATGGTATAGATAGCTCCAAAATCGTGAAATGTGGAGTTAGGACAATATACATGTGATTTCTTCTACCCACATCCACAACTGCGGTGATCTCTAAATGTTGCCCGGGCTGCCCTGCAAACCTCGAGAAATTGTTTTAACCGTTGGCGGGGGGGGGGGGGGGACCGAACTCACCACCTCCTTTTGGTTAAACGGCCGACACCTTGCCTCTGGACTAACGAGTCCCTTACGACAATACATTTTTAAAATTAAATCTGAGTCGACAAAGTCCTGGGCCTATTGTCGGAATAGAAGATGTGTTGCAGTGCCAAGCGTTTCAAGCTGGTCGGAAACTGCACCAGCCACAGAGAGTTTGTGACTGGATAGATTTAGTTTAGATAGTTTCACAGTAGGCCTACTACATATTGTAGTAATTCTCTACTTCCACCAACAGCGGTCAGACCGGTATTGGGCGTACAGCTGGGCTTGTAGTATAATAGTACCAATTATAATACATGTGTATATGTACAATGGTAGGGAACCTGTGGCTGGTCCGGTGGTGTTAAGTCAAGCCATGCAAGCTAAGCCATTTCTCATTAGTACTAATGTGCAATCCTACACATATGTATACACAAGTACACGCTTCGGGGACGTGCATGTCAGTGATGGATACGATTTACACACAACGAGACGTGTGTTGTGTGATGATGTATCAAGTGTGCTACCGCGTTGGTGCTTGTGTAAGTGGGTGATTAGAGAGATATAAAAAGATGAAAAGACAAATTGAATGGGGGGGGGCTAAAGAAAGAGAGTAAAAAAATGCGGCACGTTTGGAAATCCCAAACAGTATATTTGTACTTGAACTGAAGCGTTCAAGTATGAAACATGTAATTATAATTTTATACACATATTTGATGGATGGCTTCACGTCTGACAACAATGAACCAAATACAATTACAAAAGTACTACTATTATAAAAATAAAAAAACGCATCGCGAATCATCAACGCAGCTATTAAAACGTCTGTTTTAACCAGCCCAGCCAAAACTGGCGATGATAAACGAGGCAACTTGAAACAACGAAATAGAAAGTGTTAAAACAAAGCACATTTTATAAACACATTTTATTTGGTTTGGGTTCATTGTGGCGTCCAATCTGTGTTATGGTTTTAATCATATATATATATGTGTGTGTGTGTGTGTATAGGCCTATTTTACAAAGGCAAAATTGATGGGCAAAGAAGGTGGACCTACACCGTGCTGGACTTGATTCCACCAACAGCCCATGAAAGAGCAAAGGAAGACAAGCATGGCACACTAGAACTAGAAATGAAGAGAGGAAATGATTGTTTCATTTGGAATTTACTCCGGTACACCCTATTCGGTGATCTCAGGTTGAGTTCAGAGTAAACAGCAGGATGAAAGATGTAAAATTTAAAAAAGAACAGTCGGTATTATCACACCCACCTACCTCACACGAAGGTGAGGAGGAGAATGTATTTTAAAACTGAGAAGGGGAGAAAAACGAACTGGAAGAAGAAACTCACGCGGAGCAAAAAGACGCCAGGAGAAGAAGAGAAATCAGGGAATGAGGTCACAAGCGGACAAACAAAAAAGCCTTTGTCTCTCTCTCTCTCTCTCTCTCTCTCTCTCTCTCTCTCTCTCTCTCTCTCTCTCTCTCTCTCTCTCTCTCTCTGTCTCTCTCTCTCTCTCTCTCTCTCTCTCTCTCTCTCTGTAACCTTAACCGACCAACACAAACCCTATTACTATTATCGTCATGATACACACCTTTCTGACTTTCTCTCTCTCTCTCTCTCTCTCTCTCTCTCTCTCTCTCTCTCTCTATATATATATATATATATATATATATATCTCTCTCTCTCTCTCTCTCTCTCTCTCTCTTTCTCTCTCTCTCTATCTATCTATCTCTCGAAGACAAAGCGTCGTAGGTTAAATATTTACGCGGAACAAAAAGTCAGTAGAGATAGATAATAAGACAGAAAAGGTTACTTCATTCGCACCTTTGCTGGGGTTGAAACCTTCAGTTCAAGTCACTCATTTGGCCAGACTGAAGTAATGAATGCATGGTGATAGAAGAATGTGTAGTATAACTGACCTACTACAGTTTAACACGGAAAACCTTTTACTCTCATGTTGACCGTATATATGTACATTGCTTTGGGAAATGTAATTACAGTTACAGCATTCTTAAAATATCACTGTAATGTATTAAATCATATTGGTGGGGAATGGCAGCCTTGTGATTTTCCGCGACTTTCACTATCAAAGTATGGTGTCTATCTATCTATAAAGTTGAACGTCTCTCCAACTTTGACTGCTTATATATATATATATATATATATAGCTCCGGGACCTACCATCGCCGTATTTCGCGTGTATATGTTATAGATTCCAAATAAACTACTTTAGGTTCTTAGCGAATATAACTCTTGGGTCAAATCAGTGTATCTTAATTGATCGGGGGAAAAAACCCATTTGTTTCGCCTGCGATCCACAAAACGTTATTGTTGCTAGATCTAATTTCTCGATTTCCGAGCGTTGCAGTAAAAAGCCGGTATAACTTTTTCAATATCGAGTACATGTACTACTACGTAAAAAGCATATATATATATAGTACTAATTTGATCTAAGAATCGTACTTGACCCGTAACTGAACAGTGGTAAACTGATTCTGATTTGATTTACTCACATCCACAACTAAGGTGAATTCCGGATGTCTGGTATGATTTTTGACTGCCCTGTAAGCTGCAGATGGATCTTTAACGTGCGCAGAGTGTTGTGATTGCACACAGAACCTCCATTTTATCGTCCGTTTTCGATAGGACAAGGCGTCGATCCACATTCCTACATCAGGGGGGGGGGGTATATTTTGCTCGAAAAAACTCGAGAACATTTTTCAACCGTTGGTGGGGCTCGAAACCACTACCTTTTAGTTGAGAGGCCGACGCCTTGCCTCTGGACTACCGAGTCTTCCCTGACACTGTCACTCCTGTATAAGTTCCCAGCCTCCCACGATGGCGGCTGTCCTCCAAATACAACACTTGCAATTATCCTCACTTGAACTCCGTTCCCCTTAGAATTGCCTGGAAATTGGGAATAATCACTAAACAACCCGTATATTATGTTATAAACCGATGTCGGGCAATTGTTAGCGACACCACACGGCGCGAAAGGGCGGAGAGGCTAGTTCGCAGTGGCCACTCTTGGTGAGGCAACAGAGGAGGACGTGGTGAAATACCGTTAGTCTAGACGAGGTTAACCTAAACTGGTGAAAATTTCATCTCTGCTGGTCAATAAGTTAGTCAGTAACCTATTCTCTCTCTCTCTCTCTCTCTCTCTCTCTCTCTCTCTCTCTCTCTCTCTCTCTCTCTCTCTCTCTCTCTCTCTCTCTCTCTCTCTCTCTCTCTCTCTCTCTTTCTCTATCGTCACACATTTCATTCATTCTTTCTTTAATATATGTAATCCTACTCTCTGCCCCTGCATCGTTCCTAAGACCACCTGATACACTATAGAAAATTGCAGACACGCGTGCGCGCATTTGGGGTTTCTTCGGCCTATAGTTTTATGAAAGGACAGCGGTAAGGTCGCAGACGTATAATATATATATATATATATATATATATATATATATATATATATATACTATTCATTTATATAAGATGACGGGCATCATCGTAGTTATCGATCTGAAAACCGACAATGCGTCCAAGTGAGCAACGCCAACAACAACAAATAAACAGCGATGGAACTAAGAGACGGATCGATTCCATGAATAATATATATAATTTCCTGTTGCCTTTCACGTTAAGAATAAGAGGCTTTGCCAAGATCTGTGCCTTTGTCGGCTTACGATTGGGGGAAGACAGACAGACAGTCCTACTGTAGAAGTATTGAATCCTTGACAATGGAACCGCAACAGTTACGAAGACTAGCAGACAGTCCAGTCATAGAGATGTAAAACCGCGACAGTTGAACTTAAAACGAAGACTAGTCAGTCGTAGAGATGTGAAACCGCGACAGTTGAACTTAAAACGAAGACTAGTCAGTCGTAGAGATGTGAAACCGTGACAGTTGAACTTAAAACGAAGACTAGTCAGTCGTAGAGATGTGAAACCGCGACGGTTACGACGAAGGCTAGACGGTCGTAGAGATGAAATCGCGAGCGTTACGAAGACTGGACAGTCGTACATCTGAAACTGAAACGGCGACAGTTACGAAGACCTAGACAGTTGTAGAGATAGGAAACAGCGACAGTTACGAAGACCTAGACAGTCGTAAAGATAGGAAACAGCGACAGTTATGAAGACTAGACAGTCGTAGAGAGAGGAAACAGCGCCAGTTATGAAGACTAGACAGTCGTAGAGATAGGAAACAGCGACAGTTACGAAGACTAGACAGTCGTAGAGTTAGGAAACAGCGACAGTTATGAAGACTAGACAGTCGTAGAGATAGGAAACAACGACAGTTATGAAGACTAGACAGTCGTAGAGATTGGAAACAGCGACAGTTATGAAGACTAGACAGTCGTAGAGATAGGAAACAGCGACAGTTACGAAGACTAGACAGTCGTAGAGATTGGAAACAGCGACAGTTATGAAGACTAGACAGTCGTAGAGATAGAAACAGCGACAGTTACGAAGACTAGACAGTTGTAGAGATAGGAAACAGCGACAGTTATGAAGACTAGACAGTCCTAGAGATAGGAAACAGCGACAGTTATGAAGACTAGACAGTCCTAGAGATAGGAAACAGCGACAGTTACGAAGGTAAGACAGTCGTAGAGATTGGAAACCGCATCAGCTACGGAGTAAAGACAGTTTTAGGTAGATATAGAAAATCGAGACAGTTACTCGAGAACATTTTTCCAAAGGTGGGCGGGGCTCGAACCCACTGCCTTTTGGTTGAGAGGCGACACATTTCCTTTCCTCTGGACCACCGAGTCCACACTGTATGGTGAAAACACCGTGCGTCGGTTTTTGTTACACTTGACCACTCGTGGAATAATGCTCTCGCCCAATGGGCGTGTGCGGCTAGTGGGTCCTACTTCTCCCTGGTTTTTTCTTATTATTACTTGTCTTTCTTTCTGTTATCTTGCCGTTTCCTCTTTCTGAATTCACCCTCAGGTCACCTGCGGGGCGGTTCGCTGGCGTTGTTGGTAGCTCTTACTTTTTTCCTGTCCTTTCACTTATATTTCATCTTGTTGTTTCTTCTTAATTCACCCCGAGATCACCTCAATTTCCATAAAATCAAATATGATGGACGTGGCATGTTTCAATGGCCAGGTCTTGCTCATTTCATTTCAAGCTTTGGTGTGCTTAATTTTAGGCCTACACATACAAATTACACACATGTTTTCTGTGCAACCTTCTATCTTTCTCTTTCTCACCTCTCTCTCCCTCTCTCTCTCTCTCTCTCTCTCTCTCTCTCTCTCTCTCTCTCTCTCTCTCTCTCTCTCTCTCTCTCTCTCTCTCTCTCTCTCTCTCTCTCTCTCTGTCTCTCTCTCTCTCTGTCTGTCTGTCTGTCTCTCTCTCTCTCTGTCTCTCTCTCTGTCTCTCTCTCTCTCTCTCTCTCTCTCTCTCTCTCTCTCTCTCTCTCTCTCTCCTCCCCCTCCCAATGCATTTATTTATATTTATTTCTCTTTCTCTCTCATAATTTAAACGTAAACTTCCAAACTGCCACGCTTTGGTGTGAAGTTCCTTCTACAACAAATTAAATAACAACGTGCAATGCCTTATTCTGTTAAAAGTAAATGAAATTAAAAACCTGACCTGCCAGGTAAATGTGTGTGTGTGTGTGTACTTGTGTGTGTTAGCTCATGCGTTGTTACTCCCTACAGAGGCGCTATTATTATCATTTTATTTGCTTACAAACTTGCTAAGTTTGCATTTTCCACTTAATGCTGAGCAACGAACCACACAGAGTAGAGGCTGAACTAAGTACCCCCACCCCCCCCCCTCTCTCTCTCTCTCTCTCTTTCTCTCTCTCTCTCTCTCTCTCTCTCTCTCTCTCTCTCTCTCTCTCTCTACCTCTCTCTCTACTCTACCTCTCTCTACTAACTACATACACACACAGTCGAACATAGAAAATACAATGGAATCTGACACAATAGCCATTGTTCTCTGTTCTCACCACTCTGACAAACTGCCCTTAAGGCAGTTTAACCTGTCTAAAACATAACGTTTTCCTTCCCACAAGAACACAAACGCACTCACTCTGACACATAGCCGCACACACACACACACACACACACACACATGACAATGTACATTTAAGGCATAAAATAATGTCCTTGAGTAGGCCGACATATAATGCGAGTATACTGTATATATTTATATGTGTACGTCATATTGTATTGTTATTATTACTATTACATCATAGTACGTACATACTGTTGCACATGTGCATAGTAGTAGTGCGTATATATATATATATATATATATATGTGTGTGTGTGTGTGTGAACAATTTAAACGCTTTTAAAACACTTTCTTTCTCTCTTTCTTTATCAGTTCCCGTTCTACCTTTCGGTGTATACTGATTCATTTCAAACTGTAAAACCATCTGCGGGATAGGCTATTTGCAGATTACTGAACAGAAACAGAATATACAGGATTATATATAATTTCCACTGCCTGGGATGGAACCTGTCTAAAACGGTTCAACCTGGCTAAAAAACGGGGGGAAATATGGCCGCTCCCTTCCAATTGCGTTTTAGGCAGGTTGTATCGTACTTTAAGATTAAATTTCGTTAAATTGCTTGCGCACGTGTAATGAAAAGTCCGGTAGTACGTTGACGTTCATTCATGTTCATTAATCATGGCGATGATCGTTATCGTCTGGTGACGTGATTGGATAGCTAAGTCATGAATGGGCGTTGTCGGAGACTTGCCATTGTGTGCTTCAAAACACTCACTGCTGCTACATGATGTTATTACATTTTTGCTGCTGTTGGCGTTAAAATGAATATATTGTAATAATAGAATCTTATCTGTTGCTTCCAGTGTCTGGGTGAAACAAGTGCGAGGCATGGGGATGATGCATGTTTTTGTTGGCTTGTTGTTGTTTGTTTGTTCGTTTGTTTTGTTGTTGGTTTTTTTACAATGTGAGCCACGTCATTCATTGTGTCCTGACAAGATGTGAAGATAGATAATGGGTGGGGAAAAGATGGCAATGATTATAGCGATAAACGATACGCTCAAACTGTGGCTATTAATTGATTGTCAATTCCGTTTCTTTTTTTTTTTTATCTTACTAGAGTTTGCATGTTGTGATTTTTTCTCTCTCTTTGGTTTTGATCCTTGTTGTTGATCTTTTGAGAGAGAAAAAACTATATGATTTGATTTGACCTATATCGACCATTAAGGTGATCACGATTATTTTTAGGGAGGATTTTTTGATTTTGCCCAGACTGCCCTGTAAACAGTCACGGGATCTTTTACGTGCACAGTGTGTTGTTATCTACACACGGTACCCTCTTATTTTATCGTCCGTCCCTGATGGGGATTAGGTGTCGATTCAGATTCCTGGGGGGGGGTTGCTCGAGAAAATTGTTCAGTTCAGAGGCAAGGTGTCGGCCTCTCAACCAAAATGTCGTGGTGGGTTTGAGCCCCAGCAGATTGAAACGTTTTGTCGATTCTTTTTGGAGTAAATCTACCCCCTCTCCCTGATCCAGGTAGGTGGTTCGACCCCTAGTCCCATCGGAGACGGACGATAACAAAAAAAGAGGTCCCGCGTGTAGTTAACGTTACGCGACTGTTTACAGGGGCAGTCTGGGCAACATTAAAACTCCTATTAAAACCCACCAGATCACCAGTCTTAGCCGTTGATGTGGGTAAAATCAAATCTAAAGCAGAAAGAAGCACAAAGAGAAGAACCCAAAAAGAAAAACAAAAAATAACCCAACTCAAAAGAAAACGAAAAAGAACTCAACTCAAAGAAAAACAAAAAAAGAACCCAACCCAGAAGAAAAAAAAAAGAACCAAAAGAAAAACAAAAGAACCCCAGAAGAAAAACAAAAAAAGAACCCAACCCAGAAGAAAAACAAAAGAAAACAAAAGAAAAACAAAAAAGAACCCAACCCAGAAGAAAAACAAAAAAGAACTCAACTCAAAAGAAAAACAAAAAGAACCCAACCCAAAAGAAAAACAAAAAAAGAACCCAACCCAGAAGAAAAACAAAAAAAGAACCCAAAAGAAAAACCCAGAAGAAAAACAAAAAGAACCCAAAAGAAAAACAAAAAGAACCCAACCCAAAAGAAAAACAAAAAGAAAAAAAAAAAAGAACCCAACCCAAAAGAAAAACAAAAAAAGAACAACCCGAAAAACAAGAAAGTTTCTTTGCCGTTGGACACTCCATAATTGTTGCAAACGTGAGCAATCTTGTTCTACCGAGCTGACGGATGATCTCTGTCAGGTGTCCATTGGGAAGGGCTATTCTCATTTCTCTGTTGTGGCTGTCTTTGTTATCCACTGATGCTGTTTTTTTGTATCATGGGGGTTGTTTCCGTTTTCATCTTGCTCTTTTTCTAAATCGAGCGTTCATCGTAAGAAAAACAAATTAAAAGTCAATATTTTCGTTTCACTCCCGGATAAATCGTGATGATATTACATTATATTTAAAGCTAGCTGTCCTCCTTTTTGCTTTCCTTCTTTCGTGTTTAAAAACTTGTTACGCCAGTGATATTTCAAAGAACTCGTTTTGCTGTTTGCCTTAGATCAAAAAAGTGTTCATCGTGGTGCTTGGGCAGCCGTCAATGTCCGAGTTTCCTGAGATCGCCGCATGATAAATATTTGGACGATACCATTATCAATGAAAGCAAATGAGATCAGATATGTACATATAATGTTAGTGATGTGGTGGACGTCGGTCAATTTTTGCAAACAGAAAGGTGTAATGGGGACTGATAAGAAATAAAGGGTTACTTGCATTGAATGTAAACACAGACGTCTTTACTCTCAGCTTAGCAACTGTGTAGTACAAGGCCATTGTACGCGTCAGTGAGAAGTCCCATACTCCAGAGTTGAGCGTAGGCTAAACTTTTGTTATCCCCTGATTGTTTCTTGACATACAGATTGTTTTTATTTTGCCATTGCTTTATCACAATGCTGTGGATTTGGTTAGTTGAGGACTTGGACCGTTTCGACCTTTTCAGCTCATCTGCGAAATCCGAACTCGGTCTGTCTTGCCTGCGTGGTAGACATGTCTACTCACGCCTCTGAAAATAATAATATTGATATTGATTCTCACAATGTAGTCCATGCACCTGGTTTTCATTGTTCACCCACTGAAGCGTCTGTTGCTGCCTGAATAAGTGAATAAATGGCTTCTCTTGGTGTCAAAAGAAAAGACTTCCATTCCTGACGTCCAGTTGGCCATCGGAAATGGTACACTATAGTAACCCCCAGAAAATGGATTTTTGCTTCCTCTAACGGGAGTGTTGAGAACAAGCAGGATTGTAGGGATTTCTAGGACCAAAGATCTTAAAGGACTAGAAAGTAGACAAGAAGCAATATTCGTAAAGGGTTGAAAAATGTTCTGGAGCTTTTACGAGCTTTAATTATGTGGTCCAGGGTGGATGGAAGATTCCGTTTATCATGTCGTGGGTATTTTTTTTGAGGGGGATTTCTCTCTTTCTGTCTCGCTCTCTCTCTCTCTCTCTCTCTCTCTCTCTCTCTCTCTCTCTCTCTCTCTCTCTCTCTCTCTCTCTCTCTCTCTCTCTCTCTCTCTCTCTCTCTCTCTCTCTCTCTCTCCCACACTCTCTCTCTCTCACTCTCTCTCTCTCTCTCTCTCTCTCTCTCTCTCACTCTCTCTCTCTCTCTCTCTCTCTCTCTCTCTCTCTCTCTCTGTCTCTCTCTCTCTCTCTCTCTCTCTTTCTCTTTCTCCACCTCTTGTCCTATTTAACATTCTGACAACGATAAGCCTTTGATAATATGTCTTTCCTTTGCATTGATATGTGTGTATACATTTGTATTGCTGTCAAAAGGCTGGTCTTCTTCCTCTTCTTCTTGTTTTTCTTGACTTCTTCTTCTTCTTCTTCTTCTTCTTTTCTTCTTATTCTTCTTCTTCTTCTTCTTCTTCTTCTTCTTCTTGGCAATGAAATCTTCTTCTTCTTCTTCTTTCCCATTATGATTTCTGTTTACAATCTTTCCAAGGACAAATGAGGTTATTGTAATGAATGGTGTCCACCTAATTCGAATGCGTTGCAAAGACAGTAAATGCCTGTAACAATGGGCTCAACTCTAGTTACGTGTCAAAGCTACTGGTTATAGTAGATCCTACTTTTTTCTCTCTTTCATTCTTACACTTTTTCCCATAAGGGTGGCTTCCTCTTTCTTAACCCTACCTGAGATAACCGCTCATGGTGGACCTAGTTAGTTTCAACGAATCGAATCGAATGGAGTCATGTTTAGATCATCTAACTTGTTCTTTTCAGAATTTAAAAAAAATATAATAATAATAAATGGGACTTATATTATATAGACACTTTACCCCCGGAAAAAGGCTCTAAGCGCTTTACAATGACAGCAGAACATTACAATCAATAATGATCCATTTATGCTCACGTCTTCTTTAATTTAAGTCTTTATAATGGGATGATTGGGTTGCATTGTACAATATATGCCATGCACTACACGTTGCATCAATTTGATGCCAGTGCCAATGCCAACAACAGGTGTGTAGCTAGCATTGCAAATTCGTCCAGCCTAGCCTTCTTTGGAGGTTTATCCACATGCCCAGACTGGGACTCGAAAAATTCAGTCCTCTTGCCTGCGTGGTAACAGACGGTCTACTTGACTTGACTGAGCTATCGGGTTGTTATCAGACTACTGTGCTTTTTAAAGAAAACACAAAAGCCAAGCCTGCCGTGTGTTGGAGGACGTGTCGTGTGTTTGATAACGTGGTCCAGCCCTTTTCGTCAGTTTACCTGGGATTCGTTCTCGTTTTGAAGTGTGTGGAGGAGGGGGAGAATGGGCGATGCATAGAGTTTCCTTTGCTTGGCCATTGTTGCAAGCTGAGCAATTACTTCTACCGAGCTGACGGATGATCTCTGCAGGTGTCCATTTGGGCTCTCTTCTCTGTTGTGGCTGTCTGTATCACTATGCCTAGGGGGGTTGTTTCCGTTTTATTTCGAGAGAGGGGGGTGGTGGAAGTCAATATTTTTGTTTCACTACGGGATGTCTCGTGATGATATTACATTATATTTATTATATATATAATAAGCTGCCTTTGCTTGCTTTGGTTCAAATTGGTTGTTACGCCAGTGATAGTCACAGTCGTTGCTGGTTTAGAGACAGTCTGTTGGGAGCCGTCAATGTCAGAGGTCATGTGCCGGCTATTTTGTCATTATTACCATGCGAATGTCAGAGATGCAATTTCTTCTTTCTTTTTCTTTTTTAGACCCCCCCATGGACCTTTTCCTCGGTGTTTTAGTTTCTGCGTTAATAGTACACAGTGGCAATGCTCTCATGTCAGCAGTTATATAACGGGCCACGTTTGTAGGTAGGCTAAACTTTTGTTTGGTTGTTTGTTGGGATCGATTGTTTTTATTTTGATGCGTATATATCACAATGCTGTGGATTTGGTTTTGAGGACTTGGATCGTTTGACCTTTTCAGCTCATCTGCCATACTGTGTGTGTGTGTGTGTATATGTCTGACCTTTTCCCCGTGCACCCCCCCCCACCTCACTTCCCCTGTTGCTGCCTGAATAAGTGATGTAAATGGCTTGGTGTCAAGAGAAATGGACTTTGCTCCTGTGAGCCTCTTTAGCTTGCTATGATAGAAATTATATTATAGGATGAATAATGTTACCTTCATGGGATAAAAGGGACTCGGTAGTTCAGAGCCCCGCCAGCGGTTGAAAAATGTTCTGGAGCTTTTCGAGCAAACCTACTCCCCTGGTCCAGGGAGGTGGATCGACACCTAGTCCCATCGGAGGCATGCGATAAAAAGGAGGCCCCGTGTGCAGATAACAACGCTCTGTGCACGCTGTTCACAGGGGCAGTCCGAGTAAAATTAAAAATCCTACCAAAATCCCTAGATCACCTTAGTTGTGGATGTGGGTAAAGCAAAGCAAAAATAAGAAAAAGAAAGAAGAATACGTTGGACGCTTTTGTTTTGAATGACAAACACTGACTGTTTAGTATTTTTAGTAGTATTGTTATTACATTCCTTCTCTCCTGTATGGCAATGAAACCTAGACCAACCCAAAGGGTGGTGTGTATGGCAATGAAACCTAGACCAACCCAAAGGGTGGTGTGTATGGCAATGAAACCTAGACTAACCCAAAGGGTGATGTGTATGGATGGCAATGAAACCTAGACTAACCCAAAGGGTGGTGTGTATGGCAGTGAAACCTAGACCAACCCAAAGGGTGTGTGGCAATGTGTGTATGGCAGTAAAACCTAGACTAACCCAAAGGGTGGTGTGTATGGCAATGAAACCTAGACCAACCCAAAGGGTGTGTGTGTATGGCAGTAAAACCTAGACTAACCCAAAGGGTGGTGTGTAAAACCCAGACTAACCCAAAGGCTGGTGTGTATGGCAGTAAAACCTAGACTAACCCAAAGGCTGGTGTGTATGGCAGTAAAACCTAGACCAACCCAAAGGGTGGTGTGTATGGCAGTAAAACCTAGACCAACCCAAAGGGTGGTGTGTATGGCAGTAAAACCTAGACTAACCCAAAGGGTGGTGTGTATGGCAATGAAACCTAGACTAACCCAAAGGATGGTGTGTGTATGGCAATGAAACCTAGAATAACCCAAAGGATGGTGTGTATGGCAATGAAACCTAGACTAACCCAAAGGGTGGTGTGTGTATGGCAATGAAACCTAGAATAACCCAAAGGATGGTGTGTATGGCAATGAAACCTAGACTAACCCAAAGGGTGTGTGTGTATGGCAATGAAACCTAGAATAACCCAAAGGATGGTGTGTATGGCAATGAAACCTAGACTAACCCAAAGGCTGGTGGGTATGGTGAAACCTAGACTAACCCAAATGGTGTGTATGGCAATGAAACCTAGACCAACCCAAAGGATGGTGTGTGTATGGCAATGAAACCTAGAATAACCCAAAGGATGGTGTGTATGGCAATGAAACCTAGAATAACCCAAAGGATGGTGTGTATGGCAATGAAACCTAGACTAACCCAAAGGATGGTGTGTATGGCAATGAAACCTGGACTAACCCAAAGGATGGTGTGTGTATGGCAATGAAACCTAGAATAACCCAAAGGATGGTGTGTGTGTATGGCAATGAAACCTAGACTAACCCAAAGGATGGTGTGTATGGCAATGAAACCTAGACTAACCCAAAGGATGGTGTGTGTATGGCAATGAAACCTAGACTAACCCAAAGGCTGGTGTGTATGTCAAAGAAACCTGGACCAACCCAAAGGGTGGTGTGTGTATGGCAATGAAACCTAGACCAACCCAAAGGGTGGTGTGTATGGCAATGAAACCTGGACCAACCCAAAGGGTGGTGTGTATGGCAATGAAACCTAGACCAACCCAAAGGGTGGTGTGTGTATGGCAATGAAACCTAGACCAACCCAAAGGGTGGTGTGTGTATGGCAATGAAACCTAGACTAACCCAAAGGGTGGTGTGTATGGCAATGAAACCTAGACCAACCTAACTGGACCAAAGGGTGGTGTGTATGGCAATGAAACCTGGACCAACCCAAAGGGTGGTGTGTTATGGATGGCAATGAAACCTAGACCAACCCAAAGGGTGGTGTGTTATGGATGGCAATGAAACCTGGACCACCCCAAAGGGTGGTGTGTGGATGGCAATGAAACCTAGACTAACCCAAAGGGTGGGTGTGTATGGCAATGAAACCTAGACTAACACAAAGGGTGGTGTGTATGGCAATGAAACCTAGACTAACCCAAAGGGTGGTGTGTATGGCAATGAAACCTAGACCAACCCAAAGGGTGGTGTGTTATGGATGGCAATGAAACCTAGATTAACCCAAAGGGTGGTGTGTATGGATGGCAATGAAACCTAGATTAACCCAAAGGATGGTGTGTATGGATGGCAATGAAACCTAGATTAACCCAAAGGGTGGTGTGTATGGCAATGAAAACCTAGACTAACCCAAAGGGTGGTGTGTGTATGGCAATGAAACCTAGACCAACCCAAAGGGTGGTGTGTGTATGGCAATGAAACCTAGACCAACCCAAAGGGTGGTGTGTGTATGGCAATGAAACCTAGACCAAAGGGTGGTGTGTGGATGGCAATGAAAAGACCAACCCAAAGGGTGGTGTGTGTATGGCAATGAAACCTAGACCAACCCAAAGGGTGGTGTGTGTATGGCAATGAAACCTAGACCAACCCAAAGGATGGTGTGTGTATGGCAATGAAATCTAGACCAACCCAAAAGGATGGTGTGTATGGCAATGAAACCTAGACTAACCCAAAGGGTGGTGTGTATGGCAATGAAACCTGGACCAACCCAAAGGATGGTGTGTATGGCAATGAAACCTGGACCAACCCAAAGGATGGTGTGTTATGGATGGTGTGTATCATGGTGACGAAGACGTGTGCACGGGTCATTCTTCAACCTTGTGTGTATAGTTTAGACACGGTTCAGTGATGTTGATTAAAATTGATGACACTTTGTTGTTTGCGAAGCCCACCTACTGACCTAGTTTTGAAGTTTGCTTTGCGATTTAATGTCTTGCTGCCAACTAAGTAACATTAAAGCGTTAGTTTGATGTGCAGTTATACGCATTTGATTTCAATCTTCATAGCTCATTGCCTGTGTCGTAAGGGTTGAAAATCTCACTCGTAGTCTGACTCGTTGAGACATTTTGTGTTTCATCCTATTTAATTTTGTTAAGTTAGGTGTGAGGGGTGCGTAGTTGACGGGTGTTGCTGGTAGGTTCTTCCATTTCTTTCTTTCACTCCCCTCTACAGTTTGTGGGTGGTTGAGGGTTTGGTGGTAGGTTCTTCCATTACTTTCCTTTCCCCTTTCACTCCCCTTTACTGTTTGTGGGTGGTTAGGTATTGGTGGTAGGTTCTCTCCATTTCTTTCCTTTCACTCCTTTCACTCCCCTTTACTGTTTGTGGGTGGTTAGGTGTTGGTGGTAGGTTCTCTCCATTTCTTTTCCTTTCACTCCTTTCACTTCCCTTTACTGTTTGTGGGTGGGTGATTAGGTATTGCTGGTAGGTTCTCTCCATTATTTCCTTTCACTCCTTTCACTCCCCTCTACTGTTTGTGGGTGGTTAGGTGTTGCTGGTAGGTTCTCTCCATTTCCCTTTCACTCCCCTCTACTGTTTGTGGGTGATTAGGTATTGCTGGTAGGTTCTCTCCATTTCTTTCCTTTCACTCCCCTTTACTGTTTGTGGGTGGTTAGGTATTGCTGGTAGGTTCTCTCCAT
>JAXRKP010000140.1:107500-137500 GCA_037039925.1 Doris montereyensis
TAAAATTCCGCCACAGACGTACACACAATGCCGGTCCTGTCATTGTAACATCGAAGCAAAGGCTGTGCCCGGTGTGTGTGTGTCCGTGTATGTGTGGGTAGTGGGATGGTGACACCAGTGTGACAGTCTGCCCCGTCTGTGTGCTTACCTGAGACGTATAAGTGAGGCTTGGAATGCGGCCAGACATTCAATTGCAAGGCCAAAAGGCTCCTTCTCACCTGTGGGCTACTCTGTGTGTGTAGGTGTGTGTGTGTGTGTGAATGAGAGAGAGAGAGAGAGAGAGAGAGAGAGAGAGAGAGAGAGAGAGAGAGAGAGAGAGAGAGAGAGAGAGAGAGAGAGAGAGAGAGAGAGAGAGAGAGAGAGAGAGAGAGAATGGGACAGACAGACAGACAGGTAGATAGACCCAGATGGGGGGCTTTAATTCTCCTACACACAACCTGACGTCTGCTGCATAGCACACCGTGCTGGTATTTGTTGTGGGTTTGTGTGATAGAGAGCTAGAGAGAGAGAGAGAGAGAGAGAGAGAGAGAGAGAGAGAGAGAGAGAGAGAGAGAGAGAGAGAGAGAGAGAGAGAGAGATTTGTATTTAATATATTGGGTGGTTTTGTTTGTGTGTGGTTGTGTGTGTCTACACTCTTTATCTAACAGATCGTAAGGACTTGGAAGTAGTCAATGGCGCGCCTTGTCTCTCTCCTCGCCCTCGCCCTATCTAGAGTGGAAAATTTTTTCATTACTATGAATGACTTTCTTGTGTCGCTTGGCTGATTCTGTTTCCTCTAATCTGTGATCTGTGCCGTGTCTGGTGTGGTCTTCTTCGCTTTGTTCTCTCTTTCATTCCTTCATTCTTTCTTTCTCTGCTTGATTCTTTCATTTTGTCCTTCATTCCTTTTCAGTTTTTTCTTTCTTTCTCTTCGAATGTTTCTGTTGTAGGTGGGGATTTGATAATTTGTTTGATGAAGATGATGATGATGACTGCCAGCTGAAATACGAACGGTGTGACGTAGATTTCTACTTCTTTCCTGTGACTTTTAACAAAAATTAGAGGTTGGTTGGCTGGTGCTGGCCACTAGCAGGTTCTTCTTCCTTCATTTCACCCCCTTTTTGGGGGGGGGCAAAGTGCTAATTATACATGCATACGCCTTTTATCGAGCTGTGTGCCCTTTAATATTCACCTTAAAATCACCTCATATGGTGAATGGGGTATACCCCAATGTAGCAAACTAATTCTTTTACAAGTCGAACAGCTATAGCAATGGGTACAAAATACAGTTGGTCGGGAGGAGGGACGGATGGGGCGGGGGGGAGGGCGGTTGAGAGAGACAGACAGACATTCTTAACTTGGCGACGAATTAAAAACACAAGTTACATTATTTATATATATATATATATATATATATATATATATATATATATATATATATATGTATATATACCGATATGTGTATATATATGTGTATATATATATATATATACATATATATACATACATACATACACATACACACACACACATACACGGTCTTTGGTTACACCACAAAGAGATCGCACTGCACGCAAGCCATGATAAAGGGAAACATTCATTTCTATCACCATCACCTTTCTCCACGCTGCCTTTACCCTGACCGTATTATTATTGTTATTGTGTCATATGGGACTCAGCCCTGTAACAGGACTCTCTATGGCGATGCCTTAATTTGCATACGCACTGGCTAGAACACCGAGAGAGAGAGGAGAGAGAGAGAGTGTGTGTGTGTGTCCAGCCATCTCAAAATGATTTACATTCCTCATTATGGTGTATTATAATATGCCTGTAATAACTTTTAGTATCACCATGGGTTCATATTATAGTGTATCTTATTATTATGATTCACATGCTAGTATTACCTATGCCGTGTGTGTGTGTGTGTGTGTGTGTGTGTGTGTGTGCCTCTTCTCAATATGTGGCCGCAGTTTGCTTCATTGTGAGTCGATGTAAGGAATCGAGGCGAGCTTACTAATATTAACAAGCTCGCCTCGGTGTGAATGCGTTAACGGCCGCAATTTCAATGAAGGCTGAAGAATAGAATAAACTGGCCCTTACTTAACAAGGGAAGGACAACACGATTTTTAGGCCCCGAGTTGTACTAGCACGGTTCGACTAACTTGATTTTGATTTGATTTACCCACATCCACTACTAAGGTGATCGCGGGTTTGTTTTGGTTTTTTTTGGTAGGATTTAAAATTTTGCCCGGATTGCCCTTTAGACAGCCAAGGGATCTCGGAACACAAAACTCTGAGACCACCACGTGTGGTGTAGTACCGCGAGCGCAGGAATAATCCAAATCCAACTTTTATCATCACCGCCCGCGCGCATAATAATGTAATCGATCGTCTGTATAAAGTGTCTAGCACCACGCCACTCATTCAAACCACGACTTTCATTGGGTTAGCTTCGCGGAGAGCGAGATTACGGCACGGATGATCGTGTTTACAGTGTGTGGCATTACACGTAAGACAATGGCCAGAACCCCCGGTGATGAGTGATTAGGGTTAGATTAGATTAGATTAGTGCTTCGCAGAGTTTCCCCGCCCACCCTCCCCTCCCCCCCCTTCCCCTTTGAAACTGGGTTTAGAGGGGGGGATATTTATATCTCGCGTGCATATAATCGACTTACTTAGCTTTTGTGTGCACCGCTGGCTTAGCTAGATTCGATGGCTTTATTTTATAATACAAGACAGGAGTGTCTGCTATTCTGTCATAGCTTGCCCGATACATCGTAATATGATGAGTGTCCCCCCCCACTTCCTGTTGTTCATTTCAATGCTCTTCTTGTTATATATATATATATATATATATATATATATATATATATATATATATATATATATATATATATATATATATATATATATATATATATATATATATATATATAAAGGCATTCATGGTCTGTGTGTGTGGGTGTGGCCGAGTTGGTGGGAAGTAATGACAGGCCTTGTCCTGCTGTTAGGTTCCTCCTTCTTACTTTCTTTCTTGCTGTTTCCTCTTTTAACTCATCTTGAATTCAATGTATATATATGTATTGATATGGTAAACGGAGTAAACTTCAATTAAAACTTTATAAAATGCCGTTCACCAGTAGCTTGCTGTTTAAGATTCCTTTTATTATTATTATTATTATTATTATTATTATCATCATCATCACTATCAGCATCATTATTATTATTATTATTATTATTATTATCCGTACGTCCTAGCTAGCCAAATCTGTAGGCGGTTGACTGGGGGTGGCGAAGTAATGGGATTTATCAAGCTCATAACTTATGTATATGCTCTCATAATGTGTCTGCTGTCTTCAGGGGATGTAAGACCACTGGTTATTGCGTGCAAAGGGGGGTTATGCATTATATTACAGTATTGGCTTGTTGACTTTTAACAAATTTAGTATTCATTGATCATCATAGAGAATGAAGAAAGATCAACCCTACCGAATCAACCATTATTCTTCTCTCTCTCTCCCCCTATTCCCTCTCCTCTTCCGGTCTCGCTCTCTCCATGGTCTATCTGTCTGTCTGCCAAAGGGGTGATGAGAAATTCGAAGAGAAAAGAAAATCAATCTTCGACGTTGATCGTCTCAAAACTAGGCTTCGCCCCGTTAAGCACTGCTATAACCTGCGGCTGGTGGGCGCGGCAGTTAACTACGTCTATCCTTTCACTCTTTTACTTGTCCTCCTTCATCTCTGCTGTTTCCACTACTTCATTCACCCTGAAATCACTGCAAATGCCCAATTAAACTGTAAGCTATAACCTGTCGTTATGTGGCCTCGGTGGCAGAACGGTTAGGCTGCTGGGCTGAGAATCATGAGAGGTCCAGGGTTCAAATTTTAGCTTAAAGCTAGGTCCGACGTTGTGTTCCCCGGGAAAGACGCTTAAAATGTATTTTCCCCAATCAACCCAGGTGCAAATGGGTACAAGCACTAGATTGAGAGTAAAACACCTGTGCCAGACTAGCGTCCTTACATGAGGCTGTAGGGGCCGAACAACCTTGTTGAAAGAACTTTATTTATTTATTTTTTATTTTTTTAATACAGCCTGACGGTAGGGTTACTATCTCACGTGACCCTCCTATAATGACGTCATCATTAATGATTAATGTTTTTTAATTGTGTGTTTTTTTTTGTCGTCATCAGCTTGCGGCTGGCTCCAGCATGGAGGATAAGTACGAGCCGATGGTGGCGTTCATTTGTCGCCGCCCCGCCATGCACCGCGGCGTGGACAAGTGGATACCCGACTTAAACCAGGACTGCCCCAACAGGCTGGAAGACGTACTTGCTTACTGCAAACAGGTGCGTAACCTTACGTTGCCTTGTCTCATCTTCGGCCCACAATTGACAAGACATTGACAGGGGGTCATTTGAATAGTGTGCCTGAGTCACGATTACGTCATTTCTATAGTAGTTGTCAGACTCTTCATAGGGCCTTAGAGTTTTCCTTCCAGAGCGTTGTTGTATAAAATAGATCTAAGAAGTTTTTGGTAAAAATGGACCAAAATAAATATATATATGGAATACTTTACCTCCATCTGTGACACTTGGAACCAGTCTTGAATTCTTAAAAAAAAACTATAAAACCCCACAGTGATTAGTGGCGTCGGTGGCCGAACGGTTAGGCTGCCGGACTGGGGATCATGCGGTCCCGAGTTTGAATCCTAGCAAAGCCAGGTCTGACGTTTTGTGTTCCATGAGAAAGACACTTGACACGCATTTCCCCCACTCTACCCAGGTACAAATGGGTACAAGCACTAGCTTGGGGAGTAAATACCTGCATCAGACTAGCGTCCTGGCCAGGAGGTGATCATTGTCAACTGTTCCACTTGACGCTATAGAAACCAGGATGCGCTCCGACTCTATAGGCCTTAAGGGCGTTGAAGGAACTTTTGTGTAAATGATTGAATTGAAATGTATATATACACAGATGCCCAATGATAATAATGTTTTGTTAGTGTGGGGTGTACGGCATGAGACATTGACATTGGAATGTGTGTGTGTACTTTTTTTTAAAAAGAATATTTCAACTTGTATTGTAGAGCGCCTTGAGGTTTCGGTGAAACGGGCTATAGATACAAAATATTCTACAATTACTATGACTATCTTCGGCCCAGAATTAGACATTATGACATATAACATTTAAAAAAATTTATATTTCTTAAGAAAGGGTTAAGAAGGGCTAGAATATATTAATAAGAAAACTAGACCTGTTGATTTGAAACACAAAAATGTAATGTGTAAAGCATATTTAAAGCTAATTCAATAAAAAACAAACAACTTTGAAGCAAATTTTTTCTACAAAATGTATTTTATCCGAACTAGTATGTGTACATAATCAGCAATATCTCAGCAACCCATTCGAGCTATCTGAAAATTATTATTACATTATTCTCATTATTCTCATTGTCACTTTCGCCACCTGTTGCCATGCCCCCCCTCCCCCACAGGTGTACCCTGACCACAACATCACCAATGTGGTGGAGGCGTCCACGGGTCGACATCCCCAACTGGCCCATGGAACTGCTAAGCGATCCCACCACACCACGTGCGACCTTTCCGCTGTTTGGGTGAGTCAGGCATTATTTATTTCCACTTCCGGGTCAAGGCGATATTCCAGGGGTGGGGGTGGAGGTTAGAAGAGGTCAGCGATCCGTTCCTGGCCTCTGGCCCATTCGTCTTTTTTTTTGGGGGAGGGGGTCGCGATTGGTACAGACAAGACGAATATGGAGGAACAGACGTTTATAAACACATCATTGGACGTCAACTTTCGAACCTGCGACCACGTTGGCAACGCTAAAGTACGCTTCAGAAATACGCTGTCAGCAAAAGTATAGAGACAGGTCTGTTTAGACACGGCGAAGTAAAGTCAAGTTGGCGTAGGAAAAAGATTTCAACTTGTACAAATTACGCCGCCGTTGTCCTATGGCCAGAATCCTCGAGATCACCTCATTGTTGTGAATGTAGGTAGGTCAACTCAAATCAAAACAAAGAAACAACTAGAAGACTAGACTAGACTAGCAAGTCGGTTAGTCAACTCTTGGATGAAATCAGCAGTTTGCCTGCCATCCATGAAACTTTTTTTTATTTCTGGAACTAATATCTCGATTTCTGGTCGTTACAATAGAGAGCTCGCATAATTTCAGTATCGAGTACTGCGAAAAAAAAACCCTACGTAACTTCAGTATCGAGTACTGCGTAAAAAAAACCCCTACGTAACTTCAGCATCGAGTACTGTGTAAAAAAAACCTACGTAACTTCAGCAGCGAGTACTGTGTAAAAAAAAAACCCTACGTAACTTCAGCATCGTGTGTTATTTTGATTTAGTAATTGTACTTGAAATCACCCGTAGCCGATAAAGTGGTTTCTGAGTTAACTGCAGTCTCAAAGTTCAAGAGACCCAGCCTTATAATAAAGTCGCTTATGTTTTGTCTTGCTGTTTCTTCTTAATTCACCCTGAGATAATATATATATATATATATATATATATATATTATATGGTGGATGCCTCAATATGACCATGTATTATTTGTATATGAAAGAATGTGTGCATTCATGCAGTATATGTTTACATACGTGTTTACAGGTGTATGTTTGCATGTGTGTATGTGTGCGTGTGTGTGTGTGTATACATATATATATATATATATATATATATATTTATATATATATATATATATATATATATACACACACACACGCATCTATAGATGCATCACAATGTAATGTTGGTGGGATGAGCTAGTAGGTTCTTACTCCATCCCTTTCACTCTTTTGCACGTCTTTCGTTCATCTTGGTGCTTCCTGTTAATAAATGCATTGTGAGGCCACACTGCCCAATAATGGTGTAAACTAAAGGTACGTTAAGGCCCATAGAGCTGGAGCTTATCCCGGTCTCTATAGCGTGAAGCGGAACAGGTGATAACGATCACCCCTTGACAGGTCGCTGGGTTTTCACTACTAAGCTAGTGCTTGTACCCATCATGCACCTGGGTCAAGTGGGGAAAATGCATGTTGAGTATCTTTCCCAAGGAAAACGGTGTTGGGGTCTGGCTTTGCGAAGATTCGAACCTGGGACCTCATATGATCCCCGGTGCGGCAGCCTAACCACTTGGCCGCCACCGCCGCCAAACCTACGATGGCGTAGTGGAGAAAATTTCACTGAAACTAACAAGTACAAACACAATGTAGTTTCTCTACTACTGACATTGTACGGTCTTCTAAGGTCTTTATCTTCTTATCTTAACTCTATCTGTGCCAGAAGACACACATAAGGTGGCAAGGCCTGAACGTGATCTCTCCCAATTTTCCCTTTCCTGGGCTGCTCTTTTCGTTCTCTTCTTTCTCTTCTCCATCATTCTGCGCCATGTCTCTCTCTCTCCTTTCCGTGTCTTTCACCTTAGTTATATATATATATTTACTTATTTTTTTTGGTCTTTTTTCTTTTTCTTTTTCTGTCACAGCCAAAACCCGCATTCACGAGCAACAGTCGGATGATGAACCCGACCAGTGGACCAAGACTCGTGCCAGTGAAGAGAGCAAGGAGGAAGAGGAAGAGGGCATTGACCTGCCCAGCAGCCTTGAGAACAGCAGCAACGAGGACCCCGACGAGAACGTGATCGACTTGTACGAAGCCTACCTGAGAGGCCAGGACTTTCCCTTGAAGTTCAACAACGAGCACAAGCGATTCTTGGCTGCTAAGGAACGCATGAAGAAGGACGAGAAGAAGAGGATCACCAGGGTATGAAACGATGATGATGCTGACAATTGTAATGATGATGGTAGTCATGTTAATGATGGTAGTAATGATGACGATGATATTAATGGTGATAACGATGATCATACTAATGGTGATGATGATAATGATGACGATGATAATAATGGTACTGAGTACTAAGGACGATCATGCAATCAAGAAAGCCTTTTTAAACCAGGCCTCCATACATTTTATGAACTATAAGAACAGATTGAAGTAAAGTCTTCAAAGCCGTTATGGCCCACAGAGCCAGAGCTTATCCCGGTTTCTATAGCGTGAAGCAGAACAGGTGACAACACTAGTCTGATACAGGTTTTTACTCCTAAACTAGTGCTTGTACCCATTTGCACCTGGGTCGAGTGTGGGGAAATGCATGTAATGTGTCTCTCAAGGAACACAACGTCTGGCCTAGCTTTGCTGGGATTGGAATCCAGGACCTCATGATCCCCAGTCCGGCAGCCTAACCACTCGGCCACCGACACCACATTAGAACAAGAACAGTGTCTACATATGGGAATATTTGAATAATCGATTTCAGTCTTATGATTTCTTTGCAATGGTTTCCATATATCTGACCAGCTGTCCGTCCAGTTTTATTCTTTGTATCAATCTTTTGTTTGTCTACTGTTGTGTTCCATCCTTCTATCTGCATATTTGAACATGTATCTGTCTGTTTATGTTCCGTCCTTCTATCTGCATATTTGAACATGTATCTGTCTGTTTATGTTCCATCCTTCTATCTGCATATTTGAACATGTATATGTCTGTTTATGTTCCATCCTTCTATCTGCATATTTGAACATGTATCTGTCTGTTTATGTTCCATCTTTCTATCTGCATATTTGAACATGTATCTGTCTGTTTATGTTCCATCATTTTATCTGCATATTTGAACATGTATCTGTCTGTTTATGTTCCATCCTTCTATTTGCATATTTGAACATGTATCTGTCTGTTTATGTTCCATCCTTCTATCTGCATATTTGAACACGTATCTGTCTGTTTATGATCCATCATCCTGTCCGCATATCTATCCATCTATCTATCTGTTTATGTTCCATCATACTTTCCGTATATCCATCAATCCATCGGTCTGTTTGTGTTCCATCAACCTGTGCACCTAAGATCACCGCAATTGGTGGACAGGGTTAATATCAATGGGAGCTATCCATTCATATTCATCCATTCATCCGCCCATACTTCTATATACATACATATATCGGTATGTGACTCATTACAAACAGTAGCATGCATATGTTTGTCATTTTTCAACTTGCCATTCTGTGCTGTCAACATTTCGGTCCCAGGTGGAATGATCTCCCTAATGATTTGAAGTTATCGCCATCTGTCTTCAAGAAGCGCTTGAAGACATATTTATTAAGAAAAGCCTCTCACGTTTCTGATTAGATAGTACAATGTAATTTTTAAGCCCGTTTTGTATTTTTCTGTGTGGTTGTGTGTCTATGTGTGTGGTGAGTAAGCAATATTATATTTTTTTCCTTCTTGTATTGTGCCCAAAGCTCTATATATGAGATGTTGGTGCAATTAAAGATGTACATTATTACTATTATTATTATTATTGTTTCTACCAACAGCTTTTGCAAGACTGGCAAAAGGCCAGGGAACGTGTTAACGAGGTCAGAAAGACTGACCCCAAAGCTGCTGACCGAATGAACAAGGAAATCGCCAACGTATGTAGTCGTCGCCCCTTGAAGAGCTTTTTATTGTGAAATCTTTCATAATGCCAACGCTTTGAATGTAAACGTTTGAAAACAATCTGTTAGCCCCATCTGTTTTAGATGTTGAACATAGAATACTGTTACATTTTATATCGAGTTACATCAAGTTCTAATTTCATCTAATAATCATACTTGATATCACCCTTAACCGATACAGTGGTTTCTGAGTTAAGCACAGTTAAAGTGCAAGAGACCTAACTGTATAATAATGAGAAATCATAATCCAACATTATTTACAGGCATGCTTGTGTATATATATATATATATATATATATATATATATATAGATATATATATATAGATATATATATATAGATATATATTAATATATATATAGATATATATATATATAGATATATATATATATATATATATACACATATACACACATATATATATATATATATATATATATATATATATATTAATTCCGAGTTGGTCGATATTTGTATGTCAAAGGCTCTGTTACCAGGCCACTAAGTAACAGTAACCATATTTTGCATGTGGGTTCTAAATGATTCCAAGATCTTGTCTTATCTATCTTATTTTAATATATCTTTTTGTTGTTGTCTTATTTGATCTTATCTTATTTTATAGATCTTATTTTATTTGATCTTATCTTATCTTATTTATAATGTACGATATTTAATGTTTTTCTTTCTTTTCTGTGCTTCCCGCAGAGATCTATTTAAAAAACTTTTTTTTATCTTAACTTATTTATTTTATCGTATCTTATTTTATTTGACTTTATCTTACCTTATCTTACTTGTAATGTACGATATTTTGTTTTATGGTATCTTCTCTGTGCTTCCTTCCTGCAGCGCTTCCAACGCCAGTACGCCGCCTTCCAGCAAGAGAACGCTGCCGAGAAGAAGCAGCTGGTGGCCCTCCATCTGCAGAACATTCAGGCCGACCTCAACGAGAGGAAGAGGACAGCTATGGACGAGTACATCAAGGCCCTGAAGGAAGGAGACGTACGTTTAGCCACTTACTTCCCTTTGCCTTAATCCTTTCACTTTGAGGTTTCGGCGAAAGGCCGCTGTAAAAATGTTCTACTATTACTGTAGCTGCCACCCGCTTATCGTGTTCACTTGGTGGTGGGGGGGGGGCTTAAAAGTCTTTCAGAGTTACGTCAAGGCCACCACGCCTCACATAGAGCCACCACGGCTCACATACAGCCACCACGGCTCACATACAGCCACCACGGCGTATCAAGATTTCTATAGCGTGAAACGCAACAGGTGACTGATTGACAATACGGCTCCTGGACGTTAGTCGTCCAGTCGTGGCGCATCTTTTCTACTCCCCAAGCTAACGCTCGTACCCTATTTTCGCCTGGGTCGAGTGGAGGGAAATTGCGTGTGTGTGTGAAGTGTCTTTCTCAAGGAGCATGAAGTCGGACCTAGCTTAATGCACTTTGCTTGTTGCACACTGCCCCCTTTATACGGGATGGCACGTAGGGCAACAGCAAAGCTTTTTTTCCCACTCCTGCCTGTTTTAGGCCTTCGTCTGAATGGTGTTCCACGTTCTAGTTCCATGCCTTCATTTCTCCTACGGTTCTCTGTGACGCGTGTAGTCCAGAGGCTAGGTGTCGACCTCTCAACGAATAGTTAGTGGGCTGTTGGTTGCGTGGGTCCTCTTCCTCCGTTCCTCTCACTCTTTCGCTCATCTTATTCATCTTGCACTTTTCCCTCTTTATATCAACTTGAGATCACCGCGTACGGTGGACGGTTCGTGAGCGCCATCGGAAGGTCCTCCTTTTTTCCCCTTGCCCCTCTTTCGCTTATCTTTCACCTTGCCGTCTCCTCTCAACTCACAGTGAGATCACTGTATATGGTGGACAGGGTCAACTTCAATGAAACTCTGCACATGAATTTGAAATGAATGAATTCCAATGGCGCAAACAAACAAACAAGTTTTTTTGTTTTGTTTTTGGTTTTTTTTGTATGATAATTTTTAAAAGATTTGTTATGGTTGTCATTGCAGTTGGTTAAGGTGGCTAAATACCTGAGGCTGTACATCAAGATTGAGGAGAAAGACCGCAGCACTGCGTCAACCACTTCGAGCATGTCAAGTCCTCATCGCCCAGGGAGGCCCTCCACATCCACCCCCACATCATCAACCATCTCAAAGTATCGGAGAGCCGTATCGACCAAGCCCTGGAGATGCTCAAACGCTTCCCGATCTGGAGATCAAGCTTCGACCAGAGATTGGTGTGTACATGCTGCTGCTGGCGTCTTTGTTTTCTTTCTTCTCGGCATTTTTAAGATTGAATTCTTTCTTTCTTTATCAGTCAGTTCCCATTCTACCTTTTTCGGTGTGTGGGTCGGGTCTTGTTTACATGAGTTTATTTATTCTGTGAAGTTGGGTTGTGTTTTTTTGTGTGTATTTGTACAGGTTGGGTTTTTTTTGTGTGTGTTTGTACAGGTTGGTTTGTTTTTTTGTGTGTGTTTGTACAGATTGTTGTTTTTTGTGTGTGTTTGTGCAGGTTGGTTGGTTTTTTTGTGTGTGTTTGTACAGGTTGGTTTGTTTTTTTGTGTGTGTTTACAGGTTGGTTTGGTTTTTTGTGTGTGTGTTTGTACAGGTTGGTTTGTTTTTGTGTGTGTGTTGTTTGTACAGGTTGGTTTTGTTTTTTTTGTGTGTGTTTGTACAGGTTGGGTTGTTTTTTTTTGTGTGTGTTTGTACAGTTGTTTTTTGGGTTTGTACAGGTTGGGTTTTTTTTGTGTGTGTTTGTACAGGTTGGGTTGTTTTTTTGTGTGTGTTTGTACAGGTTGGGTTGTTTTTTTGTGTGTGTTTGTACAGGTTGGGTTGTTTTTTGTGTGTGTTTGTACAGGTTGGGTTGTTTTTTGTGTGTGTTTGTACAGGTTGGGTTGTTTTTTGTGTGTGTTTGTACAGGTTGGGTTGTTTTTTGTTTGTGTTTGTACAGGTTGGGTTGTTTTTTGTGTGTGTTTGTACAGGTTGGGTTGTTTTTTGTGTGTGTTTGTACAGGTTGGGTTGTTTTTCATGTGTGTTTGTACAGGTTGGGTTGTTTTTTCAAGTTGTAGTTGGGTTGTTTTTTGTGTGTGTTTGTACAGGTTGGGTTGTTTTTTCGTGTGTGTTTGTACAGGTTGGGTTGTTTTTTTCGTGTGTGTTTGTACAGGTTGGGTTGTTTTTTTCATGTGTGTTTGTACAGGTTGGGTTGTTTTTTCAGGTTGGGTTGTTTTTTTCTGTGTGTGTTTGTACAGGTTGGGTTGTTTTTTCATGTGTGTTTTTGTGCAGGTTATTGTTTTTTTTCCCTGCTTTATTTTTATGAGGGTAGCTATTTTGGGGATTTTTTGTTGTTTTTCTTCTTCATTTTATGCTGCTGTATTTGTTTTATTATTTTGGGGGAGAGTGGTGGAGTGTTTTTGTTTAGCGGTTTGTTTGGGGGGGGGGGGGGGTTAGATGGAAGGAAGGAAGGAAAGAGAAAAAAGACAAAAGGAAAGAAAAATGGTAGGATGGAAAGAAAGAAAGAGAAGAAAGAAAAAAAAAACCCTGAAGGATAGAAAGAAAGAAAGATCATGATAGCGATGATATCGATATATATCTTTTGTCTTCCTCCAGAGGAGTACCTGCAACGCTTCAACGACATCGCCACCGCTATCAAGAACGTGGTCATCCCTATTCCCAAGGTGGACGACTCCTACGATGTCTCCAAGGGCAAGTCATTTTTACACAAACTTAAAACGCGATTAATTGTCGTCTTAATTTTGCTTAATTGAAGGACAGCGATGGCCCAGTAGGATAGGCTGCCATAGTTGGATCGGGAGGTCCTGGGTTCGGAATCTTGGCAATATTAGATTCAGTGTTACGTTCCTTGGGAAAGACACATTGTTTAACACTGCTTTTCCTTTCAACCCAGATGCAAATGGGTACTAGTACCAGCTTGGGAGTAAAAATCTGCAACAGACTAGCGTCCGGTCCATGAGGGGATTATTATCACCTGATCCTCCGATTCAAGCCACAAAGCTTCAGCTTCAGGGATTGTGATAGATTTCTTCTGTTTATCCGACTAGATCTTGTATAATGATAATCAACTGTTCGGCCGTCGTTTTGGCTGTATCAGAGAGTATCACATTTAAATGCATTTCAATAATTTCATTATTGACAGCAAATACAAATTTGACCTATATTATTTTACCCCCGCTAAACCGTAAGATTGCCCATAAACCTGACGTATTTACTATTTGGATCAAGGTGTCAGTGCGTTTGCCCGTAACTCCTGACTACTGGTAGGCCTTTCTTCTTTCTGTTTAGGGGTCTCGGTGGTCCAAAGGCAATGCGTCGGCTTTTCAACCAAAGGGTTGCGGGTTCAAGCCGTTGATAGGTTGAAAAACCTTCTGACGTTTTGTTGTATAGAAACAAAACCTCTGGTCCAGGTAGGTGGATTGCCACCTAGTTCCGTTGGAACAGGAGGTCCCGTGGACAGATCACATCACTTTGTGCCCGTTAAAGATGCCCTGGCTGTTTACAAGGCACTACTACTAGGCAAAATTAAAAATCCTATCAAAATCCCTGAGATCACCTTAGTTGTGGATATGGGTAAAATCAAATCAAAGATAAAAAAGAAAATCTTGCGGGGATTTTTTGTCTCATGTTATTCACCCTGAGATCGACGCACATGGTGGACAAAAGCAAACCATGGGGAGATATTGTCTTGTTTTATCTTACTGTATAATCTTATCTCCGTTGACAGAAGAGTCCAACACCATGACCGGCGACAGCGACGGCGACATCAACATCGATGACATTGACATTGGTGTCAACAATGCCAACAACAACATGGATGCGGAGGGCGATGACATCGCGGAAAACGAGCATGACTACGAGAGGAAGAACACATTTGTTGCCCATGCCATGTCACACACCCACCGCGTTAACCAGGTAGGTCGTTGCGATATGACCTAGGTCATTGCGACTTTGAGCCCAGCAGTGCTTGGGGGACTGGCGAGTTTTGGACCAAAGGTTCATTTTCTGTTCTTTGCATATTCAGGTAGAACGATAATTTATCATCTACAAGTTCATGGCAGAAAAATGTCCATATGACGTATAATTGTTTTTTACAAAAACAATCAAAATTGATGTAAATTACCCTAACACTGACTGAGAAAATGGTGGTAAAAACCCGTATTTGGCGGTTAATCATCATTGTGGCAACACCGACTTTGACCTAGTTTCTGCCGTCACCGATCGACGGGTCTGCCCATTGTTGTGTGATATAAGAGGAGTTGCACGTCAGTGTGTATGTAAACACGCGCACAAGCATGTGTTATAGAGGGAGAGAAAAAAAAAACTGGTCATTTCGATGTCTGTTTTCACAACAGTGCACATCTAGACCTAGATTTATAATCCTATTTACATAGTACTATGCCAGAGACTGTCGAAAGAGTAAGGGGGCTGCTACAACAAGGGAAACCGGTCTGAAGGGTTTGTTTTGTGTTATTTTCTTTTGATTTTTTTACTTGTATTTATCTCGAAATGTCATTTTTCCACAGTAAAATTCTATCTCCTCCGCCATTTACCAAACGATTTGTATTATATTTGTCAGTGTTAATAGAATGACGTCGGTTTTTTTTTTATAGATTGTAAACTTTTTGAGAATTTTTTTTTTTTTTGAATAAGAATACCGTTTTTGTACATGCATGAAATATAGTATTTTCAAAAATTCATTAAAAAAACAACTATCCAAAATATCGAAAAGAAAACGACGTCACTCTTTAGATACTGAATGGAAAAGACGATCTGCACAGGTCTTGAGTGATTTTATTCATAACTAAGGGAGGAGATAGATTTTGAAAATTGGGTCAAAATCCAAGATGGCGGCCGTTTCTATGGCAACCAAGGACGCTACAAACTTTTCAAAGATATAGGATGACTGTATTTTGATAGTTACTCATGTACATACTGAAAGCAAAAACCTTAACTCAAAAGCAGGATAATACGACATTTGTATATGGCCAATATCCATTTGAAATGCACAGTGGTGCTTAACATGATTCATAACAGAGATAAGAACAAGTTTTACACACCCAAGTTCATTCATCGATAATTAAAAGTACATTATCAGAAATAGGGAATAAAGAACTTAGCGTCAACAATTAAAAGTGCAATATGAGAAATCATGTATAATACTGCAGAGTCTTTGAATATACTGAAATCTCGCTTGAAGACCACTACTTCTCCAACACATTTAGATGAATTTTATTGAATTGCTTGCTTTTACTGAATTGATTGTGATACTATATTTTATTCATGCATCTGTTTTATGTAAAATGTTTAAGCGATAGCATACTATGTCTGTGTAATCATTTTGCTTGTAATGCGCCTTGAGCTCTTCTGAGGGAAGGCGCAATATAAATATTCTTCTTATCTTATCTTATGTTTTATGTTTTTATTAGTGTCAAAAATGTCTTCCTGTGACTGTTAAATAAAAAAGTTCTCACTGTTGCTGAATTTAAAGAGAAATAATTCCCCCGCTTCTTCTCAGGGTCTGGAATCTGTTGCTGCCTCCTCCACCGGCCAGATTGGCAGTACTATTGGCATCGCTCTCGGCAGTGTCAGCGTCTTTGTCATCATCGTCGTAGCCATCATCATGATTCGCCGCAAGAACCCACGCCCCAGTGTCTCACATGGCTACGTGGAGGTACGTTTGGTTCATTTCGGGTTGGTTTGGTTTGGTTTTGGTTTGGGTTTAAGATGTTACTTCTCTTCAAGTCAGTTTGGGATTAGATTCACGTTTGTTGAGGTTTGTTTTGGCTTCTTCAAGGGGAGTGAGTATTGTTCGTTTAAAAAAAAAAAAAAAAGAATAGCATAGTGGTTTTCTTTCAGAGCGTGTCGTGAAGGTGAGCAAGTCCTGCTTCTTTTTCTTTTTTTAATCTTTTCCTTCCGTCTCTCAGCTTTGCTATTTCCGCTCTCACCTTTGCTACTTCCTCTTAGTTTGCTCTGAAATCAGTGCATAATGTGGTTGGGTTATTATTTGCCATGAAGCAAACAACAAAGAACCGTAACAAACCTCTCAGTTCACCTTGAGATGGCAATACGTATGGCGAAACTTGTAAGTTGTGAATCGATGATCCGTCCAGAGATCGACTGACCACGGTTCACATGTTTCCTTTTCAGATCGACCCATCAGCCTCGCCAGAAGAGCGTCACCTGACCAACATGCAAATGAACGGCTACGAGAACCCAACCTATAAGTACTTTGAGGTAAAGCCTGGCGACCCAATCAAGGTGCTGATAAAGACGAGAGTCAAATGAAGGGGTCATTTCAATGGTGTGCCTATGTCCATTTTCGTGAAAAAACGAAACAGAGATAATCCTAGGGAATTGAAGGAAATCATGCTTCCTAATAGGTGTGAAAATAATGTGATGAAAATACTATCACATTTACAGCTGTTTGAAACTTTGAATTCCCAAAGTCAACAGTGCTGCTAAAGTCCATGGTGTGTGGCATTTTTCTTTAAATTACGTAACTGTGACTTAGGCACACTATTGGAACGGCCCCTTCAATTACAGAAGAATAAATACACAAAAACATGTTCAATTCAATCACCAGGCAGATTCGAACCTGCGACCACTCTTCGCTTGGTACCCATTACCTCGCTATGAAAAGGGGCAAACTGTGAACCTTGTAACAGTGCTCCTTTTTTCTCTCTTTCTTTCGTTCACTGGTTTTTATCGAAACCTTTTTCTAACTTATTTCTTCTCTCTAATCTGCACTAGGTTGATTTTAAAAACTTTTTTTTTCTTTCTTTATGTTGTTTCTTCTCTCTGATTTGATTTTTAATTTTTAATTTTTTTTTTTTTTTTACTGTGGCTAGTCTACTCGTTGATGGTAGCGTGGAAAGCAATGGCAAGCAAGCTAGCACACTATGCTGTATGCCTAGAAAATCAGGACTCTTCTACTCCTGATTACCCTACACTCAACTCCTGATTATGGGACTTACTGTACTTTACTCGTTGATGCTCGCCTGCAGTCGATTGAACACGATCAAAGACAAATTTAAAAAAAGCTTGCCGTGTTTAGTTTTCAAATTTTCCACGTAACAGATTTTTGTCCTCCTTAATTATCATGTTTAAGAGGCCACTTTGAGACCAAATGGCGACAACTGAAGACCAAATTGAGTCCAAATGGCTAAGAGGCCGATTTTGCTCTTGACTGAAGACAAAATGGCTAAGAGGCCGATTTTTCTCTTGTCTGAAGACCAAATGGCTAAGAGGCCGATTTTGCTCTTGACTGAAGTCAAATGCTAAGAGGCCGACAAAATGGCTAAGAGGCTTGCAAACAGTGGATCTTTGCTCTTGACAGAAGACCAAATGGCTGGAAAGGGGGCCGATTTGATTTTGAAGATTTTGCTAAAAAAAAATTAGACCAAAAAAATTTCAGCCGATGGCAGCCGGGCTCTTTGATGTTGATGCCAGACACCCACTGCCCTGTTAACTGCTTTTGAGAGGGACTGAAAAACGTTTGACCTTTACGAAATGATGGTACAGAGGCTTGTGCGTTGATTTATTTTGTTGTCTCACGAGGATTGGTCTCACGATTTTCGGACCTCCTTTTATCATCTATCTCCGTTGGGACTAGGGGTGTTCAGAGTTTTGGGATCCACCTACCTGGACCAGGGGGAGTAGATTTTGCTTGAAAAACATCGACTGCCCTGTTAACATTTTTTCAACCGTTACACAGGACCTCCTTTTATCATCTATCTCCGTTGGGACTAGGTGTCGATCCACCTACCTGGACCAGGGGAGTAGGTTTTGCTGAAAAACTCGAGAACTTCTGGTTGGTTAAGAGGCCGACACCTTGCCTCTCGACTACCGAGTCCCTCTTGCCTCTTAGGCGGAGACCACTGTATGATGCTTTCTAGCTGAACCGTAGTGTTGTGAGCTGGTAATCACGACGACACTGGTTCAAGCCCCATGGCTGGCACAGGTGGGTTTTTTTTCACAACGTTGTACTCGTAAGAAAGGTACTTCGCTCTACTTTCCTCACTTGACTCAGGTGTGAATGAGTAATCAGCTATAGGTAGAGAAAGATCTTGTCAGAGTGTTAGTATGAAAATCATAGCAGACTTCTGTACTGTACGCTCCCCAAGAGTTGAGAAGGACTTTGAATGAAACTGCCTCCCGGGGGATGAATCACGTACAGTCGGGTGAGCCTGCATTTGTGCGGGGATACAGACTGTAAATCCATCTGTATCTTTATCTTTATCTTTTACGATGATGTGGTTAATAACTTGACTATTTTTCTAACTGTTTTGCCTTTTCTCTCTCTCTGGATGTGTGTGTGCGTGTGCACACTTGCAGGTTCAAAACAACCCTAAGGCCTGATCACGTTCTCATCGCCTGAGCTTTTCCATCGCAGCATGTCATGCCCCCTCCACCCTGTCACCCTGCATTGTATGTCACCATCGAGATCATCGTTGTAGTCGTGGTCAACATCATCGTCATCGCCATCATCATCATCATCATCATCATCATCATCATCATCACCACCACCACCACCACCGTCATCATCAGTGTGTCACCATCTCAGAAAGCACTGTCGCTGTTGTTGTCATCGTGGCCTCCTGCTCACCCACCACACAGTCTGAGATGAAGATGGAACAAGAATATTTCTTTCTTTTCGTCCCCTTTAAACAAAAAGTTCTTTTGTTGTTTTTTTTTTTTGCCAGCAAAAATTAGATCGCAAAATATATTGTGCCGCAGGAATGTGCTACGTGCTAATTTTGAAACACTCTTGTTTCCGTGAAAAGGTGGGAAAGCTGTGTGGGACCTGTGTGGACTCGTTCATGTCATTTTTTAAAATAGATATTTTAAATATCTGTATTGTTTTTTAAAGTGGTCGCACACACTTCGTGTTTTATGAATAACCGCTCAGTGAGGAAAAAGCACTGTTGTCAAATGTTTTTCGTTTTTTAAGGGCTAAGACGCAAAAAAAAAAAAAAAAAAAAATTCTTACAATTTTCGGAGAGTAGGGGAAAGTAGAGGAAGAAAAATAACGAGCCATTTTTTGGTTTATGCTAGTACGACAATTTTATACGTGAAGGGCATAAATTGTTTTTTTTTTTTTTTTTTAATATATGTTTTTCTCTTCTCCTGGAGGATCTTGTGTCTTTCACCATGTTTTGAAGTGAAGTAACAGAAACAAATACTGTATATATGTAACGTAAAGTTATCAATGTGAAGATGCCAATGGGTTTTTTGGCTTGGTTCTCTTTTTCTTTTCTTTTCATTAAAATTTGCATTGAACTTTTTTTATAACAAAAAGACCACAAAAGATGTTATTTCGATTTTTATATCTTGATCTGTCAGTCATTAATTAACGTTGATGGAAATTGTCTTGTTATGCGTCACTTATTCAGGTAAAATAACATTTTTTTTTTCTTTCTTTGTTTTTTTTGCTCTGTTTAACGAATTCGGATATTATGTAACTAGCCAACTGCCTCTGCCTTCTTTCTTGGCTTCTTCGTTACACTACAGATTATCAATATGTGTTCATTTATTCGCTACAACCTATTAAACCAACCATGAAAGGTTGGACAAAAATCTTGGCTTAGATTTCCGTTTTGTTTGTTTGTTTGTTTGTTTGTTTGTTTGTTTTGGGGTTTTTTCATATTTGTTTTTGTTTTGTTTTTTTTTATTCTGTAAGGCATTTTGAACTTTTCACACTGAATAAAAAAGAAGACTTTTGTATTTGTGTTACTGTTTGCTTCCAGCCATTGTACTTTAAAAGATGCTTTGGGACAACCTAATGTATCTCTATGATCACTTACTCTTTTCCTTTCTCTCGTATAGTGATGAAAGTGGCACTGCTTTATTTTATTTTATTTAAAACAAAACAAAAATATTTTTTTCTCCTTCTTTTGAACCATCCACCAGTTGCCAAAGAGTGTTTTTTTGTTTGTTTTTTTTTAAATTTTCGAAACTTGCTTTTCCAAGTTAACATTCTCAACGCAGAACTTAAAATATAATAACCATATTGTAACTGAAATTCACTTGACAGCAAGTAACGTTTGCACATTGCTTCTTGTCCAATGAAGATGTCTGGCTCTAGCTTCATCGTTCGTCCATCCATTCTCCATCGCTTACTGACATGCTTTTTCATCCAGGCATTGCATTCATATTTTTTTCAATTACCAAATTATTTTTTTTTAAACGATTGATTCATCGACTCATTTTTTGTTGAGGGGAGGGTGTTTTTTTTGTATCCCTCCCCTCAAGCCATCAGCGTTGGAATCATAATGTCACATCGACCTCCATCGCCTACACACCCGGGCCTCACCCCCCCCCCAACCCCCTCCCCCGTGTGTGATCATGTTCACTTACCATTCCTTGATGTTCTCTTGATTTGAGATCTCTTCTCTTCTCTTCTTTCTTCTATGTCTTTTCTACCAAACTCTCAATCTCTCAATCTCTCTCTCTCTCTCTCTCTCTCTCTCTCTCTCTCTCTCTCTCTCTCTCTCTCTCTCTCTCTCTCTCTCTCTCTCTCTCTCTCTCTCTCTCTCTCTCTCTCTCTCTCTCTCTCTCTCTCTCTCTCTCTCTCTCTCTCTCTCTCTCTCTCTCTCTCTCTCTCTATCTCTCTTATTTTTATTTTTTCCCCCCTTATTTCCAGAACATTGTTTATGTTTACGTTTTGTTTGTTTTTTTTTTCATTAGTTTTCTCAATATGTGTATATGTTCCATTTAACTACGGTTGCAATTGTGTGATCACTTTATTTACATTTGCTATACGTACGTATGTGTTTACATCTATATAATTATGTATATCTTTTATGTGAATAAAAAGAAAAATGCCTCCTTTGGGATCAGCCAGCTATTGACACACATGTTTTACATATAAACATATATATGTGTATATGCTTCAGTGTTGTAGTTATTCTAGAAGTGTGTTCAAACAAAATCTTTGTGCAGATTCGTCTTTATTAAAACCCCAGTTTTTCATGTCATTGTCACGTACTAGGCATGTTGCACCACCCCGTACCCGGGAACACCACTGGTGGCTAGCTGGCACAGTCCTAAATTCTTTTTTCTATCTTTTATTTTTCTTCTTTTTATTTTCTTACCAATTCAAAAATGTGTGATATGGAAAATTTAAAAAGATTACGACATTTGGTTTTCATTTTCTGAAACAGGAAAGATTTTTTTTTAAATTTTGTACTTCTTTCTTAGACTATTTGGGGGTAGAGGTTTCGTCTGGGTTGTTTTTTAGTTTTTGTTTCTTTGGTGGGGTGTTTTTTGTACTTTTTCTTATAGTTTACATATTAAAGTGTATATATATATATATATAAACAGTTTGCTTGTCCGTACCAGTCACAAAGGAAATAGGTTTAGGTGTAAATGTAAACAGTTTGTGTATAATAAGGAAATACTAGTTGTTCAGTATATATCCCACCAGCTATGCTGCTTAGACTTTCTTGTTTTGTTTTTCTTTTGGTGTATTAACATTGACATTTTAACGAGTGCTAATGCCAAGATTTTTACAGTACTTAGGTTTCAAAGGTCTCACAATGGATTAGAATGCTGTATATTTCCCTGCCTCTTTTAAAAAAAATACACACATATATATATATATATATATATAACATACGAAATATTATATTTCAACAGAAAAAGGTTACCGCTGTACATTCTTATCTTACCTGTCAGATTTTTAAAAACTTGTAAATTCCATCTTGTTAATTAGGAGGAGTTAAAACATTTTTAAAAACTTGTAAATTCCATCTTGTTAATTAGGAGGAGTTAAAACATTTTTTAAAAACTTGTAAATTCCATCTTGTTAATTAGGAGGAGTTAAAACATTTTAAAAAATATATTTTAAAATTTTTGTTTTGTTTTGTTGTTCAAGATCAACAAAGATGTGTATTTTGTATTTCTGAAGTGGAAAAAAATCTTATCACATTTCAACTTTTTTTCTTTTCTCTCTTTTTTAATAAGGTCTCACAAGTGTAATAATGATCAATTTCTAAGAAATTTTATTGTCCTTTCTACCTGCTTATTATATTCTCTATGTACATTTATTCCATATGCAAAAAAATACTTTCTGCGATATGAGAAGATTAATAATATACATTAGCCCCCCCCTGATCACAGTTTTTTCGAAAGATTATTTTTTTCTTTTCTTTTTTTTTTCTTCTACGATTTTTAACAAAAAATATTTTATTTTTGTGTCGCTTTCATCACCGTACATACGTAGATGTTGGTGGGTAGCTCTTGTTTGTACTCAGCCAGATCATTGTAGTCAATTTCAATTTCCCCAGTCTTTCTTCTTTTTTTTTTTTATTTAAAAAAATTAATTTTGCTTTTTCAGCTTTTTTTTGTCTCTCATTTAATGCCTTTTGCACTTGCACATGAATTCTCTTTTTTTAACTTTCTTTTTTTAACTTTCTTTTTTTAACTTTCTTTTTTAACTTTTTTAACTTTCTTTTTTTCATCCTAAAAGATATAAAAGAGACAAAAGACATTTTGGTTTTAAAAAGACATTTTGGTTTTACTGAATACAAAAACAAGCAACAGCTCCATCTTCTCTCCATCCCTCCCACCGTGACATGTCGTTCACAATATTTTTTAACGTTTTTTTTTATTGTTTTGTAGCGAGTCTCAACATTTAAGAGATAATTTTAGCGATTTTATCCCGTTTAAAAAAAACCCATTGTTTTTAAAATTCTATTTGAGACCCTGAGGCCAGTCAGTTCCCTGATGGAGAAATGTTCTGTACATTCCAAACTTATTAAGCCGCAAAAAAAAAAAAAGTGAGAAAGAAGGAGAGGGAGAGAGAAACTCCTTATACATACACACACGCGCACGTAGGCACTCATGAAGAGTGTAGTGAAAAAGCAAAAGTGCTTGAGAAGGCAGCTGCCGCAAGGGATTTTACACAAAAAAATTTTTTTTAATTTTTTATATACGATCATGAATCATTCAACGCAGACTGTTCGTTGTTTTATCTCTCCTCTCTTTCTGAACTGGTTGTGACGAGGGCTTACAGTTAAATGATTTGTTTTTCTCCCATTGTCCCAAGACAAAGCGGATGATGTTAAAGTTAAACCTCATGCGGACAGAGATATAGCAGCTATCACAAGCCATGGTGGCACTGGTAGTCTTTACACAGGGATCACGTTCACGTTTTGGTTTTATCTTTTTTACATATGTATGCTTGGTTTAAATATTACGTTTAGTTTTTCAAGTCGTTTCTATCACCCCTCCCCCACCACACCACATCTGTACTCTCTCTATCTCTCTCTCTCTCTCTCTCTCTCAGTTTTATTATTTCTATACTTTTATATACGGTACTCAACTTCATTCGTCATTCGGCGATGGTAGAGGAAAACAAAACTTTTAACAGGCTTTTGATGTTTTATATAGGAAATAGGGATGGAGAGAGGCTCGATTCATGTTCTGCATAGCTAGTATGGCTTTTAACTTGTAAAAATATTTCTGCGTAGAAGAATTTACCCTTCAACTTTAAAATTTCTGTGGCGGCAATTACATTTTTTTTTAAAGATTGTTATTAATTATCCGTTTTCTCCAAAAAAGTGCATCGCATCGCTTGACTGAGAAAAAAGTTAGATTTGGTAACAAGTTATTATATGTAGATCTAGTATGTGTTTCTTTGCTTTTTTTAATTTTGAAAAATGTTTTTTTTTTCTTTCTGTTCTTTGGTCATGAAATAAAGTTTAGAGTCCTATCATTTGGTCATATTAAACATTTAACAAGTGTTGTGGTTTTCTTCAATGATTGTATTGTACTAATGCTTCACAAGAATCTTTAGTTTCCATACTGTCATGATCTACTGCTATTCTTTATTTACAAACTGTAGTTTTTGCTTTTTCCCTGTTCAATCTGATTCATGTTTGATATCTGACATGTTTGCTAGATCTGGGAATTATCCATCTATCATGTGTCAACACTGTCATACACACTCTCCCTCTCTCTCTCTCTCTCTCTTCCTTTCTCTTTCTCTCTCTTGCTCTGTCTGTCTGTCTGTCTGTCTGTCTGTCTCTCTCTCTCTCTCTCTCTCTCTCTCTCTCTCTCGCTCTCTCTCCCTCTTACCCCCCCCCCCCCTCTGTCAATTTCTTTTTATCTCTTTCTCTCTCTCCATCTATCTTTCTTCAGCTTTCCTTGCCTTAATGTGTCCTTTTGTAAGTGTACCAAACATATTGATATTCTGTTACTTTGAACATTGTCTTGTGTCACTTAGCAATTGTTGTTATTTTCTCCTCGTCCTCCTCCTTCTCCGCATCCTGTTTTCCATTTTATTGTAACATAATTAATCAGTGCATGTATCCTTAATCTTTGAAGATTACCACTTCTAGTTGTTTTTCTACCTCTCTCTAGTTGTCTTTCTCTCTCTCTCTCTCTCTCTCTCTCTCTCTCTCTCTCTCTCTCTCTCTCTCTCTCTCTCTCTCTCTCTCTCTCTCTCTCTCTTCTCTCTCTCTCTCTCTCCCTCTCTCTCTCTCTCTCTCTCTCTCTCTCTCTCTCTCTCTCTCTCTCTCTCTCTCTCTCTCTCTCTCTCTCTCTCTCTCTCTCTCTCTCTCTCTCTCTCTCTCTCTCTCTCTCTCTCCCTCTCTCTCTCTCCCTCTCTCTCTCTCTTTGTCATTCGTTTTGTATCATTATTCCAAGATACTGTTCTTTTTTCTAATCTTTTTTTTTTTTTTTTCATTTTCAATTTCATGCCGTATATAGTCTTTTTTTTACTGTGTTCATTCAAGGCCTCTTCTCATGTCAGTAAAACAGGTTTGAAAGTCCCTTTTCAACCTATTTTTTTTGTCTTTCCTCGTTTTGTGCTGTAGTAAGAAAATAGTAGTAGTTGAAATGTAAATAAGTATTTCTTGGCTTAAAAGTAGATCCGTTTTATTTAATTTTGTGTTTTTTTCCCCATTTCCACATTATTTAGTTTGTTTTTTATGTTTTTTTTTTTTGTTGGTATTTCTCTTTTTTTTTTGTTTTTCCTCTTATCTTTTCTTTTTTGATTTTGTCTTCACTCTCACTTGTTGTTTATTTTTAGGGGGTGTTAGTGTTATGATACGTTCTTGTTTCTTGTTCTCTTTCATATTGATTGTATCTCAGTAATCTCACTTCATTTAGAAATATATATTTTTGTATTTCTACTATTAGAATTAAAAAAAAATTTTTTTTAAAAGCAAGGGGTTAGTAAAACTGTTTGGGGTGGGGGGGGGGGTGAAATAATAGGAAAGTTTACTTTTCAAAATCTTTTATCACATATAGACAAAAAAAAAAAGATACGGGTTAAATTTGAATCTATATTTAGGACAAAAACGTTGAGAATATTCAGAGATTTTAAGTAATAATAGGTTAATGAATGAATCTCATATAATGATCTATCTTCTTTAAAACTCTTTTTCCTGCCCCTTCCCCCTTATTTTATAAAAAAAAAAAAATGTTAGCATTCATCTTTTGTCTAACAGCGATCATGTGGAGGAAGGATACACATACAACTCTATCTACGATTATAATTATATACTTTATACATAATATATGATATATTATTATCATTATATAAACATAACATATAATTATTACTATTATTATTACAGTTTATTTTATAGCCTTTCATTTTGTATGTCTCAATACAGCAGTCGTTGGTCTGTTTGTTTTTTTTTGTCTTTTTTTTTTTTCGTTGTTGTTTTTTGTTGTTTTTTTTTCATTTTGTGTACATGGCTTTGATTAGAAATAAACACCATTTCCTATTATTTAAAAAAAAAAATTCCAAAAAAACCAATACGCCTTGTGTTACTGTTAGTGTTATGTGTTTTTCTCAATTAATTTGTTGTGTTGTGATAATGATAGTAAAATGTAGTGGTTTACTCTGTGTTGTGATAATGATGGTAAAATGTAGTGTGTTTACTGTGTGTTGTGATAATGGTGGTAGAATGGTGTGTGTTTACAGTGTGTTGTGATAATGGTAGAATGTTGTGTGTTTACAGTGTGTTGTGATAATAATGGTAGAATGGAGTGTGTTTACAGTGTGTTGTGATAATAATGGTAGAATGGAGTGTGTTTACAGTGTGTTGTAATAATAATGGTAGAATGGAGTGTGTTTACAGTGTGTTGTGATAATAATGGTAGAATGGTGTGTGTTTACAGTGTGTTGTGATAATAATGGTAGAATGGTGTGTGTTTACAGTGTGTTGTGATAATAATGGTAGAATGGTGTATGTTTACAGTGTGTTGTGATAATAATAGTAGAATGGTGTGTGTTTACAGTGTGTTGTGATAATGGTGGTAGAATGGTGTGTGTTTACAGTGTGTTGTGATAATGATTGTAGAATGGTGTGTGTTTACAGTGTGTTGTGATAATAATAGTAGAATGGTGTGTGTTTACAGTGTGTTGTGATAATAATGGTAGAATGGTGTGTGTTTACAGTGTGTTGTGATAATAATAGTAGAATGGTGTGTGTTTACAGTGTATTGTGATAATAATGGTAGAATGGTGTGTGTTTACAGTGTGTTGTGATAATGATGGTAAAATGGTGTGTGTTTACAGTGTATTGTGATAAGGATGGTAGAATGGTGTGTGTTTACTGTGTGTTGTGATTAGGATGGTAGAATGGTGTGTGTTTACAGTGTGTTGTGATAATAATAGTAGAATGGTGTGTGTTTACAGTGTGTTGTGATAATGGTGGTAGAATGGTGTGTGTTTACAGTGTGTTGTGATAATGATGGTAGAATGGTGTGTGTTTACAGTGTATTGTGATAATGGTGGTAGAATGGTGTGTGTTTACTGTGTGTTGTGATTAGGATGGTAGAATGGTGTGTGTTTACTGTGTGTTGTGATTAGGATGGTAGAATGGTGTGTGTTTACTGTGTGTTGTGATAATGATTGTAGAATGGTGTGTGTTTACTGTGTGTTGTGATAATGATTGTAGAATGGTGTGTGTTTACAGTGTGTTGTGATAATGATGGTAGAATGGTTTGTGTTAACTGTGCGTTGTCGGAATACAGAAGACACAGAAAGGCGAATACAGCTGTCCAATATTGCCCTTGACAAACTGGAGAACATCTCAATAAGGGAAGACAGAAATAAAAATAGATATCAAAGTCAAGCTGTACAAAACGCTTGTGAAAATCTATCCTAACCTACAACTGTGGTACATAGTCACATGGGCACTGACACGAACTGAAATGAACAAATTGAATGCCTTCCATCAGAAACAATTATGAAAAATCCTAAACATATTTGCTATTTACTATCAGTTTAAATATCCAACAAGTCAGTATATAAAAAAAGTGCAATAAAAATCCCCTCCATTCCAACAAGTCAGTATATCCAACAAAAAGCAATGAAAATCCCCCTCTCCATTCCAACAAGTCAGTATATAAAAAGTGCAATGAAAATCCCCCTCTCCATTCCAACAAGTCAGTATAAGTATATAAAAAGTGCAATGAAAATCCCCCTCTCCATTCCAACAAGTCAAAGAAAATCCTCTCCATTCCAACAAGTCAGTATAAGTATATAAAAAGTGCAATGAAAATCCCCCTCTCCATTCCAACAAGCCAGTATATAAAAAGTGCAATGAAAATCCCCCTCTCCATTCCAACAAATCAGTATATAAAAAGTGCAATGAAAATCCCCCTCTCCATTCCAACAAGTCAGTATAAGTATATAAAAAGTGCAATCAGAAAATCCCCCTCTCCATCTTCGCTGTAGAAAGCCGTTGGCGCCTTTTCTATCCTAAGAAGACGAAACAAAGAAATACCTGCCAATCAAAACTATGGTCGGAGCTATCTATAGTTTACCAAATTTGGTGAAAGGTTCAGCAGAGGAGACCAATAACAATACCACCACTGAGTCTGAGTGACACTGACAGTGATCAACAAAGAACGCTACCTGCCAACCAAAACTAGTCGGAGCTATAGTTTACCAAATTTGGTGAAAGGTTCAGCAGAGGGAGACCAATAACAATATCACCACTGAGTCTGACTGACACTGACACTGACAACAGTGATCAACAAAGAACGCTCTCGATTCTGGCTCTGGCCTGGCCTATTAATCATTACTATCACTGTCACTATCACTATCATTATCACTGTCACTATCACTATTACTATCACTATTACTATTACTATCACTATCACTATTACTATTACTATCACTATCACTGAAAACGAAAGAATCACTATGACTATTAAATCCTATTAGATTAGTTGCACACGAGGCACACGGTCGACGAAATTACTATTACTGGTAGTGGTAGTGGAATCTATCTCATTAAACCGATCACATGTGTCACACTAATCACAAAAGTTGCTGAGGCGTCGTGTTCTGAATCTGAATATCATCATAATGCAAAAAGAAAGCCGCTTAAGTTAAGTCAGTAAGTCCCTATAGTTATGTGGGCGGTTGGTGGTCGCTGCTGGAACTGGTAGTAGGTAGGGTCATCTTCTTTCCATTCATTCCTTCACTTATCTCTCGTCTTGCTGTTTCCTCTTCATAATCATATTCTTAATTCACCCTGAGATCATTGCATATGTTGGACTGGATAAATTTCAATGTAGAACACCAACACGTTCACCCTGATCATTGTTTTAGAAACTAAAACATCCGTATAGCTCAAAGTCTCGACAACAACAAAGAGACAAAGATAATAATAATGTAACGTAACGTAAGATGACAAACAAAGATGAAAATAAGACTCTTCCGGCTATTCATCTCTGCATAAAATAATATACAGTATAGATCCTATATTATACTGTATTCACAACTTTATTTAGAGAATTTGACAGCAACTTGCACATGAAGTACATACAAATAGTGATGAGTAAGTGAGGCAGGGGGGTATATTAATTAAAATGATGACTAAGGACATGGAATAAATTACGTTGAAGCCCCACAAAAACGAGACGAATACACTAAGTAATAAAGAGAAGAAAAAATATCTTTAGACACCAGACAGAACCGACTCGAAACCCACTTTGTCACCTCCGTGTTGGCACCCATAGTCTCGCCATGAATTCTCCCTCTCGTTTCTTTCTCTGTAGAAGAACAGTCGACTCTGCTTTATCGTAACTTCGGATAATCGCTTCCGTCGTGTTGCGATTAAGCGGAGTCGACTGTTCTATCTTTTCAAGGCGAAGGCCATGGCTGCCGATGCGGAGGCCGCCGATTCAATTCCGTGTGACGCCCAAATATTTATTGGATTTAAAAATATATATATTTATATATTATTATCATACATGTATTTATGTATATTCCTTTCTAATTGTCTCATAGCCTATGATGGAGACTGAGATTACTGAGAAAGAAAATAGAAGAGAATGATGTGTCTCGTCTTTGATCCTATATGTGATTTCAATATTGAATTTATATTGAGTATAATCAAGGCCACCTTGATATATTTATAATACAAGAAGAAAGTAGTACAGGATAATGTTTGGACTGAGTCTTCATTGCTAAGAAAAAATGCAGTCGGTTTGTAATAAACGATTGCATCAACGTATATA
>JAXRKP010000140.1:145000-150000 GCA_037039925.1 Doris montereyensis
TAAAAGAAGTCAGCATGTTAGTTTTATATAGAAGTGGATCGCCTGCACGGAATTCATTGGCTCCGCCTTAGTTGGTTTGACCAATCACAAGCGTTTGTTATTTTCCTGCTGTCAACTTGTAGACATGATGACCGTCACGTCTTTGACCTCTGTGACGTCAAACTGCCCCTTTTTGTCATGAGTGAAAAATACTGAAACAGGTTGAAAATACGTTATTTTCTCCAGATCTAGATCTAGATAGGGTTTTTTTTTGCGCCGTATGATTTGACCCTTAATCATAAATAACTTCAAATGGCAAGATGCATAAGTTGCAGTACGTTGTATGCTCACCCCTTTTCAGATTACAACCTTGAATGCACAGCTTTCTGAATAACGCTATGACTGGTCATCATCACTATCTACAACAAAACAAACAAGACAAAAACAAAACAATAAAATACAACTCCAACAAACCGCCCCCTCCCCAAAAGAATAAAAACAAACTAATCATCCATACAACCAATCATACAACTAAGTAATCATATATACAACCAATCATACAACTAATCATCCATACAACCAATCATACAAATAACTAACCATATATACAACCAATCATACAACTAATCATTCATACAACCAATCATACAAATAACTAATCATCCATACAACAAATCATACAACTAATCATCCATAAAACCAATCATACAAATAACTAACCATATATACAACCAATCATACAACTAATCATCCATACAACCAATCATACAAATAACTAACCGTATATACAACCAATCATACAACTAATCATCCATACAACCAATCATACAACTAACTAATCATATATACAACCAATCATACAAATAACTAACCATATATACAACCAATCATACAACTAATCATCCATACAACCAATCATACAAATAACTAACCATATATACAACCAATCATACAAATAACTAACAATATATACAACCAATCATACAAATAACTAATCATCCATACAACCAATCATAACTAATCATCCATACAAACCAATCATGCAAGGAAATAATCATCTGTACAACCAATGATTCAAAAACCAATCATACAACCAACTAATCGTCCATACAAAACCAACAAATCATCCATACAACCAATCATACAACCAACAAATCGTTCATACAACCAATCATACAACCAACAAATTTTTCATACAACCAATCATACAACCAACAAATCGTTCATACAACCAATCATACAACCAACAAATTGTTCATACAACCAATCATACAACCAACAAATTGTTCATACAACCAATCATACAACCAACGAATCGTCCATACAATCAATCCTACAACCAACTAATCGTCCAAACCAACCAATCATACAACCAACAAATCGTCCATACAATCAATCATACAACCAAATAATCGTCCATACAACCAATTATATAACCAATTAGTGGTCAATACAACCAAATTATACAACCAACAAATTGTTCATACAACCAACTAATTGTTCATACAACCAATCCATACAACCATTTCTCGAATCGTCCATACAATGAATCATACAAGCAACTAATCGTCCATACGACCAATCATACAACCAACAAATCGTCCATACAGCCAATTATATATAAACAAGTAATGGTCAATACAACCAATCATACAATCAACAAATCGTCCATACAACCAATCATACAACCAGACAAATCATCTATACAACCAAACAATTCATACAACCAACAAATCATCTAACAACCACACACAACCAACAAATCATCAACTATACAACTTCAATCTTCCATACAACAACTAGATAATAGACCATACAAATCTTTTATTCCTTAGACAACCAATCAGCATAACAACAAACAATCCATACAACCAAGCATACAAACGACTAATCTTCATACAACCAATGAATGAACGACACCACAACCAATAGATCTAAACAACCAAAGGAATCTTCCATTTACACAACCAATCATCCATACAACCAACTTCTTCTATACAACCACAAAATCATCTACAACTAATGACGCCAACTAATCGACATACAACCAAAAATCATGTACATCAACCAATCATTGACTAATCTTCCATACAACCAATCATACAACCAACTAATCGTCCATGAAGTCAACTAATTGTTACAACCAATTACCAACTATGAAAGGTTTGCATCAACAAATCGTCCATTCATACAACCAACCTTCTGTCCATACAATCTTCACAGAGCCTATAAAATCATCCATAGAACCAAGGAGACTAGATCTAGATCTAGATCTTCCATACAACCAACAAATCATCCATACAAGCAAGGGACAACCAATAATCTTCATAGAATAAAACAACGATCCAGATGTTCATCAATAATGAATGAACGATCAACCATACAACCAAGATCTAAAGTCACAAAATAGATATAGGATTTTTCCATAGAACCAACCACGACAACCATCTAATCTTCCATACATACCAACAAATCCATAATAAACCAACTAATAATAATAATAATCTTCCATACAACCAATAATAATCCATAAGACCAAATAATCTTCCATACAACCAACATACAAGACTAATCTTCCATACATAACCACAACAGACTAAGACATACAACCAACCATACAACCAGACTAATCTTATACAACAACAAACATACATACAATTATTACATAACAATATTCACCATACAAGACACATACAACATGGCATTACAATATCATTATTCACCCAACAAATCATCATACAATGTAATCATTACAATCAACTATCCATAACCAAAGACACATCATGACATCATACAAATTCCAACCAATTACTAATCATCCTATATGCCAAAGACCAATCATACAAATAACTAACCATAACAATCGCTCCATACAACCAATCAAACACACATCACAACCAATCATACAACAATCTCCTATACAACCTAACAAGACACATCATGACAAATTACACAATCACTATACAACCAACCCAAGACACCAAAAATGTCAGGTATATTACCAATCATCACTATGCAAGATCCAAGACACACAACGACACCAATTACAACCAACAATCACTATACCCAAAGAAAACACAATGACAAATTTTTTACAATAACAATGATCCTATACAACCAACAAAGACACAACCACAAATTGACAAGATACAACATGACATCGTTACAAATCAACGTATGCAACCACTATGACACCACAAATCGATCATACATCAAATAATCGAGACATTACAATTTGCTGGTCAATCACCTATGAATAGACAATTGTTCATACACAATCATACAACGACAATTACAACATGACATTAACAATCATTATGCACCAACACACACTCACGACAATTAATTACAAGTAATGACATTTGAATCACTATGCAATCCCCAAGACACAACTATAGACATTACAATCACTATACAACCATCACAACCAACAAATCATGATACAATCTATGACAGCTTTTCTTTACAACCAAGACATACCACGACAATTACAACATGACATTACAATCACTATGACCCAAAGACACACCATGACATTACAACAACCAAGACAACCAATGACAACCAATAATATGACCCAAGAAATCATGACATTACAATCACTATATTCCACCAAGACACAATCATGACATTACAATCACTATGCACCCAAGACACATCATGACAAATTACAATCACTTCCATACAACACATCCAAGACACAATCTTCCATGACATAACAATCACTATACACCCAGCCAAGACAATAACAACATGACATTACAATCACTATACACCCAAGACACACCATGACAATTACAAATCACTTATGCAACCCAAGACACAACATGACATTACAATCACTATCCATACAACCAACAAGACAACTACATCTTCCATGACATTACAATCACTATGCACCCAAGACACACAAGAGACGACAACTCATCTTTACAACCAACAAACATCATGACATTACAATCACTATACAACTACCCAAGACACACCATGACATTACAATGACACTATGCACCCACTAAGACACAATCATGACATTACAATCACTTTATCCCAAGATACACCCCATGACATTACAATCACTATGCACCCAAGACACATCATGACATTACAATCACTATGCACCCAAAGACACATCATGACATTACAATCACTATGCACCCAAAGACACATCATGACATTACAATCACTATGTACACCAAGACACACCATGACATTACAATCACTATGCCCCAAAGACACATCATGACATTACAATCACTATGTACCAAAGACACACCATGACATTACAATCACTATGTACCAAAGACACACCATGACATTACAATCACTATGACATTACAATCACCAAAGACACATCATGACATTACAATCACTATGCCCCAAAGACACACCATGACATTACAATCACTATGCCCCAAAGACACATCATGACATTACAATCACTATGACACACAAAGACATTACATCACTATGACATTACAATCACTATGCCCCAAAGACACACACAATTACAATCATGACATTACAATCACTATGCCCCAAAGACACACCATGACATTACAATCACTATGCACCCAAAGACACATCATGACATTACAATCACTATGCCCCAAAGACACACCATGACATTACAATCACTATACACCCAAGACACATCATGACATTACAATCACTATGCCCCAAAGACACATCATGACATTACAATCACTATGCCCCAAAGACACACCATGACATTACAACCACTATGTACCAAAGACACATCATGACATTACAATCACTATGTACCAAAGACACACCATGACATTACAATCACTATGACACCAAAGACACATCATGACATTACAATCACTATACACCCAAGACACATCATGACATTACAATCACTATGCACCAAAGACACACCATGACATTACAATCACTATGCACCAAAGACACAGACATTACAATCACTATGTACCAAAGACACATCATGACATTACAATCACTATGCCCCAAAGACACAAGACACACAACATGACATT
>JAXRKP010000140.1:155000-195000 GCA_037039925.1 Doris montereyensis
ATCAAAAGGGCTTCATAATGTTAAAAAAAGCGGGAAAAAAAAGGTGTTACTAATTTTAGACTTACATGGTTTGCGACTTTCACCTTCGATATGTGTTTACGTTGCTTGTAAAACAGACCTACCGCACATCTAAACAATACTGTGAGGAATAGATGTTATCTCTGTCTTGAATTAACACTTTGGTTCCATTGAAATTGTGTGTACTTCATAGTGCCTCAAACAGCTGACCATGAGTGAATGTAAGCATTGACAGAGTTGACACTGTGCAAATGCATACAAATATCAGACCTACGAACGTAAACAAAATCTGAAACTCACACCTACAATTTGGTATCAAAATGATATTTTTTACAATAATTTCAAATGCATCTCATGTTAAAAAGGAAGAACAAAACACCCTTTTGACATTAAAAGGAGTTTAATTTTTGAAAAAAATTTCAGCAAACACCAAGGATATCAAATCTGTAAAAGTTTGGTAAAGTTCAAATAGGGATTGAGACTTAATGAATAGTTACAATGATACTTTCTTAGATTACTTCTTCTATATTTAAAAAGGAAGAACATGAATCCAGTCCAAATACATTTCACATCTAAAACAAGTGAAATATCTTATATATTATACATTGACATTATTCATGTGTTTTACTTTAAACATATTATAGATTTTCTGACTAATCATTTAATGAATAGATTTTGATAGTTTCTTAGGATTGTCTGGAAATATCTATATGAAGATTTATGTATCTCTTGTTCTTATATATTTTTTCTTGACATTTTCATGTGTTTTACTTTAAATATTTTCTGACTAATCATTTTATACTTGAGTTTTGACTAAGTGGTTTCTAATCGGAAACTCTTGGGGGATTGTAAAATCGTCCCTATTTCCCCGGGTTTCACGATTTCCTAGGGACCTAAGAATTTTAGTTTTCCCTCAGCAGTTTGAGGTACCTAAGCCCTTCTGTGGTAAAATGCAGAATAAAACGAACATGTAGCCACATGACCAGTTGATCAAAACAAAGATGGCATTCATCAGAGATGTCACTGACACTCACAGTCGATCTTCATTGGACGATAGATAGATAAGACACGTAATCAAGAAGGCATGATGAATCGTTAAATTTCCTCGCATATCCACCCTTGTGATTGGCTATTAGGTGGGCAATGAAAGACTATGACAGTGCACAAGTCTGCTTTCTAAGCGTATGTGTGTGTGTGTGTGTGTGTCTGAGTGTATGTGTCTGTATGTGTGCACATATATGTATGTGATATGAGTATGTACCACAATGGGATTTTCTCTATGGAGATAATGAAGCCATCTTATAATTTATGCCTTATATTGTAGCCATGGATAAAGAAGTGCATTCAAGATCATTGCCTGCAACGTCATCTGAATCGAATCTATTTCTGGCTCATACATGAAACTATCATTGTGTTGTCCTCGAGATGATACAATATACAATTAAGATACAATGTTTATAATGTTTTAACGTTTGTCTTATTACTAATACTATGTTTCCAGATTGGTAAGAATAAGACATGACCTTTCATCAGGAAAGAAAAGCAGACCTAAATTTAGCCCTGCTGGAGGCGTGGGAAAAAGAACTCCAAATGGCATCAAGACACCCGCTAAAACATCTAAACATCCTCCATATGGAAAATATCGTAGAACACCGTCCCCCTTCTTACCCAAGTAAGCGCCTTTTTTGGCCTCCATAAAACAGTTAATGTAATAATAAAGACGAAAAGAGTTTTTTTTGTTTATTTCAATTGTATGGTTTTATTTATTATTCAATCTTTAAAATTTTAAATATAAAACATATGTCTTAATATTTCTCTTATCACTCGCGATTTAAAATTTATTTAAGTATATTATCATAAAATGTTGCTTTCTGACGCAACATTGTCCAGCATATTGAGCATTAAGGAAGAGGCACATAATTGTACGGGTAGATGGAAATAAAACGGTCTAAGAAAACAGTGGTGTTGTGGTTAGGTTGCTGGACGGGATCATGAGGTCCTGAGTTCAAATCCTTGCAATTCTAGGTCTGACGTTGTCTTCCTCAGGAAAGACACTTAACACGCATTTTCCAACACTCGACAAAGGGGCAAGATGGGTACAAGCACTAGCCTGGGAGTGAAAACCTGTATCAGACTAGTGTCCTGTCCAGGAGGTGATTATTGTCACCTGTTTGGTTTCACATTATAGAAACAGGGATAAGCTCCACATCTTTATGTCGTAATGGCCTTGAAGAAACTTTAATTAATTAGATTTAATTGTTTTACTGACAGTGATTCAATTCTTATTTCATGTCCTTACTCCTCATTGGATCGATAACAACTACTTCAGCGTAATGATATAAATCTTTTTTATCTTTTTTATATTCATTATTCATTTTCTTTCAGTTTGCATTGACTTTACGACTTTTCATTTTGAACGATTGAGCTCTTTATTAGAATCTATTGACTTGATACAACATAACATTAAAAACAAAAACCCCTCCATCTTGTTTTCCTCAGGTTAAGCCCGACTTTTGATCAGCAAATCAATCACCAGAGGAAAAACAGTGACCTAAAGAGGAAATTTGAAGTAGTGCCACCTGTAAAGCCTAAAGTCGCCTTCACAAAGTGAGAGAACTATCTTTCCCTCCCTCTATCCTCACCTTTCATTTTATTTTGAATTTTAGTGTTTGATATTATAACATACTGAAATTGGTTTAGAAAACATGTTTTACTTTAAGAATGACTAACACAGGCTCAGCTTTAAGAAGAGACAGCAGCGGGATCAACAACTAAGGGACATAACTCCATTTATGAACATACATGTAATATAGCATAAATAAGACAAACACAGTTATGTATCTTACCAAGATCACAATCATCACATTTGGGGTGGATTCTGGAGCAGGGGATCTGGATCGTTGTCTAGTTTGGGGCGGATTAGATAGCAAGTGATGTGGATCGTTGTCTTTCTTTTATTTGACTTATTTATTTGAGTGAGTTTATAAAAGTACACCTTGTCAATATAATCTTTGTAATTTAGAATTTTTCTAAACTGCATTAAGTGCGTAAACATTGGGTTAAATAATGCATTTTATTTTTATAAATTTCAAAATCATTGTGCTACGTTATCCTTTATTTGTTGTAGTTTGTATGCGTGGTAAAGTGGTTTGTTTTGAATAAAGTGATTTGTCTTATTTTTTATTATATTTAATGCAACAAGTCTTTAATTCAAACGGTACATTTGTCATTATTTCTGCCTACCTTCTGGAAAGTGTTATGTGTGTTTGTTTATCTCTTCACTGTACAATTTTGCATAAAGCTCTTCTCAGTCTTCTTATCAATATGTATGTGTCTATTGCTGTTTTCTCTTCAGTAGTTATTGACAGATGCTTCGGTGTGGTAAGCTTCTCTTTCAATTCAATTACCATTATCCTTACTTTGCCATATTCTTTTAGCTGTCTGTGTAGATCTACTTTCATCTATGTCCTTTTTGAACCCTGAGATGATTGGTACGGGTGGATGGGATGAATTTTAATATCACCAGTCGCTGGTGGTTGATTTGTTTGTGCATCAAGCATTTCAACTTCAATAGTTTGTCATCAATAACAAACACAAGGCACTAAACTGTTTAGTTAAAAAACAATCTGATGAAATTTAAACAATTATAGAGTACATGCAGATCTAGACAAAAACAAACAAACAAACAAACCAACATTTCATAATTATCACTCATTGTATCATTATTATTATATTAAAAATTTGCAAGCTGATGTTCCTAATAACAAAAATAGGAACAAAACACTCAAGTCTCAGGGCCGGCAAAGAAATGATTGAAATGCAAACCAATCAACTCAAATTGGCGGCACAAAACATTCATGTCATCCACCGTTAGAGTTGAAATCCTTGGGCCAAACCAACCAACTCCACAACCGGCACAAAACGATTAACTCCGTGAGGGTTTTGGTAGGAGCAAACCAATCAAGTCCGAAAACTAAAAGAATACACATTTTCATTACAAAATATCTTATAGAATGACGTGGGAGATTTTTATTTGTGTGTTTATGAAGTAAAATTATATGGAAATACATTTTTAACGAATATAAATAGTTTTTTGTGCCTCCTGTAAAATTTGCAATTTTGGACTGAACGGTTTGTGCGCCAAGCCATCGGTATATAACTATAACATCCTGAGATCACCGTTTAAGGTGGACAACGTATATTTCAATGAAGCAGAAGAAGTTTTTCTTATTTGTCATCATTTTTTTCTTTTCTTTTTTAAATCATCCTAAGATCGCCACATATGGGGGACAGGGTAAATTTCAAAAAAAAAAAAAGTGTTCAACACTCTGTCGCCACAGCTGTTCATTCATTGTATGAATTTCATGACGTTGTCGTGGTTGGGACAGGCAAACTCACTTTGTCCCACTACTTTGAAATAGTGGAAAGTGAAAGGAAGTGACATTGAATAACATTAAAGCCCCATAGGAACAAAGACGAGACAAATACAAGGAACAGACAAAAAATCCTGGCCGCTATGGGGATTGAACCCGCGATCTCTGCGTGCCGCACTCATCTCCTCGTCATGAAAAGCAAGCATGCTACCAACTGAGCTAACTATGCTCCTAAACATGTTACCTACTGAGCTAACTACGATCCTAAGGAGCGTAGATAGCTCGGTTGGTAGCACGCTTTCTTTTCATGGCGATGGTTTGATTCTCATGGTGGCCAGGATTTTTTTCTGTTTATTCGTTGTGTTTGTCTTGTCTTTCTTCCTATTGGGCTTTAATATTATTCAATGTCATTTCCTTCCCTTTCGATTTGCCACTTGCCCCACCGTGTGTCTATGACATAGTGGGTGCTACTGGTAGGTCCTACTTCTTTCCTTTCACTCTCACTTTCACTTACGTTTCAACTTGTCTTTTTTTCTTCTTCTCAATATGCGGGTGGTTGGCTGGTACTGCTGGTCATGGCAGGTCCTACTTCTTGCCTTCTACTCTTTCACTTCTCTTTCACTTCTCTTTCATTTCTCTTTCACTTCTCTTTCAATGTCATCTTGCTCTTTATTCACCCTTAGATCACCACAATGGTGGACAGGGTAAATTTCGATTAAAGAAACAAAATTCTCTTAATTTTCAAGTAGAAACCACTGCATAGGATAAACAGGGCAAAATAATTTTTATTTGTGTTTTCTTTACTTTATTGATACAAGTTTTTTGTAATTATGGGCAGGCTGATAATAAACAAAATTAATGGTTTTTTATTTTATTTTTAGTAAAAATTTAAACTTTTTTTCTCTATCTCATGTCTGAATCGTCATCATGGTCATATCTTTTGCATAGGTCTGCCAACGACTATGACAGCTGGGGAGAGGACACCGAAGAGGACGATGATGGTGATGATCAAGAAGAAGACGAAGGAGAGATCAACAGTCGAAGAAGAAGCAAAGTCACAGAGGATACAAACCACAGCCCTACCCGTCCCCCATGCCAGCATACGTGCAGCAACCCCCTGTCGTCTACGGGGCTCCTTTCCCCCTCTACTATCCCCCACCTCCGGCCAAGAGAAAAAAACAAAAAGTCACACAGAAAACCAGACAAGTAGGTGATTCAGGATATGAGGAGCGAGTTTGTTGAATTCCATGAATCATTAAGTTTTGGGTTTTAAAACTCTTATGACTTACGTTTAAAACTTTTATAATTTAAAGCCTTTAAGGCTTAGGCTTAAGACCTTTATAATTCCTTTTTAGCTTAGGTTTTAAAATACTTACAGCTTAGGTTTAAAACCCTTACAGCTTAGGTTTAAATCCCTTATGACTTAGGTTTAAAATCCTTTCACTTTCAGTTCAAATCCCTTATGGCTTAGGTTTAAAATCCTTTCACTTTCGGTTCAAAACCCTTATGGCTCAGGTTTAAAATCCTTTCACTTTCAGTTCAAAACCCCTTATCCTTTTTTGGCTTAGGTTTAATCACTTTTCAGTTCAAAACCCTTATAGCTTAGGTTTAACACTGCTAAGGTGTAAAATCTTTATAGCTTAGGTTTTTCGATACTATTTTTAACACATTTTTAGACACTTTCAAGACAAAATATTTCATCAGGGTATTCATAATGATAATAATAATAATACATGGCACTTATAAAGCGCATTACCCCGTAGAAGATAGGCTCTAAGCGTTTTACGATGGCAGCAGAATATAATAATAATAATAATAATAATAATAATAATAATAATAATAATAATAATAATAATAATAATAATAATAATAATAATAACAATAATAATATAATAATAGTAATGATAATAATAATAATAATAATAATAATAATAATAACAATGATAATAATAATAATAATAATGATAATAATGATAAGAATAATAGTTATAATACATGTACCTAATAGGATAAAACATAGTCATAATCAAATGCCTTACAGTGTAAAAAAAGATGGATTTTAAAGCCATTAGTGAATTAGCACACGTATTCTGTTGGGGGAGAGAGTTTCAGAAATGGAGAGCAGAGAATTCAAAAGAATGTTCACCGATTTTGCAAGTTATATAAGGTTCCGCTAAGAGAGTTTTGTCATTATTTGATCTTAGATTTCTTGTCGGGGTATAAATATTCAAAAAGTCTTTGATATAAATGGGGACTGTCATAAAAGATTATTTTTAACCTAAAATGCAAAGAACTCAATTTTCATGAAAATTGGCCACAGCTCACTTGTTCCCTGTTTTCTCGGTTCGAATCCCTTTCACCTTATTGCAGGTTTTGTCAAAACCACACGTATTAATTTCATGTCCGTATTCGTCACTTCTCACACATCCCCTTGCCTCACTATTTGTCTTAACCCAAGTAGAACTCGCAATGTTTTACCGTAAGTGACCTTCTTACAGTGAGGGGTTGCCCCAGCCATTTATATGAAAAATGAGTGTGTGCAAAGGGTGAAGCTAGGATTTAGACTTAGTTTGAACAATGATTTCACATTTACAGATGATAAAAAACCTATAAAACATGCATTTTCTATAAGTTGAAAGAATAAGGAATTCATATTGAGATGTTATTGTAACAAGAAAAACTTAAACTAAGAACTAAAGAATAGCAGCGATAGCCGTGCAATCAACTTAGGCTTCCAAGAAGTGTGTTGAATGGGAAAGCGTCACTTTGATGAATGATAAGCGAGACTTCCGGGAAAGCCACAAGCTTGAAATAAATTGTGATCTCATTGGCTGTTGTTTAACTATGAACTCAAAGTCAAACTACTTCATAAACCATTTAAGGGAAGTGGAAATTTCCATTCAAATAGCCTAGGTGTCTGGCCCTAAATATAGGGCCCGCATGCTTCCTATGCCAATGATGGCGGCCAACTGTAACACGCCCTTAATAAAGGGCTGGCACTTTTCTTGAGTTCACACTTAAAATACAAACAAATATTTTTTCTTCAAAGTTCATATTGTTTGTCTATTGCAGAAACAGGAGCTACCGAGACATGTATAACAACAAACGAACACATTACTCCCACTCGGCTTTGCCGGGAAACAAAAGTCGAAAGGCAAGAAAAATTCTCAAACCCACAGGTCCATGCCGATGTACGCAGCACCATTTCCCATGATGGCCGCCATGCCAATGATGTACCCAGCCGTGCAGGAAGAGGAAGAGGAGGAAGAAGACAGTGAAGATGAAATGGTAAGTCGGAGATAAATTATGAAAATATGAAAAGTAAAGTGAGTAAGCTTGGTGTTTACTTTTTCTCAATTTTGATTTACACTACAACAAAACAATATGCTTGGTCTACTCAGACCCAAACAGATATTTTAAATTGTGTCATTTTGATTGTTATTGTCACAAAATTTTATAACTTTTGTCTTTTGTTTGTTTCAAGTTTCTTTGACCGATTTTGGATGTGTACGTATGTGATGTTTTAATGCTATGGTTGTTGTATGATTTTGAAACTTTCCTTTGTCTGTGTGTTTCTGTTTCTCTGTCTCAGTCTGCATGCATGCTTTTCTTTCTCTCTTTCTTTTTCTTTCTTTTTTTTTTCTTTCTTTTTTTTCTTTTTCTTTTTTTTTCCTTTTTCTTTTTCTTTTTCTCTTCTCTTTTCTCTCTTTCTCTCTCTCTCTCTCTCTCTCTCTCTCTCTCTCTCTCTCTCTCTCTCTCTCTCTCTCTCTCTCTCTCTCTCTCTCTCTCTCTCTCTCTCTCTCTCTCTCTATCTATCTATCTATCTCTTCTGACTCTCTCTCTCTCTCCTGACACTGTATGTCTTGACTCTATCTTTTTCTCTCCTGAGTCCCTCTCCTCTCTCATGACTGTCGGCAGTTGGCTGGTACCGTTGGTAGGTCCTGCTTCTTTCCTGTTCTCTTTTCACTCATTTTTTCATCTTGCTGTTTCCTCTTAATACACTCTGAGATCCCCAGACATAGTGGATTGAGTAAGTGTCAATGAAACAAACACGCCCACCCTTCACCTGTTTCATCGTTCTCTGCCGAGAAAATTCAACAAAAACAAAATCAGCCTCTCTGCATGTCACTTCCGTTTAATTTTTGCAATGCATGAAAAATGTAGTCAACTTCGTAATTTGTATTTCTTTTTCACATGTCTTTCACTTTCATATCACTTTTCTCGATGGCCAATCGTCATTTGCATCAACACCCTGATATACCACTGCGTGTGGTGTAAGTGTAAGGGATAAATCACCATGAAGCATTTTATGTCAATGAACTTAACTCCTTTTGGAAAAAATCAAGTTCAGTAACAACGGATTTAGAAAATTTCAGAATACTATAAACATTTCTTCATCAAACTGGACAAGAAAAATCCAAAAGAGATTTCCAAACCAAAAAATAAATAAATGAAAAACAAAAATGGAAATAAACAGCAACAAACAAAACAGTCTCCAAACCACTCCAAACAAACAATAAAGCAGAAAGACAAGACATACAAATAAACTCCAACTTCTTAAACAGAAAATGGAAATGGAAAACAAAATGAAATAAAGACAACAAAAATTCCAAAATGAAATAAAGACAACAAAAATTCCAAAATGAAATAAAGACAACAAAAATGCCAAGATGAAACAAAGACAACAAAAATGCCAAAATGAAACAAAGACAACAACAAAAATGCCAAAATGAAACAAAGACAACAAAAATGCCAAAATGAAACAAAGACAACAAAAATGCCAAAATGAAACAAAGACAACAAAAATGCCAAAATGAAACAAAGACAACAAAAATGCAAAATGAAACAAAGACAACAAAAATGCCAAGATGAAACGTCCCCGGAATAACAAAGATAACAATAAAAAAAAGAGAAGAATTTCCTCGTCACATTCTTAGTTTGAAGTTCATCACTCGGTGATCTTATGACCTTTTTTCAGATTTCAGAGGCTTTCAGCTACTTTAAACGACATCCATTGTTTGCGGACGATTTTGCAACGTGGTTCTTGCATGATTGTCTGGACACCGATATCATCCCAGACTTTTTGATTGACTTAATTAATGAAATGAAGCATATGGTTTGTGTCACATTCTAGATCTATTTATCTATTTCACTGCCTTCGTTTTGTACAAATTTCTTTTTAGTTTTTATTCTTTTGCCTCATTGCAGATCTACTAAACTTAGTTAAAAAATTGTGGCCTCCACCATGAAAATACGCAATCAAGTTTTTGAACTCCATTTTTCTTGGTGTACTTTTAAAATGTAAAAAATCAAAATTGCTATGCTCCCAATTAGACGGTTGACTGGAAGACGTTGTTGGGGGAAGGGAGGGGTGGGGGTGGGGGGGACTTGGGATATCGTGCTGCTGCATATCAAACTAATGGATTTATAGTGTTACTTATTTGCTAAAACTCTTTGACGATTTTTGGCAGTTAACCTGGCTTGAAATAATCTTCATGATTCTTTGACGGGTGAAATTCCCAGGCATTTGTTCATCATATTAAGCTTCCTGTGAATTTTTAAGATATCAGCTTCCTTTCTAGCGAGCTCTGCCTTTCATCTCTCTATTTCCATCTTAATTCTCCATGAGATGAGACCACTGCATATGGTGGACAGGGTTAATTTCAAAGAATATAAAATTAGGAAATTTGCTTTTAGACTTGTTTTAAGTCTAGACCCATGGCCTGTTTGTATTTCCCTTCTCCATAGAACAAAAAATGCATCAAGAAGATAAATTTTGTCTCAGATTTTTAAAAAAAGAACAAACGAAACAAAACAAATTAAAAAAATTAGATATTTTGAAGTTGGTAGGTCTGCTCATTGGCTTTGATGAACTTTTGTGTATTTTTATTCATGCTTTTTATCTCCTTTTGTTTATTACCTCCCTGAGTATCACCTGCATGGTACATTTAATATTTATATATTATCTATATATACAAAGCTGAACATCGCTAACTTTGACCGTTTATAACTCAGGAACACATGCACCCACAACCTCCATTTGTTTCGCATGTAAATTTCAAATAGCCTGATTTAGGTTCCTAGTGAATAAATTCTTGGATCAAATCAGTATTTTAATTGATTGGAAACATTGTTTTGCCTGTGATTCACAAAATTTTTATTGTTACTAGAAGCCTGCGTAACTTCAGCATCGACTATTAATTTGATCTAATCATCATACTTGATATCAGCCGTAACCGATTCAGTGGTTTCTGAGTTAACGACGGTCAAAGTTCAAGAGCTTTATAACAAAGAGAAATCATAATCCAACACTATTTGCGGGCATGCTTGTTTTATATACTTCTTTCCATATCAGTATAATCGTAACAATTTTCTTGCTTTCAGAGAAGACTTATTAATATTATGTAATGTTTTATATATTATTAACCTGCCATTTATTGAAATATTTACATGCAAACTTCTTGTTTATTTAATTAATCTCATATATTTTTTTCCCTGGATGAACTAAACATATAAATTTCTTTACTTTACATTTGGTATAAAACCCATAACTTTTGTCTCAGTTCCTGCATTTATTACATTTTCTCCTATGCCTCACATTATATGCTAATAATTATTTGATAAATCTTTCAATAAATTTTCTTTTTTTCTTCTCTCCGTTATGTTGAAGGATTTTTGGAATTCACCGATTTTCGAAATCAAGCCAACCAATGGAAAACAAATTCTCTTATTGTGAATATTTTTAGTTGTTCAACTCATTTCTTGGTCGTCCTTCGTAATGTAATGTTGTGTTAGTACGTTCTGTCTCTCTCTCTCTTTTTCTTAAAATAGGATGTCAAAAGATGTCGTGTGGTCGACAATCAATGTTCTTTGTGTTTGCTTTTTCTTTCTTTTTTTTTTCTTCTTTTTGTTTTTCTTTCAAAGTATAACTAGTGATGTCCTTTGAATTTTGCCCGTTCTTATTCAATTTGTTTAAAGTGTCTGAGTTTTTGTGTGTGGATAAAGTTTTTGTTTGTCGATAAAGTTTTTGTGTGTGTGGATAGAGTTTTTTGTGTGTGTGGATAGAGTTTTTGTGTGTGTGGATAAAGTTTTTGTGTGTATGGATAGAGTTTGTGTGTGTGGATAGAGTTGTTGTGTGTGGATAGAGTTGTGTGTGTGGATAGAGTTTTTGTGTGTGTGGATAGAGGTTTTTGTGTGTGTGGATAGAGTTGTTGTGTGTGGATAGAGTTGTTGTGTGTGGATAGAGTTGTTGTGTGTGGATGAAGTTGTTGTGTGTGGATAGAGTTGTTGTGTGTGGATAGAGTTGTTGTGTGTGGATAGAGTTGTTGTGTGTGGATAGAGTTGTTGTGTGTGGATAGAGTTGTTGTGTGTGGATAGAGTTGTTGTGTGTAGATGAAGTTGTTGTGTGTGGATAGAGTTGTTGTGTGTGGATAAAGTTTTTGTGTGTGTGGATAGAGTTTTTTTGTGTGTATGGATAGAGTTGTTGTGTGTGGATAAAGTTTTTGTGTGTGTGGATAGAGTTTTTTGTGTGTGGATAAAGTTTTTGTGTGTGTGGATAAAGTTTTTGTGTGTGGATAAAGTTTTTGTGTGTGGATAAAGTTTTTGTGTTTGGATAAAAAAAATGATTGTTCTATCCAATTGCTGAGGGGACTCAGGCAGTTCAGAGGAAAGATGTCGGCATCTCAACAAAAAATCCCCCCTCCCCCCCCCCCTGGCCCAGGCAGGTAGATCAACATCTGGTCCCATCGGAGACGGACGATAAAAAAAAAAAGGGAGGTCCAGTGTGCAGATAACAACACTAAGTACAGGTTACAGATCCCTTGGCTTTTTACAGGGCAGTCGGGGAAAATGAATAAAAAATATCTGCCGAAAACCCCGAGATCACCTTAGTAGTGGATGTGGATAGATCAAATCAAATCAAATCAAATCAAATCAAATCAAAGTCCAATTGTCGTCTCTTAAACTTTTTAACTTTTCAGTCTTGGATCCACCAGAGGAAAGAAAGAAATGAACAAAACAGAAAACAGAAAAGAAAAAAAATCCAAACCTCTATCCATCCTTTGCCTTTTCTATGTTAGACACTTCTCTTTCTCTCTTTTCCCTGCTCTTGATTGGTTTCAAAATCATTCAAAGCATGCAATATTGATATTATTAAGACTTAAATTTTTTTAAAAATTTCTTTTTTATCATTCTGGCATTTTTTTTTTATCCCATTCATGTTTAAATTCTTGCAATTTTTCAAATACAGGTTTTTGATCTTATTCGAGCTTTCATAGAACTATTCTTGCGAATTCTTCGTTGCATGTATTTATGGTTATTTTTACTTTTTCCAGTCATGTCTTTTATTGTCAATCATTCTGCTTTTTAAATTTAATAGTTTTTGTCATTGCAGTTTTCTTCATTTTCATTTTTAGCCTTTTCTTCTCAATACTATTGCTTACATTAGAGACATTGTTTTTTTTGGACATTTTGATCTTTTTTGGATGTGAACGCTTTTTTTCTTCTTTTTTTCTTTCTCATTTTTCTTTTGTGTAGAATTCAGAAAATGAATTAGTGTTAAGAAAATATTTTTTAATCGTCTTGATAAGCCAAGATTTTCACCTATTTACACTGTAAATAATACTTATAACAATAATTATGATAATATTAACAGCAATGATAATAATAATAATAATAATAATAATAATAATAATAATAATCATAATAATGATAATGATAATAATAATAATAATAATAATAATAATAATAATAATAATAATAATAATAATAATAATCATAATAATGATAATGATAATGATAATAATAATAATATTATGATAATAATAATAATAATAATAATAATAATAATAATAATAATAATAATAATAATAATAATAATAATAATAATAATAATAATAATAATAATAACAATAATAATGATAATGGTAATAAAAGTTATAATGATAATAATAATGATAATTTTAAGAAAATACTGCAATTAATAATAATGATACTTGAAATAATGATAATGTCAAAATGGAGCAGAAATAAGGGGAAGCAGAAGAGTAAGTAGAAATATGTAGAAGAAGAAGGAAAAGAAAAAGGAGGAGGAAAACGACAACAACGACAAAAAACAACAAGAACAACAAAAACAAGAAAAAGAATATGGAGAAGAAACATCTTGATGTTGATAATGATGATGATGATATTTATGATCATGAGGATGATGATAAGAATGATAGTGCATGCAGTTGTAATTGCTCAAAATTTGTTTGGCACTTTGAAGCCATTGTTTCTGAAATCTACTGGTGCAAATAAATCTCACAAGACTAAACTCATTTTAAAGAAAACGCTACTATAACAAAAAAAGAGCAAAGTAATTATCAATTTAGTCACTGATAATTATCTCATGACAAAACGGAAAATCTTCATCGGGAAGATTCATGAAGTATTTGCCTTTGGAAAAAAACAAAATAATCTCTAACCAGTCTTGCCTACACAATTTATTGCTCTTATTCAAAGTAAGAATTTTTTCTTCTTTTCCCATTCAAATGTTTGCTGTATTTAATCTCTTTTTTGCATATTTTCGCTCATCCCGATTAAAGGGAAATTTTTAACAAGTTGAATGTATGTGTTTCTTAAATCATGTCAAATCTGATCACAAATGCTTTATTCCCATAATTGATGTAATATTCCGTCACTTTATTTCTCAGTAATATTGTAGGTGCACATATTTTACATATGAAATACATGAATGAAAGAAATATTTAAACTTGAAAAAGAAAAGCAACAATATTCGTCAGGTGCTTAATTAAAGAAAATATTTGTTTTGTTTTGTTACCAAAATATTTCTCAAGCTCATGACAGTTTGCAATCATCGTAAGTTTCATATTGGATTTAATTTCTGAGTTCTATTTCAGTAGGCAAAGCTTTAGACCGTCTCACTCCTCATTAACAATATAAGTCAATTTATATAGTACACGCTTCCACCACACAGTGGTCAGGCACTTTACAATAGGGAACAACAATAAAACTTTACACAGTGAAACGTTACAATTACTATTTTACAAATATTGAAAGCATAATAGAGTTTGTATAAATATGATACAGACTATTGAAAGCATAATAGAGTTTGTATAAATATGATACAGACTATTGAAAGCATAATAGAGTTAGTATAAATATGTTACAGACACAAGGAATCGTTTAATTTTGGAATGCATATGTAAATAATTCAGTTTTACGACTGCAATTAACAATATCATAGGAAGGACTGGTCCTGGTTTTGAAACCCAGTGTTGTTCCTTAATATTGGGGCGCAGGTTGAAAATGACATGTAATCAAAATTAGAATTTTTACGTTTTTTTTGTTCTTGTGTATCTGGCTATTACGTTAAAAAAAAAAGAGGAAGAAGATAAAAGATGATGTAGTATGCTAATCTTGACAAAATCTCTCTCTCTCACCTGCGGCTTTTGCCAAATTTTTTCTTTCTCAGCCTTATGAGCATCCGCTGTACATTCCGACGTTGTACGCGTGTGAAGACGTTCTCAGCGACCACATTGCGGAGATGGTGTCCGACATTGTACGAGAAGTTACAGCTGAGACAGCGGATGAGTAAGCCAAATACATTAGCTGTTATGTAAAAAAAAAAAAAAAAAAAGTTCCTTCAAGACCTTTACGGCCTATAGAGCTGGAGATTATCCTGGTTTCTATAACGGGAAGCGGAACAGGTGACAATAATCACCTCCTGGCCAGGACGCTAGTCTGACGAGGCTTTTACTCCCTCCTGAAGTTAGTGCCTGTACCCATTTGCACCTGGGTAGAGTGGGGAAATGCGTGTTAAGTGTCTTTCCTAAGGATCACAACGTCTGACCTGGCTTTGCTAGGATTTGAACTCTGGACCTCATGATCCCCAGTCCGGCGGCCTAACCGCTCGGCCACCGACGCCAGTTAGCTGTTATGTACCAACATTTAAAAAAAAAAATCATTTAATTTTTAGTTGTAATTTAAATCTTAGTCTTTGCATTTTATTGTTGTTTGTTCGTTTTTTTATTTTTTACATAACATCGACGGTGAAAGTTGCAAGCCATGTAAGTCTAAAATTAGTAACACCTTTTTTTTTTTAAACATTAGGAAACCCCTATGCTTCGCCTAGTTAGATTCCATGGCACAAGAACCAACAGAAACCCGTATAATAACAATATGAGCAACCTTGTATCCCTATTGGGTCCATTTTTTGACACTTGCACACCCTGTATGTCTGTGAAAATAGATAAAAAAAGCGCAGCTTCATTTTCTTTGATTTAACTCAAAACATCGAAAATTTGACTTACACGGTTTTGTAACTTTCATCATGGAAACGACTTTATTAAAAACATGCTGCAATGAACGCATAAACACACTCAAACACACACATCCACATGCATTCTTTCACATGTATGCATAAATTATACATACTAGTCTACCCATTGATTGGACTCGAGCAAAAATAAATATTCAAGCTGCTCCGCCTCAGCTCCAATTTTTAATTTTTTACAAACAAAACAAAGAAAATTCAAGCTGCTTTGCTCCTAGTTTTTAATTTTTTTTACAAAGTTGAGAGAGAAATCGCGGAATGGTTTCCTAAGTTGACATGTTACGGTTTAATCACGAAAATAGTTTCAAGTACCAGATAGTTTCAAGTACCAGTAGGCAATATAATTTTCCCACTAGTACGTTTGACTATGCCCAGTCCACCTTCAATATCTCCTGTATATGTATTTTTTCAATGAAGTTTTTCAAGGCCTTTACAATCAATGTAGAGCCAAAACCTACCCCGGGATAGGAGGCTAGTCTGATGTAGGATCTCACTCACTCCCAAGCTTGGTAGAGTAGAGGAAATAAGCCACAATTTAAACTACAATCTTTAAAATGATGCACACAACAAAAAAAAAAAAAAGATTATGAAATTTTTCACAGGAAGGTAACAAAACGTTCAATGAACAAATCTTATCTTTCTTCTTAGTTAAAGGGGGAGGGAGAGAGAGAGAGGGGGAGGGAGAGACAGGTGTCGCACCTGGCCTGGAGGGAGGGAGGAGGGAGGGAGGAGGGAGGGAGGGAGAGAGGGAGGGAGAGGGGAGAGAGAGGGGGAGAGAGAGAGAGAGAGGAGAGAGAGAGAGAGAGAGAGAGAGAGAGAGAGAGAGAGAGAGAGAGAGAGAGAGAGAGAGAGAGAGAGAGAGAGAGAGAGAGAGAGAGAGAGAGAGACAGAGAGACAGAGAGAGAGAGAGAGAGAGAGAGAGAGAGAGACGGACAGACAGACAGACAGACAGACAGACAGAGTCAGTAATATAAGGAATGGAAGTAAATGGATGGACAGTCATTTAATTTGTTATTGTCCAATTCTCTTTACCATCCACGCGGGCACCGACAGGTGTCGCGCCTGGCATTCCAATTTGTTTAGAGAAAAGAATATAGACAATCATCGAGCTGACATTCAATGCAATAGGAGCACCCATATCGCCCAAATGAGCAGCTAGGGTAAATTTTCTTGCCCAAGGAAGAAAACCCCGAACTGCTGGGAAGTGGGGTTCGGACCCAGCACCTTTGGGTTAAAGTGCAATGCCTTTTAACCACTCGGCCATCTCATTCCCTTTTTAGAAATAAACATTTGTTATTCTCTTCATTAATCCTTATCAGTTACCTGGACGAAAAAAATTTGAGAGGAGATCCTTGGAGCACTTTCTGACGGATCTCATAGATGATGCAGTGCGGCAAGGAACCAGGGAAGTTGTGAGGACAACCGTGGTGGAAATGGCGAAGACTACGTGAGACGGAGTTTTCAACGATCATCGACAGTCTGGTGAATGACCATGTGGATGAGATTGCCTCGATTTGTAAAAAAAGAATTTTTTTTGCATCAAATTGTTGTCGTTTTGAAATATAAATATATGATAAAAGAGACGACAAAAGGGATTAAGTGGTGATACAAGGAGTTGATATTGAAGGCCTTTCAGATATAGTTTCTAGACATTTTAAGCTTCTGTCATGAATATTATTAGTTTTCATTTTTACTCATCATTTCATGAGACAGAGAGAGAGAGAGAGAGAGAGAGAGAGAGAGAGAGAGAGAGAGAGAGAGAGAGAGAGAGAGAGAGAGAGAGAGAGAGAGAGAGAGAGAGAGAGAGAGAGAGAGAGAGAGAGAGAGAGAGAGAGAGAGAGAGAGAGAGAGAGAGAGAGAGAGAGAGAGAGAGAGAGAGAGAGAGAGAGAGAGAGAGAGAGAGAGAGAGAGAGAGAGAGAGAGAGAGAGAGAGAGAGAGAGAGAGAGAGAGAGAGAGAGAGAGAGGGAGGGAGGGAGGGAGGGAGGGAGGGAGGGAGGGAGGGAGGGAGGGGAGAGAGAGAGACAAACAGACAGACAGAGACGTGTACAGTCAGTAATATAAGGAATGGAAGTAGATGGATGGACAGTCATTTAATTTGTTATTGTCCAATTCTCTTTACCTTTTTCAGCTAGAAGAGGTCAAGTTTGAAATCATAGCTGAAGAGTTTATTATGTCAGAGGTCATTGTTCCCGAGGTCAAAGATGAAGCAACAGCCGTTGCGAGGGAAACCATTCAACACTTTGACAACAAAATCACGAGAAAAGAATTGAAAAATGTGAGTTTTTATTGTTTGTTTTATTTGGTTTGATTTTGTTCTGTTGAGAGAAGAGGGAGAGGAGTGAGATAAGATGTGTATATATACATATATATATATATATATATATATATATATATATATATATATATATATATATATATATATATATATATATATATATATATAAATATATATATATGAACAAGAGAGAGAGAGAGAGAGAGAGAGAGAGAGAGAGAGAGAGAGAGAGAGAGAGAGAGAGAGAGAGAGAGAGAGAGAGAGAGAGAGAGAGAGAGAGAGAGAGAGAGGAGAGAGAGAGAGAGAGAGAGAGAGAGAGAGAGGGAGGGAGGGAGGGAGGGAGGGATGGAGGGAGGCAGAGAGAGAGAGAGAGAGAGAGAGAGAGAGAGAGAGAGAGAGAGAGAGAGAGAGAGAGAGAGAGAGAGAGAGAGAGAGAGAGAGAGAGAGAGAGAGAGAGAGAGAGAGAGAGAGAGAGAGAGAGAGAGAGAGAGAGAGAGAGAGAGAGAGAGAGAGAGAGGGAGGGAGGGAGGGAGAGAGAGAGAGAGAGAGAGAGAGAGAGAGAGAGAGAGAGAGAGAGAGAGAGAGAGAGAGAGAGAGAGAGAGAGAGAGAGAGAGAGAGAGAGAGAGGGGGAGGGGAGGGAGGGAGAGAGGGAGGGAGAGGGAGGGAGGGAGAGAGAGAGATAGAGATATATATATATATATATATATATATATATATATAGAGAGAGAGAGAGAGAGAGAGAGAGGGGGTGGAGGGAGCGAGGGAGGGAGAGAGATAGAGAAAGAGAGAAAGACAGGGAAACAATGAGGTACAGATACAGTAGCAAAGAGTCACTGAGACAAAGAGAAAAGACACTGAGACAGAAGCAAAGAGACACAGATACAGTAACAAAGAAACACTGAGACAGAATCAAAGAGACACTGAGACAGAATCAAAGAGACACTGAGACAAAACTAAAGAGACACTGAAACAGAAAAAAAAAGATACTGAGACTAAGAAAGATGCCTGAAAAAGGGACAAAGACAGACAGACAGACAGACAGAGATAATCAGATAGATGGACATACAAACAGAGAGAGACAGACAGATTGAGAAGCAAATAAAATAAACCATCAAAACAGATTTTTAGCAATTCACAATGAATTCAAAAGCACACTCTGAAGACAAGCAAAGAGAAAAGACGTTTTTCAAATTAACCATTGCTTTTTCTTTAATTCTGTCCCTTTTCTTCAAGGTCATGGCTCAAGCCAAGGGCAAACTCACCGACTCTATCATCATGGACTACCTGTTGTCTCTGATGACGCAACAAGGAAAGCTTTGGGGAGAAGAGGACCACTTTAATAAATTCCTGGACGGTATTGAATTGAATTGAATTGAATTGAATTGAATTGAATTGAATTGAATTGAATTGAATTGATTTTTGAATGCATTTTTATTATCCACGAAGGGAAATTAGTTTTTGTTACAGTGAGTAAATGCAACGTAAAATAAGTATACACTTCTACAATGACAAGGGGAAAACCAGTGACATAGGAAGCACTCTGAATGCATTTTCTACACTCCAAAAATCACAAGGGGAAGTCAGTGACATAGGAAGCACTCTGAATGCATTTTCTACACTCCAAAAATCACAAGGGGAAGTCAGTGACATAGGAAGCACTCTGAATGCATTTTCTACACTCAAAAATCACAAGGGGAAGTCAGTGACATAGGAAGCACTCTGAATGCATTTTCTACACTCCAAAAATCACAAGGGGAAGTCAGTGACGTAGGAAGCACTCTGATTGCATTTTCGACACTCCCAAAATCACAAGGAGGAGCCAGTGACATGTGAGACAATCTGATTGCATTTTCTACTCTCTGTGTGTAATCATTGATTTAACCCTTTCGTGTTCACATTTAATGGCGGCCATGTGTGGCAACCCGGTTTGTTTACATTTTTCTGACTTACTACCAGCGGATCTTCACAAAAGACGTGGAAGCTGCCCTGATCCTCAATGTTGCATTGTATTCTAAATTTAGAACAATAGCATCATATAATGTGACCAAAATAGAGCTTACAAAAATGAGGTGTGTCACTTGACAGTTTCTTTTTGCTTGAACAATGCGGGCCCGTATTGGCAGTTGTCGGATTCTGACGCTTTGAACTTTCAGCGGTGTCGTTTTTTTTATTGGTTTAAACGCTGAAGGGTTAAAACTCGATAACTTAAAAAAAAAATGTCTGCATAACTTTATAATCTCTGTCAGATGTCTTTCAACTCAGCACACCATATGCATTACACCTATACATAAGTGAATTTAGTTTTGCTAATGCATGAGTTGTGTTATGTCCACTCCGGAAAAAAAAACGGGCATCGCTTCTTGACGGATAAGAATAAATATTAATATTTTGAGTGTTAAAAAAAGTTATTACTCCATGCTAAATTAATTTAATCTCCCAACAAGAGTGATACATTTCAAAGGGATATTATAACTTTGCCCAACAATGAGTGCCAATCGCAGAGCTATCGGTCCTTCCACGAGGTTGTTCTATGTCAAACGCTGATGCATCGTTCGTGAGTGTTTCATCACAATTCTAGCAGTATGCATTAGTTTTCAAAATGAAAATTGTGAGCAAACGTCCACAATTGATACATCAGCGTTTGGCATAGATCAACTTAGTGGAAGCACCGATAGATCAGCGATTGGCACTCAAAGAGTTCATGATGATAATAATAATCTCAAGAATTTGTCCATTATTTCCTTGGGGGACTCAGTAGTCCAGAGGCAAGGTGTCGGCCGCTCAACCAAAAGGTAGTGGGTTCAAGCCTGAGCCAACGGTTGATAATTTTTCTCCATTCGAGATAGGTGGATCCATACCTAGTCCCATCGGAGACGGACGATATTAAGGAGGTCCCGTGTGCAGATCACAACACTCTGTGCACGTTAAAGATCCCCTGGCTGTTTACAGAGCAGTCCGGGCAAAGTTAAAAATCCTTCCAAAAACCCAGAGATCACCTTAATTGTGGATGTGTGTAAATCAATACAAATACAAATCAAATATTTCTTCCTTTGTCACGTGACCAGATTTTGTTCTCAACACGACCATGACGCAAATGTTCAACATCAAGAAGAGCCGTAGCAAGACCATGGACTGCAAGAATTGAATTTTGCATAAACTACACGAGAAAGTCGTCTCAGATGTGGTCAGTGCAGTGTTCATTTTTATTTTATTTTGTTTTTGTCGGAATTATTTCCCCTTCTTTTTTTTTACTCACGTATCGATAATCCTAGTGGTTTAGTGGCAGAAAGTTGTACGTGGGAGACCACGTAACCCTGACCTGAACGTCTGAATTCCTGGTGGAACATAGGTCGCAACCACAGCTCTCTAGCGCACATGGTTCTGGGAGACGATCTTCACATCGGCCAATGATGTGTCACTCCAGGTTACCTTGGCTTCTGCGTTGATGCTTCTTTGCCACATCTCTGTTCTGGTCTTCCCGCTTCACGCTTCCATTCTTGCAGATTCCATTTAAGGGTTTATCTGGTGGCAATGCAGTCCTGTAAAAACACAAAAACGTTACAGAAAACGTAACAACATCTGATTTAAACAGAGACCTTAGAATCATGGGTTCAAATTCTAGTTGCTACGCAGCGTCTCATTTTATTGGAATTACTCGGATAGTAACTTAGAAAGTGTTTCTGATATAAAGCAAGATGAAGCAGCCACTGATGTACTTTGCGGTGTGGGTTACATGTAATTTCAATCTTGATCTAGTAGAGGGAAGCTTTAGACTCAGGAGATCTAGAATCAAAGGTGAAAAAGAACAGATGAAAAGGAAAAAGTACTGCTGATATTTAATCAAGAATAAATTTATCTTCGGCGAAAGCGGCTAAATGTAAGCGCGTAAGTCCGCCTGATGAAATTGTTTGCGTAAAATAAAAACCCGTAAATAATCAAATCCTATGCTCTGCTTTTTGGAAGAAAAATGGAAATCTTTGTTGATATTATGTGCGTAAAATGAGTTTTTCTTTTCGATTTAAGGCGTCCAGTACTTATAAGGACACGTTTGATCATTTTAATGGCTTATTTCATTTTCCTAAAGTTATACAATTTTTTTTCATATTTTCTTAGTTTTACATAATTTCCTTTTCTTTTCCTCTTGCAATTTTTCTTATATATATTATATTATCAAACTGCCTTTTCCTGTTTTAGTAAATATAGATTATTCCTTTTCTTTGTTCAGGCCCTAGATGTGTTTTTACAACAACTTACTAGATCTCTTGACGAAGACCTTGCCGATGTAGATGAATATGAAAGGGGGTAACTGATGGAGTCATGCAGCCAATACCGTCAATTGTCCGGTAAGTTGACGTTATTACGTACTGACGTTAATTTGTAAGGCAAAAAATCATCATCATCATCATTGCCAATTCCCAATCCCATAGGACGTTGTATCCCTGACAGCATCTGTGAATCTGGAGTTGTTTTAAAAAGACCGTAAGTCCACTAAACCTAATTTTACAGGAGAGTGAAAAAACGTTTTTCTTGTCTCACGTTCACACCGTTACAGGTATAAGATCAAGAGTAAGACATAACATACTTAATAACATCCTTCATCATTCCATATGATTTGTTTTGAGTAGACTGTAATATGTTGGCAGAAAACGAAGAAATATCTTTATGAAATTACAGTTAATTGAGGTCGTTTTCACCAAAAAAGACTGTATGTGCACTTGTGGTTTTATAAATACAAACGATATAATATAAAGTGAAACTTCTTTCTGTAAAAAGACAGTAAATTTCACTTACGGTCTTGGTGGTGAAAACGGACCTCTAGCTTGCTTTATCCTGCCAATATAAAAGGACGCAAAGGCCAATGAATTCTTGTAAAAATGTTTAATTGCATGTAAAACCTCTAATAATAATGATTTGTTTTCTTTCAATATAAGCTCTAAATATCACAGCATTTTCAGTTGACAAATCTATTACAATAGCACAAGGCATTCACAAGTTATAGTGAAAAATAGAAAACAATATTATGTCAATCGTTAGTGCTGTGGTCATTTATAGTTTTTAAATCTCTTGCTCGCTGGCTCTCTCTCTCTCTCTCTCTCTCTCTCTCTCTCTCTCTCTCTCTCTCTCTCTCTCTCTCTCTCTCTCTCTCTCTCTCTCTCTCTCTCTCTCTCTCTCTCTCTCTCTCTCTCTCTCTCTCTCTCTCTCTCTCTCTCTCCCTCCCTCCCTCTCTTTAACTCCTCTCCATCTGATTTCCTCCCTCCCTCCTCTCTTTTACGGCATAAGTCGTTCAGCATCTCAATAATGTCTACTTTCTTCTTTGGTGCAACATCTCTCTCTCCTTCTTTCTATGCTTCGCACATCGTGGAATGCTTCGCATAGGCTATCAACAAACAATCTCCAATCGCTTCTCTCCTGGGCCAGCCTCTTCATAGATATCCATCTTTTCTCCGTCTTCTTGATCTCTCTCTCAAGTTCTCTTCTCCATGTAGCTTTTGGCCAACCTGTCGATCTTTTACCCTGTGGGTTCCATGTAAGGCTTTGTCTTGTAATTGTGTTTGGATCCTTTATAAGCATGTGTCCTATCCACTTTCATTTTTTTTGTTTATATTGCTGTGATCGACGTTAACCTTTTCGTATATCTCATGAAAGAGCAAAGTCTCTTCTATAATATCTTCTTTTGTTTTTTTTTTTGGTGTATTTTTGCAGGTGACAATAATCTGAGGATTGTAATGTAAACTTTTTATCCACGAGTCAAGTCTTTCACCAAATTCATCTGTGACCAAAAAAAAAAAAAAAGGATGATTTCAAACATTACCGACCTGGGATGTGCACACCAGGACAAACTGTGTAGCTTGCAGTCATCAGATGGCTCACACGAATGCCTTGCGGTTTGATAATCTCATTGTTGGCAGATTTATATGAGGACATGAGGGATTGGCGGGAAGGCGAGGGGGTGGGGGTGGATGGGAGGGGGATGGGATGACAGATTTTCACCCAATTAAAAGAATGCGGCTAGAATGCAGGGCAGCCTTACATCTGAACGCCACTCTGGTAGTCATGACGACAAAGGGAGATAACTCTGGAATTTCAGAATTGATGACGAAGGCCGACTTTATTTTTTATGTCTGAGGAAATGTTTATGATATATAATGGGGTATATTTGATTGATAGGGACGGGAAAGGAGGGGGGAGGGGACAGTGAGGGAGGGAGCAGAGAGAAAGCAGGGGAGAGGGGACAGTGAGTGAAAGAGCAAAGGGAAAGGACAGGATAAGGGGACATTGAGGGAGGGATGGATGCAGAGGGAAAGGAGGGGAGGAAGCTGAGGGAAAGGAGGGGGAAGGGGACAGTGAGGAAGGGAGGAGCAAAGGAAAAGAAATAATATCCGATATCGGGTCTGGAGTGGCTCAAATCTTACCTAAAGATCTGATGATTGATGTTTTGTTTTAAAGTTCCTATCACTGTCTTGTTCATCATATCATATACTGTCCATGCATTTATTGAAAGTTGAATTGAAAAAAAAAAAACAAAAAACCCCACCCCAAAATGTCATTACTTAGACCTCATCGTAAAGTGCATGAGAGTGAGTGTCAATTTGCGACACATTTACAGAGAACAAGTCTTTAACCTTGAAGCATTCAAGATTGCTTTTACTCATTCATATATAACAAACTGAATCCCTGCACAATGAGCAAGTTGTTATTAAAGCATTGTTAGTATAAAACAAGTTGACATCCCAATCAATGAGCAGGTTATCATTCTAACCTGAGTCCAACCTGGCCAACTAATATTTAGTAGGTCTAGAGTAGCTCTGGATCTGTCTCTAGATCTAGATCTAAATGTAAAGCTAGATCTAAGAAGGAGGATTTTCATAGTCAGGGAAACTCTTTATTGTGCGCTAACTAAGAGATCTAGACATTGACCTGTTGAAAAAAAGAAAGAAAAAAAATTAAGCTAGATCTAGTTTAAAATTTGAGCATTATCTGTTCAGCTGTGGACTGGCGGCCGTTTTGTCGCGGGCTTTGTGGGTTACTGAAAAATGTGATGTTTTGGCGACAATCGCAATGGAATTGTGTTTAAAGAAAGACAATGTTTTTCAAATTAAAGATATGCCTAAAACATGCACAGGTAATATACAAAAGTGATGTTAAAATTTGAGCATTATCTGTTCAACGGTTTGAGAGCCTATTCTGACTGAAGGAAAACCATATATAATAACGTCTTTTAAATCTATATATATAGAGATGTTGAATGTGGTGATTGCATGTTGATTTGTTTCTCTCTACGCAATTCGAGTTTCACCTTTTTTTGTTGTTGTGTTTTGTAACTGGTAAAATGACTTTTCACTCAAACGAATCAAATCTGAGCATAGTTGAAGAAAACTATGGAAAAAACTTGTGATTTATTTCCCTTTTCAATATAAAGCTGTTAAGTAATTTTAAGCCTACTCATAGTCTTTGGAAAGTGTCGTTAATCAAATTGAATTGAAGTAGTGACGTCGGTGGCAGAGTGGTTAGGCTGCCAAGTTTGGAAGTGCGAGGTTCTAGGTTCAAATCCCAGCAAGGCTAGCCCCGACGTTGTGTTCCTTGGGGAAGGACACTTTACACGCATTTTCTCCACGGCCCAGGTGTAAATGGGTACAAGCACTATGTTTGGGAGCAAAAACCCGTGTTAGATTGGCATCCTGTCCAGGAGGGGAAAATTATCTCCTGTTCCGCTCACGCTATTAAAATCAGGATAAGCTCCGGCTCTACGGGCTGTAGCGGCCTTAAAAGAACTGTAATAAAGCAAAGGGTAACCCCCCCCCCCCCCCACCTCCATCTTAATTCTATTTAAGATTAGATGCAGTTTCTCCATGTTTTCTTATCTTCTACTAAAGACGCAGATCTTAGAAGCTAGGTCAAGTCTTAACATGACTGTTCACTTGCTTTTAATCATCACGAGAAAAGTGTCCTTACTTTAGTCAGCTCGATATTTGATGTCATATTTTATGTAATTGATCTGTCATAAATGATGCATTTGATACAAAAATATATCTTGCCAACGTGTTTTCTTAACAATCTATTTATACATTTTTTATCACTGCCTCTTTGGTAAAAACACGTATACTCCACAGACCAAATTTTACAGGAAAGTTTTTACAAAAATTTTTCTTAACTACATAGCAACAAAAATATGGTTTAAAAATTTGTACAACTTTATCTATATTTTGTTATACATAATTTAGAGTTGGTCGTTTGTTTGAATATTTATGCGTCAAAGGTTTTTGCTGCCGGTCTGTATATTGTAAGAGTAGCCTTATGTTGCGTATAAATTCTAAATGATTTCAAGATCGTTTTCATTTGAGGAATTTTTCTACCAAAAGTGAGGTTTAATTAATGAAAGTTTCATTGTTTCCCTGTCTTTGAGTAGAATTTTCAATCACCTCAACCCCCACTTTATTTTCATCAAGTTTTATAATTAAAAAAAGACATAAAAAGCCCTGTAGAAAGCAAATCTTTGGCGTGTATGTGTTTTTGATAGGAATGGCAGCGATAGATCTATTAACAGATTGCTGTTTGCTCACAGTAAAAATCACAACCCAACCAGCTGTTTTATTTCACCGAGGAAAATCAAATGAGTTATAAATCTTTTCGTTTCCATTTTATTCTTATCATGGAAAATATTGGCTCAATGTGTTTGACATTAGGCCTATGCATCAACTCTGTAATTAAAGGGATCATTTCAATAGTGTGCCAAAGTCATAATTACGTCATACAGATTTAGAAAAAAAATGCCAAAAAGCATTTTCTTTGGCACTGTTTGTTTTGGGAATTCCAAGTTTCAAATGACTGTAAACGGGATGTATTTTCATTTCTGAATTCATTATCTTCCAAGACAAAAACATTCTTATGCATATGATATTCTATAATGAGCATTTATCGTAATGACAATCTTCCTTCCAGATCTTTTTTCTATGTGCCCGTTTCTCAGAAAAAAAAAAATCATTCTGTCATTTCTCTTGTAATAAAAATGTAGTATGCTTCCCTGTCTGAAATCAAATGTGACCAAATTTATTATTTACACCGCTTACCAGAAGAAAAGCATTATTTCATATTTTGAAAAACTTAAAATGCAGAATTTGCCTTAAATTTAATAACACCAGATTTAGTATTCTATGCTTCCCTGTCTCAAATCATATGTGACCAAATTCACTATATACACCCGTTATCAGAAAAAAACCGCCATTATTTCATAATATTTTAAAAACATTAAAATGTATTAGGGTTTCAAATCAAGTGAGGCAGTCGTAGTCTCCGCCAAAATGCATGGTCACTGAGTGACAACAAAGTGTGCATTTTGGCGCTGTGCACTTTGGCAGCGTGCACTTTGACAGTGTGCACTTTGGCGGAGACTACTGTACGAAATATACAGCCCTAATCAGAAAGATCGTTATGTCATCAGTTGTTTTTTTTAATCAAAAATATTTAAAAAAATGTCTCAAATCAAGTGCTACCAAATTTATAAACACTCCTTATATCAGAAAAACCATTATTTAATTTTTTATTTTATCATAACGTAATAAAATCTCAAATGCATCAGATTTATTCTATGTGTGCCCTTCATCGGAAAAGACATTTCGTCTCTGTTTTTTTATTGAAATTCAGTCGTTTTAAAAATAAAACGATACTAGATTTATTCTATGCGCTCCTGTCTCAAATCAACTGATACTAAATTTATTTCTACCCAGATTATATTACGTTTATTATTGTCACTTATTATTGGCTTTCACGTTTATTATTTGAGACATTGTAGCCGAACCGTAGTGTTGTGAGCTGCTAATCACGACGACACTGGTCCGTAATGTTGTGAGCTGGTAATCAAGACGACACAGGTTCAAGCCCCATAGATTTTTTTTCACAACGTTGTACTCTTACGAAAGGTGCTTCACTCTACTTTTCTCACTTGACTCAGGTGTGAATGAGTACCCACCTATAGGCAGAGAAAGATCTTGTCAGAGTGTTAGTACGAAAACCTTACAGGCTTGTGTACTGTATGCTTCCCCCGGAAGTTGAGATGGACTTTGAATGAAATGGTCTGCCGGGGGGGGATAAATGATGTAAAGTCGGTGAGCCTGCACGTGTGCGGTGATACTCCCTATCAATCCATCTTTATCTTTCTTCTTCTCTTCTTGTTCTTTACCGTAACTTGTTTGGTGGTGAAAACCTGTTGCAGTTAGCTGAGTTACAGCGTTAACATGACACATGACATGAGACTGAGACTGAGCAACAAGGCTTTTTCAAACACGTAACAACAATTCTCATTTGTCTACAAGTGCTAGACAAAGTAAACTTTTGTTTCTCCTTGTTGTTGACCTCTTTTGAAAATTAAAACAAATACACTGCGTGCATAATTATTTATTACTGTTTCATGTTATACTCAAAATGAATTTGCGTTCCAAGTTTTGCTGAAGGATATGATTTATCTTCATCATGGAAGTATGATATCTTTTCTTTTAACATATTTGTATGTTATCAGTGATTTTAATAAAAATTTGTTCATGATTTCCTTACCTGCCTTCAAGAGTAATGAATGTATTATGTAAATAATGTGTATAATTGAAGAGGTGATTTTTCAATAGTGTGCCTGATTACGTCATTTGGAGAAAAATACCAAAATCAGTGAACTAAGGGACTTGGGGAATTCCAAGTTTCAAATGACTAAAAATGTGATGTGTTTTAATCATATCACTTTTATACTTTACCTGGAAGCATGATTTTCTGTTATTCCATAGGATTATCTTTCTGTCTCATTTTTTACGTGTACGGCCAGACACAGGCACACTTTTGAAACGACTCGCTCAATTTTGTGTGAATACTTCTGATAGTAGTCATAGGTTTTACTTCTTTCCTGTCATATATTTGCATTATCTGTTTTCTCCTAGGCCCTGTGATCACTGCATATGGTGGATTTCAGGTATTAAATCCCGATCCATTTAATCGTATATATGATTATTTGTTGAAGGGAAAATAATACTATTGCTTTATTATTGGTGAGTAAATGAAAAGTGTTGCAGTTGTGGGTGGCTCTATGAAGACCAGTCAAAATTTCAACCCAATTAATTTGCAATGTTTGGTCCATTGATTGATTACAATTTGCACTGTTTGCCATATGCAGTTATCTCAGGGTGGATCAAAGGGAAACAGTACGATAAAAGATAAAAGATAAAAGATAAGAGATAAAAGATAAAAGATAAAAGATAAAAGATAAGTAAAAAAATGAAAGAAAAGAAATAAAAACTACAGTAGCACTTGCCAACAACATTCAGTTTACACGGAAGAAATCTGTTACGTTGCTCATCACCAACGTGGGCACAGTGGACAGGTCACGGGTTCGAATCCCAGCAAAGCCAGGTCCGACGACGTGTTCCTTGGGAAAGACACTTAACACGCATTCCCCCACTCTACCCAGGTGCAAATGGGTACAAGCCCTAGCTTGGGAGCAAAAAACCTGCGTGGGACTACCGTCCAGCACAGGAGGTGATTATAATTGTCACCTGTTTCATTTCATGCTACAGAAACTGAGATAAGCTATGGGCTTTAAATGAACTTTACAGTCAAACACGTGGATTATCATTGCAGTCGCAAGGTGGTAGATCTGGTTGTATCTCTGTGTGGTATGATTCTCACCTGCTTGCAATTAATTGTATTTTTTTTCTTTTCATCGTGATAAAGAGGAATGACGTTTGCTTTTGTTTGTTGCTAATGATTAATAGATGAGATTTTCAGTTTCACAAATCATGTAAATATGTTTTATATATGTTTTGGGAAGTAAATTTATGGTTCTCCAATAAAGATGTTTTTTTTCATACCAAATGTGACAAAAAATACCCAAAGCCAATTACAACACAATAACTGATAATAATGCAACAAGTCAACGCATGTAAAAACTGAATCGGAAAATATCACAAAAACAGATTTCTATCACAAGCTAAGAGATTGATAGAATCAGGAAAGAAAATTTTAAAGTTAAATTGGTCACGTCATTATCAGAAGTGCAAGATCAGAAGCCCACCTGTGATGACCACAGGGTCTAAAGATCTAGATCTTAGTCCAGTCTACAATGTGATTCTGCTAACACTTACCAGAGGTGTGCACTCGCATGCCTGTTCATTCTTTTGGTTTAATTATTATTTTCTTTTTAAAGGATTTTCATTTTGCTGTCGGGCATGATGGTCCTTTATTATGGTCTATAGAGCCGGATAGAGCCGGATAGAGCCGGATAGAGCCGGATAGAGCCGGATGGAGCCGGATAGAGCTGAATAGAGCCGGATAGAGCTGAATAGAGCCGGATAGAGCCGGATGGAGCCGGATAGAGCCGGATGGAGCCGGATAGAGCGCATCCCAGTTTCTATATGTAACGTGAAGCGGAACAGGGGATGATAATCACCCCTGGACGGGACGCTAGTCTGACGCAGGTTTTTAACTCCCAAGCTAGTGATTGTACCTATTTTGCACCTGAGTCGAGTGGGGGAAATGTGTGTTAAGCGTTTTTCCCCAAGGAAAAGGAACATTGGGTCTGGTTTTGCCAGAATTCGAACCCAGGATTTCATGATCCCCACTCCTGCAGTCTAATCGCTTAGCCACCGACACCACGACCATCTAGACGTAGTTCTAATTAATATTTAAAGCGCTTTCTTTCTGAGATAAGTTGTCGAATCAATGCGTCGCTATCAGTTTATCTCTGTCTCCTCGCAAAAATATGAAAGTCATGGCCTTTCTCGTTGTGCTGTGTTGTTTATATCATAGATACAACTTGTAAATGAACGGTTTTTCAATCTCGTTGTGCTGTGTTGTTCATATCATAGATACAATCTGTAAATGAACGGTTCTCAACCTTGTTGTGCTGTGTTGTTCATATCATAGATACAATCTGTAAATGAACGGTTCTCAACCTTGTTGTGCTGTGTTGTTCATATCATAGATACAATCTGTAAATGAACGGTTCTCAACCTTGTTGTGCTGTGTTGTTCATATCGACACAACTTGTTCTCAACCTTGTTGTGCTGTGTTGTTCAACGTAGATACAACTTGTAAATGAACGGTTTTCAACCTTGTTGTGCTGTGTTGTTTACATCATAGATACAACTCGTAAATGAACGGTATTCAACCTTGTTGTGCTGTGTTGTTCGTATTATAGATACAATCTGTAAATGAACGGTTTTTCTACATTGTTGTGCTGTGTTGTTCATATTGTAAATACAACTTGTAAATGAACGGTTTTCAACCTTGTTGTACTGTGTTGTTCGTATTATAGATACAACCTGTAAATGAACGGTTTTTCTACATTGTTGTGCTGTGTTGTTCATATTGTAAATACAACTTGTAAATGAACGGTTTTTAACCTTGTTGTACTGTGTTGTTCGTATTATAGATACAACCTGTAAATGAACGGTTTTCAACCTTGTTGTGCTGTGTTGTTCATATTGTAAATACAACTTGTAAATGAACGGTTTTCAACCTTGTTGTGCTGTGTTGTTTATATCATAGATACAACTTGTAAATGAACGGTTTTCAACCTTGTTGTGCTGTGTTGTTTATTTCATAGATACAACTTGTAAATGACGGTTTTCAACCTTGTTGTGCTGTGTTGTTCATATCATAGATACAACTTGTAAATGAAGTTTTCAACCTTGTTGTGGTTTTCATATCATAGATACAACTTGTAAATGTTTTCAACTTGTTGTGTTGTTTATATCATAGATACAACTTGTAAATGAACGGTTTTCAATTTTAGCCTATGCAGCTCCAAGCGTAATTTTGAGCAAGTATCCAAATTTGTAAGATTTGTTGGTTGCTGCATGAATATAAAAAATTGTAAGGATACGTGATGATCCAATTCACCGTCCAGTATAATGTTCATATTTGGTAATCCAGAGGTTAGGTGTCGGCCTTTCAACCAAATGTTTTAGTAGTGGATTCGAGCCCCGCCAACGGTTGACAAATTTTCTCGAGTTTCTTCGAACAAAATCGCCCCCCCCTTCCCCCATCCACCTCCCCTTTAGTCCAGGTAGGTGGAACGACACCTAGTCCCATCGGAGACGGACGATAAAAAGGAGGTCTCGTCTGCAAAATCACAACACTCTATGCACGTTAAAGATCCCTTGGGTGTATACAGGGCAGCCCCGGAAAATAAAAATAAAAATCCTACCAAAAACTCTGCGATCACGTTAGTTGTGGATGTGGGTAAATAAAATCAAATCAAATAGTATACAGTCATCTCGGGACGCATTAAGAGAGAACAATTTTCTGTCTTGCAAGTGAAATTTACCCAGTTCACCAAATGGGGTTATCTCAAGATTATAATCTAAGAGAAATCAGCAAGATTAGAGGCAGATGTGAAACACAGGAAAGAAGTAGGATCTACCAGTAGCGTCCCTCCCACCACCAACTGATTGTCTGATAAAAGATTCAACAAGGAGAGAACAGCAGTTGGACCTCTTTCCTGGCCCCCATCTCCATCAATTTCTGTATTTTTTCTTTGAAATTTACCCCATCTAAAATTGGTGAATTAACAGAAAACAGCAAGATGAAAGGTAAGGGAAAAAGGAAGAAAAGGAAAGAAGTTTTACCTGCCAGCAGCTCCGTTAACTGCCCATACGTCCATCAAGAAAATATCAAATGAATAAAACCTTGTATCAAATAATATGCTTTTATTTGCTTTATTAACAAAAGTCTATAGGTATATTTATCATTATAAAAAGTGGAAAATAGAGTATAAACAAATGATTAGAGAGAGAGAGAGAGAGAGAGAGAGAGAGAGAGAGAGAGAGAGAGAGAGAGAGAGAGAGAGAGAGAGAGAGAGAGAGAGAGAGAGAGAGAGAGAGAGAGAGAGAGAGAGAGAGAGAGAGAGAGAGAGAGAGGGAGATAGAGAGAGAGAGAGAGAGAGAGAGAGAGAGAGAGAGAGAGAGAGAGAGAGAGAGAGAGAGAGAGAGAGAGAGAGAGAGAGAGAGAGAGAGAGAGAGAGAGAGAGAGAGAGAGAGAGAGAGAGAGGGAGAGAGAGAGAGAGAGAGAGAGAGAGAGAGAGAGAGAGAGGACAGACAGACATCCACACACACACACAGACAGACAGAGAGACAGACAGAGACAGGCATTGTTTGATTAATTGATTGAAATTTACCCTGTTAAGCAAATACGATGATTTCAGAGCGAATGAAATGAAAAGGACAAAATAACAAAATGCCAAAGATGAGACAAAATAAAAAATGCCAAAGGAAAGCAATCAACCCACAAGTTGCACAGATAGCCATCTGTTCACCTCTACAACAACGACAGATAGACAAACAGATACACATAATTAGATAGACAGATAGACAAACAGATACACATAATTAGATAGACAGATAGACAAACAGATACACATAATTAGATAGACAGACAGACAAACAGATACACATAATTAGATAGACAGATAGACAAACAGATACACATAATTAGATAGACAGATAGACAAACAGATACACATAATTAGATAGACAGATAGACAAACAGATACACATAATTAGATAGACAGATAGACAAACAGAGATACACATAATTAGATAGACAGATAGACAAACAGATACACATAATTAGATAGACAGACAGACAAACAGATACACATAATTAGATAGACAGATAGACAAACAGATACACATAATTAGATAGACAGACAGACAAACAGATAAACATAATTAGATAGACAGACAGACAAACAGATAAACATAATTAGATAGACAGACAGACAAACAGATAAACATAATTAGATAGACAGACAGACAAACAGATAAACATAATTAGATAGACAGACAGACAAACAGATAAACATAATTAGATAGACAGACGGACAAACAGATAAACATAATTAGATAGACAGACAGACAAACACACAAAACATAATTAAACAGACAGACAGACAAACAGATAAAAATAATTAGATAGACAGACAGAGACAAAGAAATAATATTAAGTCACCTCATATAATTAAGGCAGGTCAAAAGAAAGTAGAGATGATGTTGTCTCTCACATCAACCAACATAATCAACAAAAATTAATAATAGTCATAATATAACATAATATCATATGAATAGAAGTGAATGATTTGTTTTTAAGTACTTTGTTGCATTGGCCTTTACACTGCCCACTACACATGTGCTGACCTCGGTGTAAATCAAGAAGAAAGAACAACATGAAAGAAAAAAACATGTGAAAGAGTGATAAAAGGAAAGAAGTAAGAATAATGAAATGAAACATAACAATATCCTTCATAGATAATGAACGCATTATTTTGTCTGCAGTTTGTCCTTTGTAATACCCCCCCCCCCCCAAAAAAAAAAAAAGCAAAAAAAAAAAACAAAACAAAATAAAACAAACAACCCCCCCAAAAAAAAAAAAAAAAAAAAAACCCAACCCAAAATTAAGCTAATCACTTCCGCCAGAGAACCTTCATTGTGTTTAATCCTCGAATACAGGAATGCAAGAAAATAAGAAGAATACTGAAAACATTCATTTCTAGATCTAGACATAGATTTTATCATAACCACTAAATGCTAACTCCCTCCCCCCAACCTACGTCATACCCAAACGATCACAACAACCCCTCCCTCCCCCATCTTCCAAAATCGCGCATGCGCTGAAGTGTTTTGCCTTTTCTGTGTGACATTGAAGCATGTTTCCATGTTCCCATTTTGGGGTACATGCACACACACTTCGTGAAGTTAATCAACACAGCAGCTTAAAAAGAGCTCAAATAAATGACCGTCATGTAGATAGTCTCTAGCTGCCAAATTCTTTGTTTAAAAGTTTCCAATAGTACATCCAAGTGGTGACTCATGCTATAGGCTCACAGGCGTTACTCGAACCATTCATTACTCGATACCAACCAATACAAGGCTTCAAGGCGTTATATTCGAATATGTTCACAGTCTCGAGACGTTTAGAGCTGATGAATACTAACTCCAGTCTTGATAACTACTTTGATGAATGGGGTTACGTGGATAGGGAGGGGAGGGAGGGAGGAGGGGGAGTGAAGTTGTTTTTTGCTGTTGACATCTCTCTAACCATCCCCAGCCCTTTGCTGGCTTACTTCCATACCGACCCCCTCATCCCCCACTTCACGCATTGCAGCACCTCTATCCGTTTTGATCACGTGTTCAACTCACTACTCCACCCTCTACTTCCAACACAGTGACGGCAGAGTTTGTTACAATACAACGGTCTCTCACTGTGTCTGTCTCTCATTCATCGCGACGCGCTTCAATCAGCAAGGGGCATGGAGGTCACAAGCCCACACCCCTCCCAACGCCTTCCTTACTTCAGGCGTCAAGCTTATTCGCTGTCATGAAAGCGTGAGAGTTTTCCATCTCCCAGATGTTCAAGTTTCTGTATTCACCGCCATGAAAGCGTATGGGTTTTCCATCTCCCAGGTGTGGTCAAGTTTCTGGAGTATTCAAGTTTCTGCCATGTTTTCCATCTCCCAGATGTTCAAGTTTCTGTATTCACTGCCATGAAAGCGTGAGGGTTTTCCATCTCCCAGGTGGTCAAGTTTCGTATTCGCTGCCATGAAAGCGTGAGGGTTTTCCATCTCCCATGTGTTCAAGTTTCTGTATTCGCCATGAAAGCGTGAGGGTTTTCCATCTCCCAGGTGTTCAAGCTTCAGACCTCGGCTCCAGTGTTCATATTCGCCGACGTGAACGCCCGAGGCGGCTCCCGTGGTATTCGTCAAAGCGAATGCGAGACCAGAGAAGACGGTAGTTGGTATCACCGAGTAATGGAACAGCAAGTCTAGCCCAGGCCTATCATGAACAGCGAGTCTAGCCCAGGCCTAATACGCCTCCTACATCATCACACTTCTAATCTCATTGGTAGGTTTCATGACTTTGGTGTAATCGTAGCGGACCGCTGTATCGTCTTGTTGGCGGTAATCGAATCCGTTATACGGCTGCTGAACCTGTGGAAGAACGATTAAAAGTGAACACATCATTCTACACTCAATAGATAAGTAAAAGAGTGAAAGAAAAGAACTGAAAACTACAGTAGCACCTGCCAACAACATTAAAAAAAGTAACGCATATCATATATCTAAAAAATAAGATAAAATCACGAATGTTACATCTCCGTCATTTTTTTTTTCAAGTATTGACTTCAACAGAATAAGAGTCAAATCAGTTGAAAAGAACTCACTCACGCTAACAAAACAAAAACAATTAAAAAAAAAAGAAAATTATGGGCAACAAGATGTTGAAAAGATTTTAAGCTTCGTTTTATATGCTAGGCATTACTTTCGCTGAACAGTGGGCCTAAATTACGGAAGAAAGGTTGATTTTTGTGTCATCACGTTTGGCTTGTAAACCAGACCGTCCTAAATGAGACAAGGTAAGATGGCAGCAACAGTATGCTAGCAACAAACAAATACAGGAGATCGTAAACACAGATGAAATCAGCAATGAGGTTAGGAGAATAAGGAGGTCATGGATAGGTCACATCTTACGTAAGGAAAGACCATAGAAATGACTGTCGTGTTGTTTTGGGATGGACACCGGAATGAAAGACCATAGAAATGACTGTCGTATTGTCTTGGTATGGACACCGGAAGGAATGACCATAGAAATGACTGTCGTGTTGTTTTGGGATGGACACCGGAAGGAATGACCATAGAAATGACTGTCGTGTTGTCTTGGTATGGACACCGGAATGAAAGACCATAGAAATGACTGTCGTGTTGTCTGGGTATGGACACCGGAAGGAAAGACTATAGAAATGACTGTCGTGTTGTCTGGGTATGGACACCGGAAGGAATGACCATAGAAATGACTGTCGTGTTGTTTTGGGATGGACACCGGAAGGAAAGACCATAGAAATGACTGTCGTGTTGTCTGGGTATGGACACCGGAAGGAAAGAGAGACAGGGGACATCCCAAAATAACATGGTGGAGAAAGAGAGGAACGCAGAGGGATGGCCTTCCTGGTGAAAGAGCGAGAAGAACAGCACAGGAAAGGGGCAATTGGAGGGATCATGTTCAGGCCTTATATGCCTCCTGGCACACACACACACACACACACACACACACACACACAGAAAGAGAGAGAGAGAGAGAGAGAGAGAGAGAGAGAGAGAGAGAGAGAGAGAGAGAGAGAGAGAGAGAGAGAGAGAGAGAGAGAGAGAGAGAGAGAGAGAGAGAGAGAGAGAGAGAGAGAGAGAGAGAGAGAGAGAGAGAGAGAGAGAGAGAGAGATTAAGGGGGGGGCATGGGTATATTCTAAAAAAAAACCACTTGGAAAATTATTTCATCTGCATAAATACTTTCGGTAATTAGATCTCAGCAATTCAACTTTAGAAAACATTTTGCCATTTCTCTCAACTCTGTGACATAGAGGACTAGGCACGGACATGTTTGAATTTGGCTTTATTCCAAGTTTGAATTTGGCTTTATTCCAAGTTTGAATTTGGCTTTATTCCAAGTTTGAATTTGGCTTTATTCCAAGTTTGAATTTGGCTTTATTCCAAGTTTGAATTTGAATTTATTCCAAGCTTGAATTTGGCTTTATTGAACCGACATGAAATAAAAAAAAAATGAAATCAAATCTAAAGCAAATGAAATGAAACAAAATGGAATGAAAGTAAAAAAACCAAAAAACATTCAAAAAGATATTTACTGCGGTGACTCTCATCGGGTCGTAGCTTGATGTGTCGCTGTGCCCAGAGTGCGTCTTTCAGGTAAAGTGTGTCGTAGGTGGTGTCACTCTTGTAGTCGTCTATGGTGTTCTCACCTGTCCACACAAAAATTAGGCACAAAATCAATGGTATCAGAAACCCTTCCCTTTGTGTGAATGAATTACTCTGCACTTTGTTCATTTCATGGGATCAGTGGCCGAGCTGCTAGGCTGCCGGAGTGGGAGATCATGCGGTCCCGAGTTCAAATCCCAGCAAAGCTAAATCCGACGCTGTGTTCCTTGTGAAAAGACACTTAATATACATGCATTTTCCCCCACTTTATCCAGGTGCAAATGGGTACAAGCACTAGCTGGATAGCAAAAACCTGCGTCAGAGTAGCGTCCTGTTCAAGAGGTGATAATTATCACCTGATCTGATTCACGCTATTGAAACAAGGATATGTTCCGGCTGTATGGGCCATCACGTGAGAGAACCTTTTTTCTTTTTTTTTTTTTTCTTGTCGTTCATTTCACGTCCCACCCACCCGTATGTAAGCAGCATGTAATTATTTGTCGGTTCCTTACCCTGAGATCACCGCCCTGGTGGACACAGTTTACTTGAAAGGAAGAAACTAACGAACTACTGCGCTCAACATAAAGTAAAAAAAAAAGTAAAGTAAAAGTTCCTTCAAGTCCGTTACGGCCCATAGAGCCAGAGCTTGTCCCGGTTTCAATAGCGTTAAGCGGAATAGGTCGATGATAATCACCTCCTGGACAGGACGCTAGTATGATGCAGCTGTTTACTCCCTGGCTACTGCTTGTACCCATTTTCACCTGGGATGAGTAGGGAAAAGCGTGTTAAGGGTCTTTCCAAAGGAATACAACGTCAGGCTTACCTTTGCACGGGCAGTGGACAGGTAAACATCTGTACGGGGAGTAGACGATCCCGCCCTTCACGAGTCTCCTGCTGCCATGCAGGCGGGTCTTGGCTGACCAAAGGGTAAGGGAGTTAACCCTGACAGAAAATAACAACCTGCTGCCTTGTGGGCTGGTCTTGGGTGACTAAAGGTTAAGGACAGAAATTAACAAGGCCTGGTACGGGCCTCAAGCTGGCAGCCCCACCATCCACCTACGGTACAGTGAGCTGATCTCCTGCTTATCCAAAACCAAACAGATTCAGGAAAATAAATACAATATATCAGGCTTGACCTTTCAACGACGAACATGGAAACGAACATGGACTGTGATTTTTGAAACATGGAACGTTAGGGCAATAAATAGAAAAAAGATATAGAATTAGCTGAAGAAATGGAAAATTCAAAGTAGACATTTTGGCCATTGCAGAAACAAAGAAAATTGACAAGGAATAGAAACTGTAGGACCAAATCATAATTTAATCTTCTCATGAGTATATGTCAAAGATAGAGCTAGAGCAGCAGTAGGAAAATAAAAAAAAATATATCTTCGAAAACGATTTATAAATGGCTGCAGAGAATCCTAAACCCAAATAGGAACTAATACTTTTAGGAGATTTAAACGGTAGAGTAGAAAACAATGTAGACTGGCCAGGAGGAGTAATAGGTAAAGAAGGAGAGACAACAACTTCTCCAAATGGAGAGAGTAGCCAACATCTTTTTCCTCATAAAGATATCCACAAAATACAAGAGTAAATGAAGACAGATGAGAAAAATCAATGATAGACTACATAATAGGACATTAGATACAAGAGTAAACAAAGGAGCAGAAATATTTAGTGATAATCGCCTATTGATTGCCAAAATTGAGATTACCAACTGAAGAAAACAAACAGAAAAGGAAAGAGAAGAAAGCTACTTAACGCAAAATAGAGGAGCTAAAGAAACCAATAGTAAAACAGATATACCAAAGATAAACATATTTATCAGTGAAAAGCAGATGGATCTGAATGATAGCACAATAGAAGAATAGTGGCAAATGTATAAAGAAACACTCCTCAGTTGTACTGAAGAGGTATGTGGTAAGAAACAAAATGAAGGAAAAAGGAAAAGAATAGCATGGTGGAATGAGAATGTCAAGACCAAGATCAAAGAAAAAAAGGATGCCTGGAAGAAATACTTGCAAACAAAGAGGCCAGAGGGTAGGATATTTTATGTGAGTAAAAAGAACTATCGCCAAAGAGGAAGTAAGGAAAGCAAGACAGAAACAATGGCAACAGTTTGGACAAAGACTTCAAGAAAGCTACCAAGGAAATTAATCTGTTGGGGGGGGAGGGAGGGGGTAATGAAGAGCGTGCGAAAGACCAAAGCATGCCCAATACGACAAATTAAGAATGCCAAAAGAGAAATAATGAAAGAA
>JAXRKP010000140.1:200000-202500 GCA_037039925.1 Doris montereyensis
AAGCCGTTGCCCTGACAAAACGACAAGATATTGCTACCATTGTGTAGCTTGGAAAAAAACCCCCAACCTTAACACGTTATTTCTCGACTCGGCTCAGGTGCAAATGGATTCAAGCGCCATCCTGTCATGTCCAGGAGGCTATTAACATCACCTGCTGTTCCATTTCACAGTATAGAAAGCAAGGTATAAGCTCCAGCTCCATGAGGCCATAAGAAAGGGGGGAGGGGGGGGTTCTGGGAATGCCATTTTTGCCGAAAATGGGACAAATCTAGTCTATCATACTAGTGGATAGAGCAGTTCATTCCTGTCACAATGATATGATAAAATAAGCTCAGTATCGATTCTTTGAATTTATACAAATTTTTTAGAAACGATATAGGGCTATTTTTCAATACAATAAAAGCCAGAAATATTATCTAAAGTATTGCAAGTTGGTACTCATTTTGATCTTCTATTTAAAACAAACTTACTTGAGGATCTATCTATTATGAATATTGCCTTAGATTGGCCGGGAGATACGGAACATATTCCCGGCACCTATTATCAAAAGGCACCATCTCAAATGAGTAAAAAGGTGCTGGTGCACTTGAAACAGTGTCAATAAGAAGTAGTTGAGAGCCTCTCAATGTTTTATGATGTTTCAAAGTATTATCCTACTTTTCTTAGGTTTATGAGAAAATTTTGTATTCAAATAACAAGAAAATAAGAGAAAAATACGATTTTGTCAAAATGTCCTTTTTTGTTCATTATTTCCTATCTACTTTTATTTCTCAACGTATCTTCATGAAATTTGGTATGGATGATGAGAGTAAAAAAAGAAATGATCCGATGCTTTTTGAAAAATTGAATTTTTTGTACAATATTTTTGTATATTTTTAGTTGTTCTCATATGCTATTTTCAAAAATTCATTAAATCAAAATTTATTAATGAAAACAAAAATCCGATCTGATCAAATTTAGATATTGTATCAAATAAGGTGTGTGCCAAGTTTAAAAGAAACTTGTTGAAAAACCTGTCCATATTGAAAAAATCCAAGATGGCCGCCGTTTCCATGGCAACCGAAGTGCCAAGAAAAAAAAACAACGACGTAATTCAACTCAGTACACCATGCCAATTACACCTATACATAAGTTGTTGACAAGAACAAACGGTAAACTGTTCATTTCGGGGTACATCACGTACGATTGTTTGATCGAATCAGTACTCGATACTGAGGTTACGTGGGCTTCTTGTTCTTACGACTGGAAATCGAGGTAGATGATCTAATAACAGGCTATTTGAAATATGAAGGTTGTGGGTGCAGTTGTTCCTGAGTTATATGGAAGTTGTGGGTGCAGTGGTTCCTGAGTTATATGGAAGTTGTGGCTGCAGTGGTTCCTGAGTTTTATGAAGGCTGTGGGTGTAGTATTCCTGAGTTATATGAAGTTGTTGTGCAGTAGCTGAGTTACATAAAGTGGTTCCTGAGTTACATATGGAGGATTTGAGTGGTTGTGTAGTTGTTCCTGAGTTATATGGAGGTTGTGTGTGCAGTGGTTCCTGAGTTATATGGCTGTGGGTGCAGTGATTCTTGAGTTATATGAGTGCTGTGGGTGCAGTAGTTCTTGAGTTATATAGGAGGTTGTGGGATTCCTGAGTTATATGAAGGTTGGTTCTCCTGAGTTATATATGGTGATTCCTGAGTTATATGAAGGCTGTGGGTGCAGTGAGGTTATATGTGGGTGTAGTGGTTGCAGTGGTTCCTTGGCTCCTGAGAGTTATATTGTGCAGTGGTTCCTGAGTTATATGAAGGTTGAGTTATATGGAGGTGGGGCAGTGGTTCCTGAGTTATATGAAGGTTGTATGTGCAGTGGTTCCTGAGTTATATGGAGGTGGTGTGTGTAGTGGTTCCTGAGTTATATGGAGTTTGTGGTGCAGTGGTTCCTGAGTTATATGGAGGTTGTGGATGCAGTGGTTCCTGAGTTATATGGAGGTTGTGGGTGCAGTGGTTCCTGAGTTATATGGAGGTTGTGGTGTAGTGGTTCCTGAGTTATATGGAGGTTGTGTGTGTTCCTGAGTTATATTAAGTGGTTCCTGAGTTATATGGAGGTTGTGGCAGTGCAGTGGTTCCTGAGTTATATGGAGGTTTTTTGTGTGTTCCAGTGGTTCCTGAGTTATATGAAGGTTGTGGTGTGCAGTGGTTCCTGAGTTATATAGAGGTTGTGGGTGCACTTGTTCCTGAGTTATATAGAGGTTGTGGGTGCAGTGAGTTCCTGAGTTATATGGAGGTTGTGGTTCCTGAGTTGAAGTGCAGTGATTCCTGAGTTATATAGAGTTTTTTTGTTGCAGTGGTTCCTGAGTGAAGTTGTGTGTGCAGTGGTTCCTGAGTTATATGGAAGGTGTGCAGTGGTTCCTGAGTATGAAGGCAGTTGTTCCTGAGTTATATGAATAGAGAGTTATATGAAGGCTGTGGGTGCAGTACAGTTAGTTCCTGAGTTATATGGATGATTCCTGAGTTATATG
>JAXRKP010000140.1:205000-225000 GCA_037039925.1 Doris montereyensis
AGTAAAAGATGTGTCAGGCTAGCGTCCTAGCCAGAAAGTTTTTTTAAATTTAATCACCTGTTCAACTTCACGCTATTGAAGCTGGATAAGCTCCGGCTCTATGTGCCATAAGGGCCTCGAAGGAACTATTACTTTCATGATTAACCCTTAACCATTCTGAATTTAATTCATTTACTTAATCCAACAGACTATGCCATGGCGAAATAATGGACGGGGGAGGGTAGGGGGGCCCATACAGATAAGGTTTACTGCTAGTATTGGCAATTGAGTTGAAGCTTAACGAATGTCATATCGACAATAATGTAGGCACATGTTATATGGGTGAATGAAAGGAATGTTCTCGTCGTCACGTCTCGAACTTAAACAAGGTAAGAGGTGAATACAGGCAAATGAAATAAAGTAAGTCTTTTGCTCAGAGTTCAGTATAGTTGGGCATTGGTTGTAGCACATTTTCCTTCCATGGCAAGGCGATTGATGCCGACGTAGAGGTGGTTGCAGATTCGATCCACGTGGTGACCATGTTTTGTTGTTGTTGGTATTCTTCTGTTTATTCTTTGTATTTGTCTTGTCTTTATTTATATAGGGCTTTAATATTATTAAATATCATTTTCATCAAAATCATGACAATCCTCATCAAAATTGTCATCAAAATCATCATCAAAATCATTATCATCCTCATTAAAATCATCATTAAAACCATCACCATCCTCATCAAAATCATCAACATCCTCATCATCATCATCACCATCATCATGCTCCTCCTCCTCATCATCATCATCATCAAACTTTTGGGCCCCAATACCTTAAAAGCACCACAAAAAACCCCACTTCTGCAACGATCTGTTTCAAACTTACACAAACTTTCAAAGTTTTACAAACTTACAGAGAACTTCAAGCTCCACCCGACCAATGGGACTTTCCGATGTTGTTGCTGGCGTTACACGAGTACATTCCAGACAGTCAAACTTTGGCCAGGTGAAACAATTCTGGACAAATATGCATGGGAAAACGTGTAAGAGTGGTTGAAGAGTGGTTGTAAGAGTGGTTGTAAGAGTGGTTGTAAGAGTGGTTGTAAAGTGATTGTAAGAGTGGTTGTAAGAGTGGTTGTAAGAATTTCAAATGGTTGTTAGACACAGAGTGATTGTCAAACTTACACACAGTGATTGTAAAACAAATTTCAAACTTACACACAATTTATAAAGTGGTTATAAGAGTGGTTATAAGAGTAGTTGTAAAGTGGTTGTAAAAGTAGTTGTAAGAAGTTGTAAGAGTGGTTCAAACTGTAGACACAAATTTCAAACTTTGTACAGAATGGTTGTTAGAATTTAAAACTTACAGTTGTAAGAATTGTTGTAAGAATTTAAGAGTGTTATAAGAGTGGTTCAAACTTACACAGTTGTAAGAGTGGTTGTAAAGTGGTTATAAAGTGGTTATAAGAGTGGTTATAAGAGTAGTTGTAAGACTTTCAAAGTGGTTTAAGACAGTTGTAAGAGTAGTTCAAACTTAGAGCAGTTGTTTAAATTTCAAACTTACAGAGTAGTTATAAGAATTTAAAGTGATTTAAGAAATCAAATATCAAACTTAAGAGAACTTAAGAGTTGGTTGTCAAGTGATTGTAAGAGAAGAAGAGTGGTTGTAAGAGTAGTTGTAAGAGGATTATAAGAGTAGTTGTAAGAGTTGTAAGAGTAGTTGTAAGAGCGATTGTAATCAATTGGAAGAGTGATTGTTAGAGAAGTTGTAAGAAAGTTGTAAGAGTAGTTACAGTTGTAAGAGTGGTTGTAAGAGTGGTTGTAAGAGTGGTTGTAAGAATTTAAGAAAGTTGTAAGAGTGGTTGTAAGAGTGGTTGTAAGAGTGGATTGTAAGAGTGGTTGTAAGAGTAGATGTAAAAGTAGTTGTAAGAGTCAAGAGTGGTTGTAAGAGTGATTGTAAGAGTGATTGTAAGAGGATTTACAGAGTATTTCAAGAGTGATTGTAAGAAAGGAGTGAATATCAAGAATAGTTGGTAAGAACTTACACAGAAGATTTAAGAAGTTGTAAGAGAGAGTTGTAATAGTTGGTAAGAGTAGCTAAGAGTGATTGTAAGATGTTGTAAGAGAAAAGACGAGTGTAAGAGTGGATTGTAAGAGTGGTTTAGAAGAGTAGTTGTAAGAGTGATTGTAAGAGAGTTGTAAGAGTGATTGTAAGAGTAGTTGTAAGAGTGATTGTAAGAGAATTGTAAGAGTGATGCGAAGTAAAGTAGTTGTAAGAGTGGTTGTAAGAGTGGTTGTAAGAGTGATTGTAAGAGTGGTTGTAAGAGTGCAAGGTTGTAAGAGTAAGAGTGGTTGTAAGAGAAGTTGTAAGAGTGGTTGTAAGAGTGGTTGTAAGAGTGGTTGTAAGAGAGTGTAAGAGTTGTAAGAATTGGTTGTAAGAGTAGTTGTAAGAGTAGTTGTAAGAGTGGTTGTAAGAAGAGTGGTTGTGAAGAGTGATTGTAAGAGTGAGTTGTAAGAGGGGTAAGAATGTAAGAGTAGTTGTAAGAGTGGTTGTAAGAGTAGTTGTAAGAGTGGATTGTAAGAGTGATTGCTGACAGAGTAATAAAGAGTGGTTCATTGTAAGAGAAGTTGTAAGAGTTTGTAAGAAGAGTAAGAGGATTATATTTGAGTAGTTTTAAGATTCAGTGGTTGTAAGAGTGGATGTGAAGAATGATTTAGTAGTTGTAAGAGTAGTTGTAAGAGTGGTTGTAAACAGTTGGAAAGAATGATTGTGAGAGAAGTAAAGAGAAGTTGTAAGAGTGGTTGTAAGAGTAGTTGTAAGAGTCGAGGTTGTAAGAGGTTGTAAGAAAAATCGAGGGTTGTGAGAGTGGTTGTAAGAGTGATTGTGAGAGTGGTTGTAAGAGTGGTTGTGGTCAGTTGTAAGAGTGGTTGTAAAGAGTGATTGTGAGAGTGGTTGTAAGTAAGAGTGGTTGTGAGAGTGGTAAGAGTGGTTGTGAGAGTGGTCAACCTGATTGGCCCTCCTTAAGTGGTTGTAAGAGTGGATGTAAGAATGATTGTGAGAGTAGTTGTAAGAGAAGTTTAAGAGTGGTTGTCAGAAGGTGGAGTAAGAGTGATTGGAGATTAAGGTAAGAGTAGTTGTAAGTAGAGTAAGGTAGTTGTAGGGAGAGATAGAGAGCAAGAAGTAAGAGTGGTGGTAAGAAGGTAAGAGTGATTGTAAGAGAAGAGAGTAGTTGTAAGTAAGAAGAGTAGTGAGAGAAGAAGAAGATTAGTGGTAAGAAGAGAGAGTGTATGAGAGTTGTAAGAGTGAGTAAGAGAGTTGTAAGAGTGAAGAGTGATTTGTAAGAGTGGGTAAGAGTGGTTGTAAGAGTGGTTGTAAGAGATAAGGTAAGTGTAAGAGTAGTTGTAAGATTGGCTGTAAATGACATAATAAACGACAGGTGCATTATAAAAAAAGTTTTATTTTCATTCATTTTAAGAGTGGTTGCTTAAGAGTAGGATTGTAAGGTGTTTGGTAAGATTCTTTAAATTTTCGAATTCACTGTAAACAGCCAAAAGATCAGAGTGTTGTTAATGACTTATCATTTCCAAAGCCAACATACAATGTATATCCCATGTTCGAGGTTTCCATAAGAATTATATCAAACGAAGAATCGTGGACAAGTAAGATTTAATATTATTATGTAGAATAAATAAAATCAAATCAAATCTCGCAAATATCCTATCGGGAATTTTCTCTGACACTAGTAGTTGGCTGCCACTGTAGAGAGATTGTGACAGTGGTTTATACCATCAACGTGATTGGCTGGTCTGATGGTTGTGACTGCGGTGAAGACGAACTTTGGGTGCATTTATGTCATGGCTCGATGGAGGAAGAGAGAGAGAGAGAGAGAGAGAGAGAGAGAGAGAGAGAGAGAGAGAGAGAGAGAGAGAGAGAGAGAGAGAGAGAGAGAGAGAGAGAGAGAGAGAGAGAGAGAGAGAGAGAGAGAGAGAGAGAGAGAGAGAGAGAGAGAGAGAGAGAGAGAGAGAGAGAGAGAAAGAGAGAGAGAGAGAGAGAGAGAGAGAGAGAGAGAGAGAGAGAGAGAGAGAGAGAGAGAGAGAGAGAGAGAGAGAGAGAGAGAGAGAGAGAGAGAGAGAGAGAGAGAGAGAGAGAGAGAGAGAGAGAGAGAGAGAGAGAGAGAGAGAGAGAGAGGAGAGAGAGAGAGAGAGATAATTTACTGGTACGCGTACCATAGTTTATTGTCATGGCTCTATAGAATAATTTACTGGTACGCGTACCATAGTTTATGTCATGGCTCGCATAATTTACTGGTACGCGTACCATAGTTTATGTCATGGCTCGCATAATTTACTGGTCACGTATAATTTACTGTTACGCGTACCATAGTTTATGTCATGGTCGCATACCACCACTAGTACGTAAGTACCACATTTTGAAGAGAAGCACTGGTTTTAAACGTGACCACATTTTGGAGGGGTAATTGTGTTCGGGGGGATGGCAACTCGGATTGCCGAGTTTGGCACCGAAATGTCGACTTTCTGTGCTGTGCATATTCGGGTAGAACGATCATTTATCTACACGTTTGTGGCAGAAAATGTTCATATGACGTATGTTTTTTTTTGTTACAAAATATTTTGTAGGCGAGGGTAGATAAAAAAATTCAAAGTTTTGATGTCAATCACCCTAACATTGACTGAAAAGATTGCACTGAAAACCTGTCTAATATGGCGGATGATAATCAATCTGGCAACATAGTATACAGCTGGCTGTCAACAAAGTCAGTCGCCGATTTGGCCTACCGCTGAATACGTAACTGAATATAGGAATAGAACACACAACCCCCGCCCCCCCCCACCCCCCACCCCTGGTAATTTGGACTTTTTTTTTCACAACAGTGTACGTCCAAACCTAGATTTACACTTACCTCTCTTGGCATTAGAAAAAATATGCAAAAGAATGTCGACAGAGTGTGGGGGCTGCTACAAGAAAGGCAATTCAACCGTCTGATGTGTCTTGTTTTGTGTTATTTCCTCTTGATTTCTCTATTTGCAGTTTTTCTCTAAATGTAGTTTTTTCACATTAATTTTCGATCTCCTCTTTCATTTATTGACCGAATTGTATAATAATTGGCACACATATCCCTCTTATCAATGTTAATAGCATGACGTCGTTTGAAAGAATATATATTGTAAACGTTTTTGAGAAAATGTTTTTTTGGTAATTAAAATGCCATTTTTTGCATGTTATTTTCAATAAATCATTAAAAATAGATATCCAATATATCTATGAAAAAAACCCCGACTTCACTCTTTAGATAATTGATTGGAAAAATTCAATCTGCACAGGATTTGAGTAATTTTATTCATAACTAAATAAGGAGATAGATTTTGAAAAATTGGATAAAAATCCAAGATGTCGGTCATTTCCATGGAAACCAAAGACTATACAAACTGTTCAATGGTATAGGATGCCTATATTTTGACAGTCACTTATGAAAATCAACAATGCGCGCCCCCTCGCCGCCTCCTCCTCCCACCTTAATGATGATAAACCCAAACAAGAAACAATACACACACACACACACACACACGCACACAGACACACAACACAATGGGTTTCTCACATTCTACAGCCAGCTGCAACTCCGTCTTGACCGTCCCATACACGTTACTGGCTAGACATTCGTACCTTCCTGCATTGGTCTGGCTCACCTGTGAGTGTCACATAAAAAAGAGAACGATGATATAATGGTATTCGGAAACTCAGTCACTTTCGTGCACTTCTTCATAAATACATATACACATATATATATGCCCTTAGATAATGTTGGATTATGATTTTTTCTTTATTATAAAACTGATTTTCTTGAACTCTGACTACGGCTAACTCAGAAACCACTGTATAGGTTACGCGTGATATGACCTACGATGCTTGAAGTGACGTCAGTTTTTATATAGTACTCGATACTGAAGTAGTTATGCGGACTTTTTGTTGTAATGACTGGAAATCGATAATCAAGATCTAGAAACAATAACTAGTTTCGTGGATTGCAGGCATCACAATCTTTTTTCCAGTCAATTACGATATTGATATCCAATATATTCAATAGTTTATTCGGTAAGAACCTAAAGCAGGTTATTTGAAATCTACAAGCGAAATATGGAGGTTGTGGGTGCAGTGTTTCCTGGAGTTATAAGCAGGCAAAGTTAGAGACGTTTAGCTTTACATACTGTTAACGATATATAACATAACACATACTATTATGTCCATATAACTTAAAATCCTTTCTACGACTTATCGCTCATATTTCATGAGAGTGTTTTGGGGTTTCTTTTTGTGTTATCGTGAGCGAATTCTTTTCAACCGATATTTTACTCTCATTCTGATAGTCATTAAATCAAGGTGTGGAGATATCATTTCAGTGATTTTTCTTTTTTTGTATCACTAGTTTTTTGACATTTGATATGCATTTACTTTTTTGTGGACAATTTACTTCATATTTTGATCCCAACACGATTTTAACAACTGAATAACATGTATGGCGTCGTCAAACACGTTTTCACATCTAATACATTATATTATGTATCTACCACCACCTTATTGCAATCGGTGGAATACGGAATTGAAAGAATCTATGAAAGCGGTAAAGGAAGGAAAGACGTAAGACCTACCAATAGTACCTATCATCATTCTTCTGACCCACTCTTCCACAGAAAATGACATGTACAGTAGAAACAAGTTGAAAACTCCTCCACAGAAAGTGACATGTACAGTAGAGCCAAGTTGAAAACTCATCCACAGAAAGTGACATCTACACTAGAGACAAGGTTTTGTTGAAAACTCCTGCACAGAAAGTGACATGTACACTAGAGGCAAGGTTTTGTTGAAAACTCCTCCACAGAAAGTGACATGTACACTAGAGGCAAGGTTTTTGAAAACTCCTCCACAGAAAGTGACATGTACACTAGAGACAAGGTTTTGTCGAAAACTCCTCCACAGAAAGTGACATGTTGAAACTCCTCCACAGAAAGTGAGGTAAACACAAAGTTTTGTTGAAAACTCATCCACAGAAAATGACATGTACAGTAGAGGCAAGGTTTTGTTGAAAACTCCTCGACAGAAAGTGACATGTACAGTATAGACAAGGTTTTGTTGAAAGTATCAGCAAATTAGGGAGATTCGGTAGCCAAAAGACAAGGTCTCGGCCCCTCAACCAAAAGATAGATGGTTGGAACTCCGCCAACGGTTGAAAAAATTTCCGGAGATTTTTAGAGCAAAATCTCTCACCCCCCTCTCCCCCCCCGCCCACGTCCAGGCAGGTGGATCGATACTTACTACCATCGGAGATGGACGATAAAAAAGGAGGTCTCGCGTGCAGATAACATCACTCTGTGCACATAAAAGAAGATCCCTTGGCTGTTTACAGGGCAGCCCGGGGCAACATTTTAAAAGCCTACCAAAAACCCCGAGATGACATTAGTTGTGGATGTGGGTAAATAAAAAAAACAAAAAAAAAAAAAAAACAACAATAAAAAACAAAAACAAAAGGCAAATTAACTCTACCGTGTCCAAAGTGAGGTCTGGTCCGTTCACCACTGTAACTCCGTCCTTCAGCCAGACAAACTGACAGGTCGGATTACAATCTACCTTGCAATTCACAACTGGTAAGCTCTCTCCACTGGCCAGATTGTACACTTTGGTAGGAGGGTCTAAAACAGCCTGATTTGGCTCATCTAAAGTGTAAAACAAGGGGTGTGCGAGGAAAACAGGTTAGTATTGATAAACAATATGGGGCCGGGGGTGGGGGTGGGTGGGGGTAGTTGTAACCATACCGTAGTGTTGTGAGTCATGAAATCATGACATCACTTATTCCAAACCCAGGGTTGGCTGACCCACATGTATTTTTTTTCACAACGTTGTACTCTAAGGGTGAAAAGTACTTCTTCTATCGTCACTTGACTCAGGTGTGAATGGAATGAGTACCCAGCTATAGGTGGGGATAGATATTATATCAATGTGTTACTACTAAAGTGTCTAACAGTCTGTTGTACTACATACTCCTCAAGAGTTGAGAAAGGATTTGAGCAAAATAAGAGCCTGTTGGGTGATATATGTTCTATCTCGTCTAGGTTAAATCATAGAATCCGCATGGAAATGATAATGACAATACACTGCTGCATGTAAACCAAAGATAGCAAGAACTGAATACTAACACATGTAAAATGAACACAGATAACACGAACAAAAGTAACACTAACACAGGTAACACTAAGGAAAGTAACAGTAACAAAGGTAACACTAACACAAATAATACTAACATAAGTAACACTAACACAAGTAACACTAACACAGGTAACACTAATACAGGTAACACTAACACGGGTAACACCAACACATGTAATACTAACATAAGTAACACTAACACAGGTAACACTAACACAGGTAACAATAACACAGGTAATAATAATAACACATGTACAACTAACACAAGTAACACTAACACAAATAACACTAACACAGGTAACAATAACAACACTAGCAATATTAACACATTAACAACACTAACAACACTAACACCGGTAACACTAACCACAGGTAACATTAACACAGTAACACAGGTAACACTTAAAACACAAACACAGGTAACACTAACAACACTAACACAGGTAACACTAACCACAGGTAACATTAACACAGTAACACAGATAACACTTAAAACACAAACACAGGTAACACTAACAACACTAACACAGGTAACACTAACCACAGGTAACATTAACACAGTAACACAGGTAACACTTAAAACACATACACATGTAGCACTAACAACACTAACACCGGTAACACTAACCACAGGTAACATTAACACAGTAACACAGGTAACACTTAAAACACAAACACAGGTAACACTAACAACACTAACACCGGTAACACTAACAACAGGTAACATTAACACAGTAACACAGGTAACACTTAAATCACAAACACAGGTAACACTAACAACACTAACACAGGTACCACTAGCGGCACTAAACCAGCGGTCTACCTACATTCCACCGACAGCTCCAAGTCCATCATCTGGGTTCTACCCACGCCGTTGCTAGCCTGGCAGGTGTAGGTGCCTCTGTCCGTCTTGGATGCAGACGGTAGTGAGAGCTGTCCATCCTGTGCCTAGTGGTCAGTGATGACAAAATCACAAAAAGGAGATAAAATATAAGTCTTACACAACCTTTCGAGAAATAAAAGCTTCATCTTACACAACCTTTCGAGATAAAATCTAAGTCTTACAGAAGCTTTTGAGATAAGATATAAGTCTTACACAACCTTTCGAGAGATAAAATCTAAATCTTACACAACCTTTCAAGAGATAAAATCTAAACCTTACACAACCTTTCAAGAGATAAAATCTAAGTCTTACATAACCTTTCAAGAGATAAAATCTAAGTCTTACACAACCTTTCGAGAGATTAAACTGAAAACCATTTTTCAGATTTTTAAAGAAATCAGAGTTTATCAACAAATTGTAAAATTCTAAACATGAGAGTACTGAGAGTAGACAGCTTCTATCGATACGAGCCAAAGCAGACATATATGAAAATTCATTTATTCCAATATCTACACGCAAAATGAAATCCTACAATTAACATTATGGAATTAATTCTCTCTGGTAAGCCTGGGAAGGAATCGATGTTCCTATTAGTCGTTGATACCAACTACGTCTTCTCTGGTCACGTGTTCTTCGAGTGCTCGCTTTCACGAATACCAGGTGACTGCCTAGCGCTTTGACGACTGCGAATATGAACACTTTAAGCTCTTTTGAATGTTATTCAATGCAATGATTACGTTTACATGTAAATTCTTTGCTTGTTATGTTATAATAATACATGTTTATTAATCTCGTAATGCTTAAATGTGTGTAAGCTGTTTGTGTGTGAAGAATAATTTAATTTATATTAAAAAGTGTGTTGTTTTTCATATTGTACTGAAGGTATTGTAACACCAAAACAATTTGTTACTTTTTTCGACACTAAATGTTGTATCTCATCTTATCTTATATTACCATGTATAAAATTATTATCACTTCCATCACCAGCATCATTATCATCACCCTATTTTGAGGTATTGTTCATTGCAATGAGTACAAAGTTACGTGTAGTAGGAATTTTATACATAATTTGATCACGTAATGCTTAAATGTGCGTAAGCTGTTTACGCGTGAGTAATAATCAATGTTTATTAAAAGCGTGTTGTATTTCACCATTGACGGTATTGTAGCAACAAAACAATGTGCCACATTTTTGGGACGATAAAGTTGTATCTTATCTTATCTTATCTTATTAAATCTAAGTCTTACAAAACTTTTCAAGAGATTAATCTGAAAAATCATTTATTTTTGATTTTTGAAAGAAATCAGTTTTTCAGCAAATCTAGAGAACTAAATATCAATAATCTAGAGTACTAAATATCAATAATCTAGAGTACTAAATATCAATAATCTAGAGAACTCAATAATATACTAAATATCAATAATCTAGAGTACTAAATATCAATAATCTAGAGTACTAAATATCAATAATCTAGAGTACTAAATATCAATAATCTAGAGTACTAAATATCAATAATCTAGAGAGAACTAAATATCAATAATCTAGAGAGGTGAATATCAATAATCTAGAGAACTAAATATCAATAATCTAGAGAACTAAATATCAATAATCTAGAGAACTAAATAATCAATAATCAATAAGAAAACTAAATATCAATAATCTAGAGTACTAAATAATCAATACTAAAATCTAAACACAATTACTGTATCTCTTATAATCAATAATTGTACATATTTGCGGAATTGAATTTTTGTTTCTAGTACTAAATTTTTAACTAAATACGTAACTTCTAAATATCAATAATGCTAAATATCAATAACCTAAACAGTCGTGAGAAATATTAGTCAGTCAATAATGAACCCTGAGATTATCAATAATCGCCAATAACGGTGGACAGGGTTATTTCAAAGAAAGAAACAAACAAATACACATTATTGGCTTTATTATTATTTGCGGAATTGAATTTTTGTTTCATTGGATTAACGTAATATTAGTTTGTTTCAACCCGCAGCCGGTTGTAACATATTCTCGAGTTTGTCGGGCAAAACCCAAATCCAACCCGCAGCCGGTTGAAACATGTTCGAGTTTGTCGGGCAAAACCCCCCTGACCCGGGTAGATGGATCGCCATCTAGTACCATCGGAGACGGATGATATTATACAAATGAGTTTCCGTGTGTAGATCACAACACTCTGTGTGCACGTTTAAAGATTCCTTGGCTGACTATAAGGCAGTCCACACACAATTAACAATCTTACCACCAACAACAACAACAACAACAACAACAACAACAACAACAACAAAAACAACATAAAACCCGAGATCATCCTAATTGTGGATGTGAGTAAACGTCTAATTTAAAAAAAAAATCCCCATAAAAAACTCACCGAAAACAAAAAACGAATAATAGAGACAACGCCATCTAGAATTGCTATGATTCGAACCCAAAACCTCAGGTTCCATGGGCAGGCATCCTAACCACTTGGCCACAAACTCCACGTCCCATCATTGCTCTCCCTAAAGTAAGCTGACTCAGTGGTCAAGACGTAAGGTATTCTTTCAAACAAACGTAACAGGTGTTGACCTTTCAAACCAAGTTGTTGGCCTTTCAAACAAACGTTGTTGGCCTTTCAAACAAACGTAAAGGTGTTGACAATACGCTATGCTACACAAATAAAGGTGTTGACCTTTTACACAAATGTAAAGGTGTTGACCTTTTACACAAACGTAAAGGTGTTGACCTTTTACAAACGTAAAGGTGTTGACCTTTTACAAAACGTAAAGGTGTTGGCCTTTCAAACAAACGTAAAGGTGTTGACCTTTCAAACAAACGTAAGGGTGTTGACCTTTTACACAAATGTAAATGTGTTGACCTTTCAAACAAACGTAAAGGTGTTGGCCTTTCAAACAAACGTAAAGGTGTTGGCCTTTCAAACCAACGTAAAGGTGTTGACCTTTCAAACAAACGTAAAGGTGTTGACCTTTCAAACAAACGTAAAGGTGTTGACCTTTTACACAAATGTAAAGGTGTTGATCTTTCAAACAAACGTAAAGGTGGATCTTTCAAACAAACGTAAAGGTCTAGTCCGCCTTTCAAACAAACGTAAAGGTGTTGGCCTTTCAAACAAACGTAAAGGTCTAGTCCGCCTTTCAAACAAACGTAAAGGTGTTGACCTTTCAAACAAACGTAAAGGTGTTGGCCTTTCAAACAAAAAATGGGCCTTTTCAAGAAAAATAAAGGTGTTGGCCTTTTACACAAACGTAAAGGTGTTGGCCTTTTACACAAAAACGTAAAGGTGTCGGCCTTTCAACAAACGTAAAGGTGTTGGCCTTTTACACAAACGTAAAGGTGTTGGCCTTTTCACAAACGTAAAGGTGTTGGCCTTTCAAACAAACGTAAAGGTCTAGTCCGCCTTTCAAACAAACGTAAAGGTGTTGGCCTTTTCAAACGAGGTTTGGTTTCAAACGTAAAGGTCCTAGTCGCCTTTCAAACAAACGTAAAGGTGTTGGCCTTTTACACAAACGTGATTGGCCTTTTCACAAACGTAAAGGTGTTCAAACAAACGTAAAGGTGTTGGCCTTTCAAACAAACGTAAAGGTGTTGGCCTTTCAAACAAATGTAAAGGTGTTGGCCTTTTACACAAACGTAAAGGTGTTGGCCTTTTACACAAACGTAAAGGTGTTGGCCTTTTACACAATCGTAAGGTGTTGACCTTTTACACAAAAAGGTGTTGGCCTTTCACAACAAAGGTGTTGTTTAAAGGTTTCTTTACACAAACGTAAAGGTGTTGGCCTTTCAAACAAATGTAATGGTGTTGGCCTTTCAAATGTAAACACAAACGTAAAGGTGTTGGCCTTTTACACAAACGTAAAGGTGTTGGCCTTTTACACAAACGTAAAGGTGTTGACCTTTCAAACAAATGTAAAGGTGTTGGCCTTTTACACAAACGTAAAGGTGTTTCTTTTACACAAACGTAAAGGAGCCTTTCAAACAAACGTAAAGGTGTTGGCCTTTCAAACAAACGTAAAGGTGTTGACCTTTCAAACAAATGTAAAGGTGTTGGCCTTTTACACAAACGTAAAGGTGTTGGCCTTTCAAACAAACGTAAAGGTGTTGGATATTACACAAACGTAAAGGTGTTGACCTTCAAACAAACGTAAAGGTGTTGGCCTTATTCAAACGTAAAGGTGTTGGCCTTTCAAACAAATGTAAAGGTGTTGACCTTTCAAACAAACGTAAAGGTGTTGGCCTTTCAATCACGATAAAGGTGTTGACCTTTCAAACAAACGTTTTTGAGTTACTCCTGAAAGGTCGAACATTTTCTCGATCAATTTTTCACGTAAACCTGCCCCCTCACCCCCCGATCCAGGTAGGTGGACCAGGTAGTCTCATCGCAGATTGACAACAAAAGGATTTCAGGTCAGGTATGCGCATTGAAGATAAACTTGGCTGTTATAAAACAAACTGATCACCTAAGTGGGCGCATTACAAGCACTCACCTCAAATTTGCGGTTGCCTATATACCAGGCGTATACCCGTAGGTACAGCTTTGCCTGGTGGTCGGAAGGTGATGTTACCTTCTTGTACTGAAGTTTTTAAAAAATCCAAGAAAAATCGGTAATCACCAAACGACAAACAGAAAGTCGTCTTCTCTGGGTAAAAGGAAAACTCAAGGTCGCCTCAAATTTACAGACAAAAGAGATAGGTACAGGTCCGTGTCTGACACTAAACTTACAGACTAAAAAGAGACAGAAGGTCCGATGTCTGACAGTCAAGTTTTAAAAAAATCCAGAAAATAGATCACCAGATAGGTCCATGTCTGACAGCAAACTTACAGACATTATAAGTAAAGGACATTGAAAACATGTCCATTATACAGTAATCTGATTTCAGTAAACTTAGGCAGTGACAAAAGAGACAGATTTCTTTGGTCCGTGTCCGAAACAGTAAACTTACAGACAACAGAGACCTACCAGGCCAGGTCCAGTTGTCTGACAACAAGAACAGGATATCGTAGACTAAAAGTCAGACAAACAGGTATTCTGCGTAAACTTCAGTCACGATGTAGATATTCTAGTAAACTTACAGACTAAAAGAGTCACAGATACAAGTCTTCGTTACGCTGTCGGATTCTACGTAAACTTCAGTTACTGTAGGATAACAGAGACAGACTCACGGTCTATGTCTGTAAACTTAAGTTATAAAGCGCTACCAGACAACATAAGTATTGGATGTCGTCTTCTCTGAAAACAGTAAACTTACAGATAACAGAGTCTGCAGACAGGTTCATGTCTGACAGTAAACTTACAGACAATAAAGACAGATAGGTCCATGACTGAGAGTAAACTTACAGACAATAAAGACAGACAGGTCCATGTCTGACAGTAAACTTACAGACAATAGAGACAGACAGGTCCATGTCTGACAGTAAACTTACAGACAACAGAGACAGACAGGTCCATGACTGACAGTAATATATTACAGACAAAAGAGACAGACAGGTCCATATCTGACAGTAAACTTACAGACAACAGAGACAGACAGATCCATGTCTGACAGTAAACTTACAGACAATAGAGACAGACAGGTCCATGACTGATGGTAAACTTACAGATAACACAGACAGACAGGTCCATGTTTGACAGTAAACTTACAGACTATAGAGACAGACAGGTCCATGACTGAGAGTAAACTTACAGACAATAAAAACAGACATGTCCATGACTGAGAGTAAGCTTACAGACAATAGAGACAGACAGGTCCATGTCTGACAGTAAACCTACATAGCAATAGAAACAGATAGGTCTAAGTCTAACAGTAAACTTACTGACAACAGAGACAGATTTGTCCATGTCTTGACAGTAAACCTACAGGCAACAGAAACAGACAGGTCCAGTCTGACAGTAAACCTACAGGCAATAGAGACAGACAGGTCCATGTCTGATGGTAAACTTACAGACAATAGGGACAGACAGATAGGTCTAAGTAAACTTCCAGTAAACAGACAGGTCTATGACTGAGATTAAACTTAGAGACAATAGAAAGAGATTTGTCCATGTCTTGACAGTAAACTTACAGACAATAGAAACAGATTTGTCCATGTCTTTACGATAAAACCTACAGACAAGTAGTCTTTACAATAAAACAGACAGGTCTAATGTCTTTCCAGTAAACTTCCAGCCAATAGAGACAGACTAGTCCATGTCTTTACAATAAACTTACAGGCAATAGAGACAGACTAGTCCATGTCTTTACAGTAAACTTACAGGCAATAGAAGACAGACTAGTCCATGTCTTTACAATTACAGGCAATAGAAGACAGACTTCCATGTCTTTACAGTAAACTTACAGACAATACAGACAGACTAGTCCATGTCTTTACAATAAACTTACAGGCAATACAGACAGACTAGTCCATGTCTTTACAATAAACGTACAGGTAAATACAGACAGACAAGTCCATGTCTTTACAGTAAACTTACAGGCAATACAGACAGACTGGTCCATGTCTTTAAACTTACAGACAATACAGTAAATATAAAATACAGGCAATACAGACAGACATGTCCAGGTATTTCCAGTAAACTTACAGCCAATACAGACAGACTGGTCCATGTCTTTTCAGTAAACTTACAGACAATACAGACAACATGTCCAGGTATTTCCAGTCAACTTACAGCCAATACAGACAGTCCATGTCTTTTCAGTCAACTTACAGACAATACAGACATACATGTTCAGGTATTTACAGTCAACTTACAGGCGATAAAGACAGACAGGTCCACCGTGGTCGACTCGCCCACACCATTTCCCGCCATGCAAGTGTAGGTTCCGCCGTCACTCTGGCTCGTAGCTTGAACGATCAAGTTGCCCTGGAAACGATAAACAAAAAGAAGTGCAGAAATGTGTCATTCATTGGGTAAACCAAAATATAACAAAGACAGGGATTCGATAGCCCAGAGACATTGCGTCACCACCTCAACCAAAAGGTAGTGGGTTTGAGCCAGCGGATGAAAAATGGTCTCTAACGTTTTCGAGAAAAATTCCCCCCCCCTGATCCAAGTAGGTGTATCGACACCTAGTCCCATCAGAAGAGGACGATGAAAAGGAGGTCCTGTGTGCAAATCACAAAACGGTGTGCACGTTAAAGATCCATTGGCTGTTTACAAGGCAGTCTGGACAAAAAATATAAAATCCTATCAAAAAAACTCGAGTTCATTTTAGTTGTGACGGACGATAAAAAAGGAGGTCCTGTGTGCAGATCCCAGTAGTCTGTGCCCGTTAAAGATCCCTTGGCTGTTTACAGGGAAGCCCAGGAAGAATTGACCAAATCTCTTGAGATCACATTAGTTGTGAACGTGGGTAAATCAAGTCAAATTGTATCAAAATGGGAGAGGGGGGGGACACCTAGGGACACCTAGGCCTTTGCAGGACTTGAACGACTATCGTCACCATACATGCATTACCATTTGTGTCACTGGGACAGCCAAGATTTAAAACAAGTGTAATCATGATTACAAACACACAACAATACTGACTAAGTCACTGGGACAGCCAAGATTTAAAACAAGTGTAATCATGATTACAAACACACAACAATACTGACTAAGTCACTGGGACAGCCAAGATTTAAAACAAGTGTAATCATGATTACAAACACACAACAATACTGACTAAGTCACTGGGCCAGCCAAGATTTAAAACAAGTGTAATCATGATTACAAACACACAACAATACTGATTAAGTCACTGGGTAAGCCAAGATTTTGAAACCAGTGTAATCATGATTACAAACACACAACAATACCAGTGTAACTAAGTCAGTGTAACATGATTAAGGGCCAGCCAAGATTTGAAACAAGTGTAATCATGATTACAAACACACAACAATACTGATTAAGTCACTGGGCCAGCCAAGATTTGAAACCAGTGTAATCATGATTACAAACACACAACAATACTAACTAAGTCACTGGGCCAGCCAAGATTTGGAATCGATATCGTTGTGACTATAAACTCACATTCAATACTGACTTAGACGCTGGAGAAGCCAAGATTTGGAATCGGTATCGGTGTGACTACAAACTCACATCACTATAGGCTGTGCTTCTAGACGAACCAAGGTGGAAACCGACATAAGTATAATTAAAACTCAATTGAAAGCGAAATGCAACCAATTCACAAAAAAATTCAAAGCAGTGTATTATTTCAACACAAAAAAAAAACCTAAACAAACCTCGCAACAACACTCTACACGTTCAGTCCCCCCCCCCTCCTTCCTTTTTTCCACTTCCTAAATAAACAAAAATCCACTCACATTGTCGCTAAGAACCTTGTTGTCCTTGACCCAGCTGACGTCACAGGCCGGGTTGCATTTGGCCTCGCAGCGACTCAACAGTGGGTCTCCTCTGGCCAGTTGTTGGCTGTAGACTGGGGGGACGAGTGCGATAGAACTGCCTGGTCCGTCTGGCAACGTCAGCAAAAACATTATAAAAAAAAATTGATTACTAGATCTGTTATCAGTTTATTTAGATTAATTATTGTAAAAAAAAACACCCAGTAAAGTTCCTTCATCAAGGCCATTACGGCCAATAGAACAGAAACTTATCCCAGTTTCTGTAGCATGAAGCGGAACAGGTCGATAATAATCACCTCCTGGACAGGACGCCAGTATGACGCAGGTTTTACGATCGAGCTAGTGCTTGTACCCATTTCGCACCTGGGTTCGAGTGGAAACAATGCATATTAAGTATATCTCCCCCCAATAAAACATAACGTCGGGGCCTAGCTTTGCCAGGTTTCGAACTCGGTATCTCATGATCCCCAGTCCGGCAGCCTAACCACCTGGCCACCGACGCCATCTTAGATTAAGGAAACTCACATGCAATTACAGCAACGACCTAAACGCCGTGTAACGACTGCAACCTACCAATCATATTCCTTTTTGAAAGAGTTTGATTTGATTTGATTTGATTTGATTTGATTTGATTTGATTTGATTTGATTTGATTTGATTCGATTTTATTTTATTTGATTTGATTTACCAACATCCACAACTAAGGTGGTCTCGGGGTTTTCGGTAGGATTTTTAATTTTGCCTGATGCCCTGTAAACAGCTAAAGGATCTTTTAACCTTTACAGAGTGTTCTGATCTGTACTTTGGACCTCCTTTTTATCGTCCGTCTCCGATGGAACTATCGATCCACCTGCCTGGACCAGGGGGGATAGATTTTGCTCGAAAAAACATGAGACAATTTTTCAACCGTTGGCATGGCTCAAATTCGAACCCACTACCTCTTGGTTGAGAGGCCGACACCTTGCCTCTGGACTACCGAGTCCCCTCTTGAAAGAGACAGTGCAAGACAGAAATGGCGTTGGGTGGAGCATCCATATTGAAAGCAGAAGACGAGCATCACACGAGACAAACTCTCCGTTGAGTCCCGCCAGGGTAAAAGAATGAGGGGTCGAACTAGAGAGATTATTGTGGAGACGAGAGACCATTTGGAGAAAAAAATAACCCTTCAGAAAACTCTTCAACCTGTTGGGCACAAAATCACGACACCATGCCTCTGAACCACGAGTCTCCTATGGCGTTGTGTTGCCAGAAATGTTGCCCTGGGTTATCTCAGGTTTGGGAGTAAGATTTTGGGCAGTAAGATTTCAGGCAGTAAGATTTTGGCAGTCAGATTTGGGCACTGAGATTTGAGCCATAACATTTGGGCAGTAAAATTTGGGCAGTACGATTTTGGGAAGTAAGATTTGGGCAGTAAGATTTGGGCAGTAAGATTTGGGTTGTAAGATTTGGGCAGTAAGATTTGGACAGTAAGTTTTGGACAGTAAGATTTGAGTTGTAAGATTTGGGCATTAAGATTTGGACAGTAAGATTTGGACAGTAAGATGATTTGGACAGTAAGATTTGGACAGTAAGATTTGGACAGTAAGATTTGGACAGTAAGATTTGGACAGTAGATTTGGACAGTAAGATTTGGACAGTAAGATTTGGACAGTAAGATTTGGACAGTAAGATTTGGACAGTAAGATTTGGACAGTAAGATTTGGACAGTAAGATTTGGACAGTAAGATTTGGACAGTAAGATTTGGACAGTGAGATTTGGACAGTAAGATTTGGGCAGTAAGATTTGGACAGTAAGATTTGGACAGTAAGATTTGGACAGTAAGATTTGGACAGATTTAAGATTTTTGGACAGTAGATTTGGACAGTAAGATTTGGACAGTAAGATTGGACAGTAAGATTTGCAGTAAGATTTGGACAATAAGATTTGGACAGTAAGATTTGGACAGTAAGATTTTAAGATTTGGACAGTAAGATTTGGACAGTAAGATTTTGGACAGTGAGATTTGGACAGTAAGATTTGGAATATTATTATTTGGACATTCAAACAAGACAGTACAGAGAGTGGACAGTAAGTTTTGGGCAGTTGAAACAAACAGAAAAGATTTGGGGCTAATAAGTTCAGTATACACATTACAAAGATTTGGATAGAAAATAAATTGTACTTATAAGATTTGACAGCAAGATGTCTAGACAGATAGAATATACATATATTTTATATACATATATAATATTTGGATATAGATATGGACATATATTTGGATATATATATATATATAATATATGTATATATATATATACATATATAGATAGACAGATAGATAGACATAGATATATACATATATAGATGGATAGATATATAATATATGGATATATGAGATAGATGGACATATATATATATCATATACATAGATAGATAGACATAGATATACATAGTACATACATACAAATATAGATTGGATATACATACATACATACATACATATATAGATACATACATATACACATCCATACATATGATTTACAGTAAGATATATATACATATATACATATACATGGACATAGATAGATAGA
>JAXRKP010000140.1:230000-247500 GCA_037039925.1 Doris montereyensis
AGGAATCGGTGGTTCACAGGCAATGTAATGGCATCTGAACCAAAACACCGTCGGTTCATGCCAGATTGGTTGAAAAGTTTTCTTCAGTTTTTTCTTTTTTCTGGGGTAATACACTATCCGTTCCTCCCCTCCCCTCGCCTTTGATTCCAGGTAGGTGGATCGACACCAAGGATCTTGTCCCACCATGAAACGGAAACGGAGGGGGGAGGCAATGTAATGGCATTCCTCGGTTGAGCAGATCACAAAACTCTGTGATTGGCTGTTTGCAGGAAATCAGGGCACGATGAAAGAAAAGAAACTACCACACAAAAAACAAAAACAAACACAACACAAGACAACAGCAACATACGAGATCACGTAAGGCGTGGACGTGGGTAAAAACAAATCAAATCTCTCAACTCTGGATTTCTACGACCGGGAGGCGAGGTGCTGTTCAGCTCGTTTCTGTGTTTACCTGTTCTGAAGGAATGACGTCATTTCCTTTACTCCATACAAGACCGCACACAGGATTACATCGAGCCTTGCAAGAAATGCTGAGAGCACTGCCAACGGAGACGGTCACATTGGGTGGAAAAAAGAACCAAAGAATCGGTGGGACCGTCTACAGGATGGAAACACAAAAAGGAAATGTCTGATGTAGTGGCACTCACAAAAACAGATGAACAGAAGTTAGGACACTTTCTGTCACAGATCATTTGTGGTAATAATAATGTGTAATTATAATTATAATTATAATTATAATAAAATATCATAATAATGAAAACAAAATAATGCTGCTGCTGCTGCTAACTGCTGCAAATAATAAGCTAATAATAATAACACTGCTGCTGCTGCTGCTGCTGCTGCACTGTCCATTCAAGGCAATTTGCTGCTGGTGACATAGTGCTCAAGGCTGCTGCTAATGCTGCCGCTGCTGCTAACTACTCGAGAACATTTAAGAATAATAAAACGACCTGCTGCTGGGACTATTTGCTGCTGCTGCTGCTATGCTTCTTGGCAACATAATCATAATTTTGCTGCTTCTAAAAAGCAAAGAAATTAAAATCCTTTGTATCTGATGAACTATTTGTCACTGCTGCTGCTCTGAAACAAGACAATCCAATTTTAACATAAACTTAAGAATAACAATAACAATGATAATAATAATAATAATAAAATAATGGTCTTTATGTCCCATATAGCCTGCAACTTATCTTGCTTTACAAAAGGAAAAAGAACAAGCCTCTGGTCCTCCAATAGGTGTTTTACAAAAAGACGCAAATCTCACTAAGTGGGGTGTTAAAAATGAAAGAGTTTATATAACATGCAAAGTGAGACATAGTGCTGCTGACAACCATATAGATATTTTCTCTCAAATAAGTAAGTCAATGTATCTGTGTCAAAAATCCATTATTTATTTCCACAGCTCATGATGTCTTTCTTTCTCATGGCAGATATCATAATAATGTTTTTCTGATAACTGTGCATAAGCCATAATTTAAATTTTAATGTAAAATGTTATTTCAGTGAGGCTGAAGTTTATATGTCCGGCAATTTTCTTTTACTAGAACTCAAAAACCAAAACACAAAAACGACAAACAGATTGAACTCTTTATCTACCCAATCTACATGCTTTTGTTTCTTTTTTCCTATGCTACATTGTAATAATAATAATAATAATAAACAGAACATAATGGAAATGACATCACTAGGATAAAACTACTACTACTACTCAGCCTTTGAAAACTTACCACTATCGTTCTTTATTATGCAATTCGTGACATCATTGTCCTTGGTTAGTTATCTTCAGGATTATTGTCTTAGTTTGAATCCTCCTGAATGTCCCCCCCCCTAGGTCCTCAGCATTAATTTTTATATATAGAATACTTAATCAATAATAATAATAAAACAATTCAACTCAGCATTTCAAACAGTTAACGAAATCTTACACTGGAGACTAATATTATTTCCCCAATTCATGGTAGGGAACTGATGATGCTGGGTTTGTTGTTCAGTGATGCCTTGACTGACATTTTGTTTTGGTACTTTATCTTATCTTAAGGTTCCTTAATGCCTTTATGTCCCATATAGCTGCAGCTTATCTCAGTTTTTATCGAGATTTGGTCAGGTGATTAGTCACCTCTCGGACAGGGGCGTTATAATGACGTTTTTTCAGACAAAGCCAGTGCGCGTATCCATTTTCTCTTAAAAAAGTCGTGTTAGTGTTAGATGCATTTCGCAAGGATGAACTTAACTTTCAACACAACCCTCCAACCTCAAGATCTTTAGTCTGGCAAGTGTTACTACTCGGCCAATAACGCCACTATTGCTCTCTTAATTTGTATTATTATTTTATTTTCCCTATTTATCTTAAAATATCTATCATTTTATAATTTATCCTATATCATTAATTATCTTATCTTGAGTTATCTTATCTTGTCTTATTCTATGTTATCTTATTTTGGAAAATATATATCATATCACATTTCATCTATCTTGCTTTAACTATCCCATCACATTTCATCTGATTTTATTTCAACTAAAAATTTTCATCTGATCTTATCTTAATAGATCTAAAAATATATCAAATTTCATCTGATCTTAAATCTGCTATCTTACCTATATAGATTTCCATCTGATCTTATCTTAACTATCTTACCTAGACCATTTCATCTGATCTTATCTTAACTATCTTACTGTCAAATACCAAAAAATCTAAGTCAACATAAACAAACCAATAAATCACATTTCATCTGAGAAATCTTAGCTAAAAAACCCTACTACATTTCATCTGATCTTATTTTAACTGCCTTATGTTGTTTCAGAGATAATCTTATTACGTTGCATAATATGACTTTATATTTTCCTTTTCTTATACTGGGGAGAGAGGAGGAGAGGGGATGAGAGGAGGGGGACTCGGTAGTCAGAGACAAGGTGTCGGCCTCTCAACCAAAAGAAAATGGGATTGAGCTCGACCAATAGTTGAAAATTGAAAAAGAATTCTTGACAATAAACAAATCTACCCCTCCCTTCACGTAATGTAATCAACATCCATATCGGAGACGGATATAATGAAGTCCCATTTCAGATCAAAACATTCTGGGACGTTAAATACCTCTTGCCAGTTTACAGGGCAGTCGGGCAAATAAAAAATTTTTTATATTAATATATAAAAGTTCCCAGATTCACCTTAGTCAGGGGTAAATCAAATCAAATCAAAAAATAAAATCAAATCAAAAGTGGTCTCTTTTTTCATCAAATCAAAGTAAATGATCATAACAAATCAAAATCAAATCAAATTAAAACAATCCAAGAGATGTTCAAAATGAAAAAAAAACAACAAAAATCAAACAAATCAAATCAAATCAAATCCAAATCAAATCGAATCCAATTAAATCAAATCTTACACTGGATGTTTCAAAACGAGGCTCTTCGTGGCCTACCTCGATCCCATTGGATGCCCTGGGTGTAGAAGGTGTCAGTCTCTCATCAACTTGCTCAAGGTCAACACCCCGCCTGAAAATCCGGTACTGGCGTCTGACCTTTGAACCAGGTGTAGTCACAGGCTGGAAGGCAGTCCGAGAGAGGTCACCGAAGCCACGCCCTTCTCACGTCAGGATTTTCCTCGTCAGGTGTAAAAGTCACGGAGTCACCTGGGGCCTCTGGACATGAGAATGAAAATAAGCATAAAAATACTGATACTAATGATAACAATGGTAATAGTAATAATTGATACTAGTAGTAGTACTGAGAATAATTTTAATAATGCTGGTTAAAAGGGACTAAAATGCTACTGGTACTAGACACTACACGCTACTGCTACTGCTACTGCTACTGCTACTGCTGCTGCTGCTGCTGCTGCTGCTGCTACTGCTGCTGCTAAAACTGCCATGGTTGTTGCCGGCAAATGACTGCTAAATACTTCTACTGACATCTTTTAGGGACTGAGTGCTGCTGCTAGAAACTAAAGAGTACTGCTGAAGCTACTACTACTGCTGCTACTGGAAGAAGGAACTACTGCTAAACACCCCTCTCCTACTATAAACTGCTACTGCCACAGGAACAGAGATTCACAGATGCTAAAATTGTCAGGGGGCAACATCCTAATATTACTTGCTACTACTCCCTACTTCTACTGACTGTTACTCTAATAAAATACATTTCAAGCTGGTTTATTATTCCCCCTGAAATCAATAATGATAATAATAATGTGTTGAAATTAAATAATCCAATAATGATTCATAATGTTGATAATTAAAATAATAAGGAATAATGGATAATAATAATAATAATAATAATAATAATAATAATAATATTATTAATGAAATCAATAATGATAATAATAATGATGATGATGATAATAATTGATAATTGATAATGCATGATAATAATAATAATAATAATATAATAATAATAATAATAATAATAATAATAATAATAATAATAAATAATAATAATAATTAATATATATAATAATAATAACAACAATAACAATAATATGATAATAATAATTCAATAATAATACGTAATAATAATAATAGTAATACTAGTAAAAATAAATATATTAATATTAATAATAATAACAACAACAACAATAATAATAATAATAATAATAATAATAATAATAATAATAATAATAATAATAATAATAATAATAATAATAATAATAATAATAATAATAATAATAATAATAATAATAATAATAATAATAATAATAATAATAATAATAATAATAATAATAATAATAATAATAATAATAATAATAATAATAATAATAAAATAATAATAATTAATAATAATAATAATAATAATAATAATAATAATAATAATAATAATAATAAAAGTAATAATAATAATAATAATAATAGTAAATAATAATAATAATAATAATAATAATAATAATAATAATAATATAATAATAATAATAATAATAATAATAATAATAATAATAATAATAATAATAATAATAATAATAATAATAGTAATAATAATAATGAATAATAATAATAATAATAATAATAATAATAATAATAATAATAATAATAATAATAATAATATTAATAATGATATTAATACTAATAAACAATAATAGTTATAAAAATGATTAAGACTTAAAAATAACGAAGATGCAGATCTGCCTAACCTCAAACCAAAGATAAAGTGCACTAATCAGCACCTGCTCTATATACTCACTTAGAACCTCCACTGTGACTGGTCTAGACGACCTTCCATCTGCCTTGTTGAGGCGCGGCAAACGTAATCCCCACCGCTGTCTTTGGTCACGGGGCCTATCACCAGACGACCCCCCTCAGAGAACAAGTCAGTGCCTCCTAAATGGACAAATCAAATCAAATCAAATACATGAAAAATGTCTATATCTGACACGCTGTAAGTGAGCAAAGTTTGTGAAATACACAATTCAGAAAGTTTAATTTTACTAGGTAACGTCTAAGTATCTAGAGTTAAAAGACAAAAAAAGGCAGATTCCTGCTGCTACCTACCCCACCCCCACCCACCCCCGAAAAAGAAAGAAAAGAAAAAGAAGCTACAACCCCAAATGAAAACAAAAACGAAAAAACCAAAAAACGAACAACCCTCACAAAAACAAAACACAGCTGAAACAAACAAAAAAAACCAAACAAACTCCCCTCTCCCCTCCATCGCCCTCGAATCCAAACCCTCAAAGTTTCCCAAATAACATTTTATAACCCCCCCACGCCAAAAGAGAAATCCCAACCCAAAACAAACAACAAGAAGAAAAAAAACCCTTTAATATACTCTCTGAAAAATACCCACCAAAAACCCCAAACACACAATACCAACAAAGCAAATCCCATCACTAATCCCTTATCTCTAATCCCACCACACATCCCATACCTCTAATCCCACCACAAATATCAAATATCTCAACACAAATCCATATTTCTAATCCCGACCCAAATATCATACCTCTAATCCCAACACAAATCACATACCTCTAATCCCAACACAAATCATACCTCTAATCCTAACACAAATCCCATACCTCTAATCCCACCCCAAATATCATATATCTAATCCCAACACAAATCCCATACCTCTAATCCTAACACAAATCCCATACCTCTAATCCTAACACAAATCCCATACCTCTAATCCTAACACAAATCCCATACCTCTAATCCTAACACAAATCCCATACCTCTAATCCACAAATCCCATACCTCTAAATATCCCTACCTCTAATCCCACCACTAATTCCATACCTCTAATCCCATCCCAACTATCCTTACTCTAATCCACCTCTAATACCCTACCTCTAATCCCGCCACTAATCCCCTACCTCGACTCCACTGGAGTTGCAGTCAGGGATGACAGTCGGCGGAACAGCGCAACACGACAGTTGCACCGACCTCCACCCGTTGGTTCTCCTCGGGATCAAGCTTGACTCCCGTCGTGGTCCATCTATTCAGGGAGGATAAGGAACATCGATGTCACATTTACAAACAAGTGGGAACTCGGTAGTGCGGAGGCAAGGTGTCGGCCTCTCAACACAAAGGTCGTGGGTTGAGGACTCATCGACGGTTGACAAAAATTCTTCTTTCTTAAAATCTCTATCTAAAATCTCTACCTCCCCATCCCTCTCTCTCTCTCTCTCTCTCTCTCTCTCTCTCTCTCTCTCTCTCAATCTCTCTCTCTCTCTCTCTCTCCCTCTCTCTCCCTCTCTCTCTCCCTCTCTCTCTCTCTCTCTCTCTCTCTCTCTCTCTCTCTCTCTCTCTCTCTCTCTCTCTCTCTCTCTCCCTCCTGGTCCATCTAAGGTGGATCGACACTGTAACTTTCTGTGTATAGATCACATCCTGCAGTGGATGGATCATCTCATCATCACCAATCAATGTCATCATCATCATCATCATCATGGATGCATTCATCAATTAAATCATCATTGTCATCATCATCGTCATCATCATCATCATCATCATCATCATAATCATCGTGAAAGTAAAGTAAATCCCATTCTCAGAGTGAGCGTATGGTAATAAAATTTTTCTAGACACCAGCATATAAATTGCCATTGTTTCTACACCTGCGATGACCGCCTACGATGGAGTCTGAAATAAACCTAGCTGCCCATTTCACTGTCGTGACGACGAATGGACCAATAGCTGCCCATTTCGAAGCTGGGACGACAGGAAAAGATTCAAAATTCACCCGAATACAAAATCAAATCAGGCCTCCTGGGTCGTAGTCAGGGGCTCTACTCACTGAGCAACCGGCGCCTATTCAAGTTTGTGGGTGTGGAAGTATACATTTTTAAGTTTATTCACGTTTTTATAATTTTGATGTTATACATTTTAAAGCATATTCACGTTTGTAATTGTGTGGAAGTCTACATTCTTAATATTCAAGTTTATAATTTTGTGTGGAAGTATACATTTTTAAGCATATTCGTTTGTAATTGTGGGAAGTATACATTCTTAAGCATATTCACGTTTGTAAGTGTGGAAGTATACATTTTTAAAGCTTATTCACATTTTGTAATTATGGTCATTATACATCTTTTAAGCTCATTCGTTTACAATTATGGAAGTATACATTTTAAGCATATTGCGTTTGTAATTGTGGAAGTATACATTTTTATCATATTCACGTTTGGAATTATGGCCCATTCAGTACCAATTTTAAATTTTCAAGTTTGTAATTGTGGTATTATGCATTTTAAAGCTCATTCGCGTTTATAATTACGGTATTATACATTTTAAGCATATTCATTTTTTATAATTATGATATTATACATTTGTAAGCATATTCATGTTTATAATTATGATATTATACATCTTTAAGCATATTCGTTTATAATTTTATTTTATACATTTTAAACTTATTTGAATTTATAATTATTGTATTAACCAATTGGAAAGCTTATTCACGTTTATAAATATGGTAGCCCACACACAAAACAAGCTTATTCACGTTTATAATTATGATAGTATACATTTTTAAGCTTTATTCACATTTATAAGTATGGTAGTATACATTTTTAAGCTTATTCACGTTTATAATTATGTAAGTATACATTAAAATAAATATTCAAGTTTATAATTTGATATTTATACATTATTTCAAGCTGATTCACATTCTTTAGCTTCTTGCAAAACAAGATTGTCTTTTTTAGGAATATTTACAATGATTGATTGTGATATGTACATAATTTGTCACGTACATAATAATATACATATGAATAAATTGATGCATATCAAAATGTTTGCAAATTAGCTACGGTAGATCTATTCATTGTTATTATTATATCAATGCTAATTCTTAATTCCAATGTAGAAAATAGAATTTTTATATGTGAGCGTGTAGATGCAAATGAAGATGATGTATATGCTTTGATGACAATGGCGTTTATTGAGTTGTAAAATTGAATATTGAATTATGGAAAGGAAACAAAAGCTGAAATAAAAACATTGCATCAAAGCTAGTTATCGTTTGCTGGATCTGGAATGGGAAACTGGGGTTCAAATCCTAACACACTCAACCCTAGACCTGGAGCTCAATCCTGTTGACTGAACCCCGAAATTTTACCACTGACTTTGGACGCCCAAGGAGATTTCACTCAGGAAACGTTTCGCGACTGATCAGAGGACTCGGTGGTGGAGGGATAAAGGTGTCGATCTCTAATTCAAAAGGTCGTTGGTTCGTGCCCCCAAACGGTTGAAAATATTTATTCGATTAAAAATTTAATCGAATACTATCCACTAGCCTTGCCAGAATTTGAACCAAGACCTCAGTGATCCCAAGCTCGGCAGCCTAGCCATTCAGCCACCCCCACCCCCCGCAAGGTACAATGCTGAAATGCTTCTTCTTTAAAATTATTGTCTGCAAAAAAAAAAAAAAAGTCAAATACTTACACAACACATCGACTTGAATTTGTCGCGATCCCTGAATTGCTACGTCATTTGCCGCGTAACATTATGTATGATCCAGTCTGATTCCTAGATGCAGCTGGATACGTCAAGATGCCATCGCCAGCTTTCGTCCTGTCGAGCCAAATACCAGGTGTACGCAAGGTGGCAGGGGAACAAACCATGGAACACCTCAACGTCAGCTCGTTCCGCTTCTTTGACCTCGTATTTGGACACGGCCGGTTCAATCCGGACTGTGTTGCCTGGTCCAACTATAAAAGATCAAAGACAAGGAGAAACGAACGAATAGATTTACAATCATTATTTTCATACAGGAACGAGCATTTCAATTTGATTGCTCGATAGCTGTCAATTGTTTACAACGTAGATAAATAGATCGATAGATGAAACATATTTATTTGATTAAATAGGATGTTTATGGTTGTGCTGGGTCAGGGCTAGATTACGGATTAAGGTTAAGGGTTAAGGTTAGGGATTAGGGTTAAGGTTACTTGCTTCATTTCAATTTACTCCGTCCTCCATTTAATGTGATCTCTGAGTGAATCGCGACGAAACAGCAAGTCCAATTAAAAAGCGAAGACATTGGGCATGTAAACAGAATGAATGACAATAGAATAGCTTAAATCAGTACACGGTGCTAAAGCCCAAGGTAAAAGACCAAAAGGAAGACCTCGGAAAAAGCGAAAGAAATGTAAAAGAGGCATTAAAGCAAAAATAAATTTAACTTTCACGGAAGGAATCAGAAAATGCCAGGACGGACGAGCCTGGAGAAAAATCATTTCGGCATCTTAACCCATACGCTGGAAAGTGAAAGTGAAAAAGGAAGGAAGTGCGATCTACTAGCAGTACCCAAGGGTAAAGGTTATATTTAGGGGTAAAGGGTTATCGTTTGTGTTAGGGTTAGCGTTAGGGTTAAGGATAAGGCTAGGGTAGGGGTCATGATTTGTGTTAGGGGTTAGGGTAAGGGTTAAAGTTTGCATTACGGTAAGGGTCAGGGTCAGGGTTAGGGTCAGGGTTAGGTTAGGGTTAGGTTTAGGGGTTGGTTTAGGGTTAAGGTTAGGGTTAGAGTTGGGGTTAGGGTTAGGGGTTAGGGAGAGTTAAGTTAAGCTGTTAGGGCTAGGGTTAGGCCTAGGATTAAGGTTACAGTTATGGATTAAAGTAAGGGCTAGGGTTCGAGGTTGCTGGACTATATTGGGTTGTAGCTGGGATTAGGGATTAGGGTTAGGGCTAAGGTTAAGGTTGGGGTTAAGGTTATGGGCTAAGTTAGGGTTAGGTTGCGTGAACATGTTGGAAGTTGGGTGGGGTTAGGGTTAGCTTTAGGGCTAGGGTTAGGATAAGGTTTAGTTGGGGTCAGTGCTAGGGTTAGATCTAAAGTTTATCTATGTTTCACATTTATAGTTCAAATGTGCACATTTATGTTTTTTAAATGTCATGGTTATTCTATAATTTTACTGCTTTTTCGTATAACAGGCCCTGATGTCATCATGATCCACTAAAGAAGACAATACAGAATAAAATTTAATTTAATTTAAATCCACTCTACGTGTTCACCAGTTTTATCATGTCCTTACTTTGAACTTGAATGAAAACGTCTCGTTCTCCACTGAGACCAACTCCATTAGACGCAACGCATTTGTAGTTTCTTCGTCCGATTTGCCGACGCTGACAAGGGAAGAACTCCATTGGTTATATTCAGAGGTGTGGTGACAAAGTCCAGGCGTGGGAGCAAGGCGGGTTGACACATGGACCGACAGCTGACTGAATGGAAGCACCCTCGTTGAGGTCTGCACTCTGTGGCATCTGCCGGAACCAGTTCAATGGACGACTGCGGGCCATCTGGTGACGTCATCAATGAGAATATAAATAATAATAATGAAAATAATAACAAAGAATACTAATGACACTACTACTACTACTGCTACTGCTACTACTACTACTACTAGGCTAAATGGCTACTGCTACTGCTGCTGCTACTACTCTGCTAGGCTGCTGCTGCTGAAACCAAGAGCTGCCGCTGATTCTGCTAGGTCCACCTTTGTGTTGCTGCTCCTCACCCGACCCTGATGCAACTGATGATTATACTGATGCTGCTGAAATGCTAAAATCTGCAGCAGACTAGCTCCTCTGATGATGCTGATTATCCCCACTTCTATGCTACTGATGATGATGATGCTCTGATGAGCCTTAATGCTGATGAAGGAACTCATTTAATAAAGTAGTGCCTTGCTTCTTTAATAATAATTGGGGCTACTGCTAATAATACCAAAAAACTACTACAAAACAAACTAGCATGCAAAAAAACTGCAGCTACAAAATGAGATCGATTACTGCTACTGACAACTGCTACTACTACTATTCAAAAAACATACATCATAATATTATCAAAACAATTCATGTACATAACATCATAAATATAGTAGGTTATATAAAAAGTCTTAAAAAGCAATAGTAAATAACTCAATTTTTAGACTTATTTTAACAAAATTAAAAAGATGGGCTAGATCTAGTTTTAAAGCTGAAGATCTTTAATCAGACAGAAAATGAAGATGAGATTTGTTTTCAATCAGTATTTCTTAAAACATAATAATGTCGTCAGTTGAGAAATAATTATATATCATATTATTTTGTAACCTATGCATTTGTGACAATTTTGTCTTTATCTGATTCACAGTCGTCAATTTCCGTGACTCGTTTTTACGACTTGATTTGATATACTCCACATCCACTAAGGAAATTCGGCGTTTTTGGTAGTATTTTTTAATTTCCCCCAGACTGCCCTGTGAACAGCCAAAGGATTTTTAATGTGCACAAATTGTTGTGATCTGCATACGGGACCTCCTTTTTATCGTCTGTCTTTGATGAGACTAGGTGTCGATTCACCTACGTGAGCCGGGGGGTGGGGGGGGGGGGAGGGGGGGTGAGGAGTAGATTTTGCTTGAAAAATTTAACAAAAACAGTCAACCTTTGGCGGGGGCTCGAACCCATTACCTTTTGGTTGAAAGCGGACACCTTGTCTATTTTATTGTATTTGATTTGATTTTGCCAACGTGCACTAAAGACTTTTCGTAGGATTTTCCATCTTCTCGGACTGTTCCTTCACCTGCCAAGAGATCTTTAACGTGCACAGAATGTTGAAATCTCCACACGGGACCTCCTATTTATTGTTTGTCTCCGATGTGACTAGGTATCGATCCACCTACCTGGACCAGCAGTAGAGGTATGCGAGAGGGGGTTGGTTTTACTCGAAAATACTCAAGAAGATCTTTTTTAACCGTCAGGGCTTGATCCCGATCTTTAAACTTTGGTTTGAGGGGCCGACACCTTGTTTCTGGACCCCTGAGTTCCATCATCCCTCACACAGTTTACACAGTTTTCCGATGAAATTAGTCGATGGACATTTTAAAAAAGAATTGTTTTCCTGACTTATTATTCCAAAGCGTATTGTACCAAAACGTTAATAATCGTCACTTTCAGAGAACGTGTCATCGGTGGCCAAATTGTTAGGCTGTAAACTTGAGATCATGGATCCCATGTTCGAATCTTGACGCCAGGCCCGGCATTGTGTCCTTAGGAAAAAACACTTAACACGCGTTGTCCCTTCATAACCCTGGTACAAATGAGTACAAACTCACAAGCTTAGGAGTAAAACTGGTTACTATTCAGTAGAATTGTGTGACAAAGTACCAGGCGTAGAACAAGGCAGGTTGCACATGGACCGACAGCTGACCTGAATGGAAGCACCCTCGTTGAGGTCACTTTCAGAAGGTGTCATCGGTAGCCAAATTGTTATGCTGCTAAACTTGAGATCATGAGATCATTTTCCCCAATGTCCAGTACGTCATTATTATCACCTGTTCCACTTCGAGCAATATAAACCAGGATTAAGATCCGGCTTTATGGGCCGTAGTGTTTACTTTACGTCTACTCACAGAACGTAACAGACAAGACTTTCGAAGCCTGGTTTCATCCGCCGTTGGCAGCGACACGGGTATAGTCCCGCCATCGCTTGCCAAACACGGCTGGTATGTTGAGGAGACCGTTGTGGTGAACATCTCCTTTGCCCCCTGTGTCCGCGTATAGAAGCACGCTGGTGTGCAGTCAGCCGTGCAAGACACTTGGAGCGTGTTGCCCTCCGTCAAGGTCACCGTGCTGTTGGGCGGGTTGAAGGAGATCGAACCTCCGGGGCCAGCTGTTCAAACAAACAAATAAAAAAAGAAAAGAAGAAGAGAAAAAAAGAAATTAAAAAAAGAAAGAAAAAAAGAGAAAGAAGACAAATATTTTGTTTGTTTGTTTGTTTCATTGGAATCGGCCCCATCCATCATAAACAGTGATCTCAGGGTGAAAATAGTTTTAAAATAAACAGTAAGTTATGAACAGTGATCTCAGGGTAAAAATAGTCTCAAAATAAACAGTAAGTCATTAACAGTGATCTCAGGGTAAAAATAGTCTCAAAATAAAAAGTAAGTCATTAACAGTGATCTCAGGGTAAAAATAGTTTCAAAATTTAACAGTAAGTCATGAACAGTGATCTCAGGATAAAAATAGTTTCAAAATAAACAGTAAGTCGTGAACAGTGATCTCAGGGTAAAAATAGTTTCAAAATTTAACAGTAAGTCACAGACAGTGATCTCAGGGTAAAAATAATTCAAATTTAACAGTAAGTTGAAAGACATGTGAAGGAGTGAAAGAAAAATAGGAAAAGAACCTACTAAAGCACATGTCCAACCGATCGTACAGAATATTTGTGATTGCGGAGACAATTTAGAAATGGACTATTTGCAAGACCATTTACTTAGCTAGCAGGCAATTTTACCGCAAAGTTTACATGCATCTTGAGAAAATCATAAAGTTTATACGTTATTAACCTAAATCACATGCATTTTTACATGAGAACATCACAAAAGTATATACATGTATGAAAATATTTCTTCGACCACTATCAACTCCTCGCCTCCAAGATCAACATATGCAATTAAATTGTGGCATCAAACTAGTCTTAATAATAAAGTGTAAAAAAAAACACCACACACATCAATTTGTTACTGTCATCATCTATCAAACTATTGCCCCACCCTCTCCCCCTGTCCCACAAACACTCACACGCATTGCCATTATCTATCAAAGTATTGCGTATGTTTCCACTCTACACGGCAGAAACTGAGATATACTCCAACTCTATGGGTCGTAACTATCTGGAAGACCATTTTTCTTTAATGTAAATCCCTATGCAATCATGTCAATCTTACATTTGACGTAGATGTCAATCTCTTACATTTAGCGTAGATATCAATCTCTTACATTTGACGTAGATGTCAATCGCTTACATTTGATGTAGATGTCAATCTCTTACATTTGACGTAGATGTCAATCTCTTACATTTGACGTAGATTTCAATCTCTTACATCTGACGTAGATGTCAATTGCTTACATTTGACGTAGATGTCAATTGCTTACATTTGACGTAGATGTCAATCTCTTACATTTGACGTAGATGTCAATCTCTTACGTTGACGTAGATGTCAATCTCTTACATTTTGACGTAGATGTCAATTGCTTACATTTGACGTAGATGTCAATCTCTTGCATTTGACGTAGATGACAATCGCTTACATTTGACGTAGATGTCAATCGCTTACATTTTGACGTAGATGTCAATCTCTTACATTTGACGTAGATGTCAATTCTTACATTTGACGTATATGATGTCCGTAGATCGCTTACATTTGACGTAGATGTCAATCGCATAAATTTGCTTACATTAGTAGATGTTTGACGTAGATGTCAATCGCTTACATTTAGCGTAGAGATGTCATTTAGCGTAATCGAATGTCAACATTTGACGTAGATGTCAATCTCTTTGGTCTCCTTCACATCCACATCGTTATTGGCCTGACACAGGTATGTTCCGCTGTCCGACCGAGAGACACCGAATCGATGCGGGCTCTCCATCTGTTGAAGGAATCACTTTCTGCCCCAGGTACCTTGGAAGGATACAAAAATAGAGACATTTAGAGACCGATTTCACAAATAATAATAACAAAAATAAATGTTTATTGTCCAAAGAAAGGCAATTTTCTTTGATTTACATTTTCCCGTTACAAAATAGAGGTTATCTGTATTAGAGAGGTAATCTATTAAGAGTCATCTAAAAGTACTGATATTTGAAGTTAGCTCTATTAGGAGGTTATCTATATTAGAGCCACATCTAAATGTACCGATATTTCAAGTTAGCTATATTAGGGAGGTTATCTATATTAGAGCCACATCTAAATGTACTGATATTTAGCTATATTAGTTATGTATATTAGAGCCACATCTAAATGTACTGATATTTGAAGTTATCTATATTAGAGAGGTTATCTAATTAGAGATATTTAAAGTTATGATATATTCAGCGTTATCTATATTAGAGAGGTTATCTATTTTAGAGCCACATCTAAATGTACTGATATTTGAAGTTATCTATATTACAGAGGTTATCTATTTTAGAGCCACATCTAAATGTGCTGATATTATCAAGTTATCTATATTAGAGCCACATCTAAATGTACTGATATTTCAAGTTATCTATATTAGTTATCTATATTAAAGCCACATGTAAAAATGATATTTGGCTATTTCAAGTTATCTATATTAGAGCCACATCTAACTGTACTGATATTTCAAGTTATGTTAGGGAGGTTATCTATATAAGAGTCATCTAAATGTACTGATATTTCAAGTTATCTATATTAGACCACATCTAAATTTACTGATTTGAAGTTAGCTATACTAGGGAGGTTATATATATATTAGAGCCACATCTAAATGTACTGATATTTCAAGTTATGTATGTTAGGCCACATCTAACTGTATGATATTTCAAGTTATCTATATTAGAGCCACATCTAAATGTACTGATATTTGAAGTTATCTATATTAGAGCCACATCTAAATGTACTGATATTTCAGTTATCTATATTAGAGCCATCTAAATGTACTGATATTTCAAATTATCTATATTAGAGTCACATCTAAATGTGCTGATATTTCAAGTTATCTATAAATTAGAGCCACATCTAACATCTGCTGATATTTCAAGTTATCTATATTAAAGCCACATCTAAATGTACTGATATTTCAAGTTATCTATATTAGAGCCACATCTAAATGTACTGATACTTCAAGTTATCTATATTAAGGTAATCTAAATGTACTGATATTTCAAGTTATGTATTTAGAGCCACATCTAAATGTACTGATATTTCAAGTTATCTATATTAGAGCCACATCTAAATGTACTGATATTTGAAGTTATCTATATTAGAGCTCATCTAAATGTACCGATATTTCCAAGTTATCTATATTAGAGCCACATCTAAATGTTGCTGATATTTCACATTTTCGAGCCACATCTAAATGTACTGATATTTCAAGTTATCTATATTAGAGCCACATCTAAATGTACTGATATTTCAAGTTATTGTTATATATTAGAGCCACATCTAAATGTAATTTTGCATTTATCTGTATTAAGGTCATCTAAATGTATGATATTTGAAGTTCGAATCCTACGTTGTGAAAGTTATTTTCACATTTGCAGTCTATTGTAAATTGTTCTTCACCCACCATGAAATGACGTCCTAATCCTAAAATGTAGTATCAGAAACAGTTTCCCGAGCTTGGGACTAAGATCCTTGGTTCGACAGACTACGTTGTGTTCCCAGGAAGTAATCATTAACACTGGATCACCCACCCACCCCTGAACCAGATGAGTTTGAATGACTTAAGAAACAGTTTTGGTCGAGAATTGGCGACAGATTAGCGTCCCTCCCAGGATAGATTCATTATCAGGTTTATGTGAGTTCACGTTTTAAAATGGAAATAGATCCAGGTTTAAATGACTTAAGATGGTTACAATGGAATTCTAGTCCCAGGTTTATGTGAGTTAAGTTGTTACAATGGAATTCTAGTCCCAGGTTTATGTGAGTTAAGTTGTTACAATGGAATTCTAGTCCCAGGTTTATGTGAGTTAAGTTGTTACAATGGAATTCTAGTCCAGGTTTATGTGAGTTAAGTTGTTACAATGGAATTCTAGTTCAAGGTTTATGTGACTTAAGTTGGTTACAATGGAATTCTAGTCCCACGTTTATGTGAGTTAAGTTGTTACAATGGAATTTTACTCCAATGTTCCAAGTGAGTTAAGTAGATTTACAATGGAATTTTAGTCCCAAGTTTAAGTGAGTTAAGTTGTTACAATGGAATTCTAGTCTCAGATTTATGTGTGAGTTAAGTTGTTACAATGGAATTCAATCCCAGGTTTATGTGAGTTAAGTTGTTACAATGGAATTTTAGTCAGGTTTATGTGAGTTAAGTTGTTACAATGGAATTCTAATCCAAGGTTTATGTGAGTTAGAAATTTATTTACAATGATTCTAGTCCCAGGTTTATGTGAGTTAAGTTGTTACAATGGAATTCTAGTCCCAGGTTTATGTGGTGTAAGTTGTTACAAGTGGAATTTTAGTTCAAGTTTGAGTGAGTTAAGTTGTTGCAATGGAATTCTAGTCCCAAGTTTGAGTGAGTTAATTGTTAATGGAATTTTAGTCCCAAGTTTAAGTGAGTTAAGTTGTTACAAT
>JAXRKP010000140.1:252500-292500 GCA_037039925.1 Doris montereyensis
GTTAGACAGTCAGACGTGCGATTGATGAAGCTCCTATTTTTAGAAAGACCAACAAAGGGAAATCCTAGAAGAGGAAACCCAACTTAACAAAACTCTAAACTGTGGGGACAGCAACTGTGGCCGAGCGGTTGAAATATGGCCTTGAGATAACAGCAACTGACATAATTTGGCCTAAATCGTTGGCAGTAGTCGCGGATTTTTTTCGAAAGGTAGCACTGCCACGCCAGCTTGTGTGGGAGTCGGTAGTCGTGGAAATATTCGAGTAAAATCTAGTGTGGATCTTTTGGTCGAGGGAGGTGGATCCACACCTAGTCCCATCGGAGACGGATGATAAAAAAAAAACGAGATTCCGTACGCAGATTACACCAGACAATGCACGTAAAAGATCCCTTGGCTATTTACATGACAGACGAGGCAAGACTTGTAAGTTTTACCCAAATCCATTCACATCACCTTAGTAATGGAGACAATGGTCTTCTTTTTCATTAAGGGACTTGGATTGTTCGAACCTGAGAGAGCCCTTGGAACAGCGGCTTTCTTTTATAGCCTCAGCTGGCTTGGGGCCAGTTGTAGGTCCCTGTGGCTTTCTGTTTACGGCCTCAGCTGGCTTGGGGCCAGTTGTAAGTCCCTGTGGCTTTCTGTTTACGGCCTCAGCTGGCGTGGGGCCAATTGTAGGTCCCTTCAGCTTTCTGTTCACATCCTCAGCTGGCTGGGGGCCAGTTGTAGGTCCCTTCAGCTTTCTGTTCACATCCTCAGCTGGCTGGGGGCCAGTTGTAGGTCCCTTCAGCTTTCTGTTCACATCCTCAGCTGGCTTGGGGCCAGTTGTAGGTCCCTGCGGCTTTCTGTTTACGGCCTTCGTTGGCTTGGGGCCAATTGTAGGTCCCTTCAGCTTTCTGTTTACGGCCTCAGCTGGCTTAGGGCCAGTTGTAGGTCCCTGCGGCTTTCTGTTTTACGGCCTTCGTTGGCTTGGGGGCCAGTTGCAGGCCCCTGCGGCTTAGTCCATACTTTTCAGTGATCGGACGAGCCCCACAGAAATCACATTGGGTAAGAAAAAGGAGGCTACCCAATCAACGCCGAATCTCGCTTAGCTCCATTTCGAGATCAGATTTACTGTTGGTGTCATTGAGGTTGTTTTTTTGGGAAACTCAATCATTGATTGAGTTGACCTCCCGTGAGGATGACCTTAGTCCGTGGGCGAGTGAAGCACGTCGCCCAGGAGGCGAATCGGAACCTCCATAAAAATGGTGTTAAAAACTAAAACTAAAAATAATGCTGATCACCACGGTAATCAGCTTTACATACCACTGCTGATGAACACGGCGCCTTTGGCCCATCTGTACTCGACACTCCGGGTTGCAATCGGCGCTACAGCTCAGTTCAAGGTCACGACCTTCTTCCACCGGGAAAGGGTCAAGGCCAGGGCTGATCTGAACCGAGTCTACGGCAACATCTTGAAAACACAAACGATGGGAAAAATAATATTACCACTTGATTCGATTCGATTTGATTTAATTGATTTAATTCGATTCAATTTGATTCAATTCAATTTAATTCGATTCAATTTGATTCAATTCAATTTGATTCAATTCAATTTGATTCAATTCAATTTAATTCGATTCGATTTAATTCAATACAATTCCCAAAACTTACACTCAATCTTGACGTCTATGGAACTCTCCTGAGAACCGATGGAATTTGTGGCCTGACATGTATACAGGCCACCTGTCTCACGGCTCACGTTCTTGAGAGACAACGTGCCACTTGAGTCGGAACTTGCTACAGGGCTGCCACCTGGTGGAAAATTGAAATCATTATTTCCTGTTGTAAAACAAGACGAAACAATAAATAAAAGATCAATTTACAACTTGAGCCTGATGGCACAAGGGTTAGAGTGACGAACTTAAGGTTATGAGCTCCAAGGTTCGAATCCTAGCAAAGCTTGTTTCGACGTTGTGTTCCTTTGGGGAAAGACACTTAACATGTTGTATTTTCCAACTCCACTTAAGATGCAACTAAATGAGTACAAGCACCAGCTTGGGAGGTAAACACGCGTCAGACTAGCGTCGCATGTCCTGAATGTGGTTGTTATCATCGCATGCTTCGCTTTGTGTTATAGAAACTGGGATAAGCCTCGGCTGCAAGGGCCGATCTACTTTGTCGCCTTAAGTGATATCCAAACACTACGAACATAAGTAAAGGAAAATCTATCTTAATCCGAAAAGGCTAGTAAAGAAAGAAAAAAAGAAAGAGAGAAAGAAAGAAAAAAAGAAAGAAAGTGAGAAAGAGAAAAATGAAAAATAGAAAGAAAGAGAGAAAGAAAGATAGAAAAGAAGAGATAAAGAAAGAAAAAAAGAGAAAAAGAAAGAAAGAAGGAAAATGAAAACAAGAAGGAAAAACCTCGGACTACAACAATTTGAAAAGAAGAAAAAAGAGATAGAGAGAGAGAGAGAGAGAGAGAGAGAGAGAGAGAGAGAGAGAGAGAGAGAGAGAGAGAGAGAGAGAGAGAGAGAGAGAGAGAGAGAGAGAGAGAGAGAGAGAGAGAGAGAGAGAGAGAGAGAGAGAGAGAGAGAGAGAGAGAGAGAGAGAGAGAGAGAGAGAGAGAGAGAGAGAGAGAGAGAGAGAGAGAGAGAGAGAGAGAGAGAGAGAGAGAGAGAGAGAGAGAGAGAGAGAGAGAGAGAGAGAGAGAGAGAGAGAGAGAGAGAGAGAGAGAGAGAGACAGAGACAGAGACAGAGACAGAGACAGAGACAGAGACAGAGACAGAGACAGAGACAGAGACAGAGAGAGAGAGAAAGAAACCTACCTTTTTTCCACATGACCTGGCATTCAGGTGTGCAAGAAGAAGTGCACGTGACGACAAAGTCAGTGCCTTGTTTCAAAGACAACGGACCCTGTGGTGTAATCCTTACTGTCGATGGGCCAGCTGAAATGTAACCAAAAAAGCCAATACCTGACGCTTTGATGAAGACCAACAGTGAGGCAAGGGGCAAGTCAAAAATTGAAGGAAATGACATCGAATAATATTAAAGCCGCATAGACCCCAAAGACTAGATAAGTACAAAGAATAAACGAAAATATAATGCTGAACACCATGAGTTTTGAACCTGCGACCTCTGCGTCATGAAAATATAGCATGCTATCACGTCAGAGGTTTTAATGTAAGTACAAGATAACATTTTTGATTAAATGACCCAAAATGAGGTAATCTTACATTGCTTCCTATCTAAATTCCTAATGTTAATAACAAAACTACGACAATACTTTATACCATATGCCGAGGAAATACCAGATGGATCCTACGCCTGAATACCCTACAGACAACTCTTGAGTATAAACATACTTTTTTTAACTAAAAAAACCCCTCAATAACCCCACCTAAAATTATTTTTTGTGTGTCAAATGCTTTGTTGCCATACCACTATGAGTTACCATACTTTTCTTGGTGAAATATGACAATAAGTGACAACTCCACTAATAAGGACATAACAAATTGTTCTGTCTTTAATAGTGGAGTTGTCACTTATTATCATATTTCGCCTTTGACTTCATTCACTCCATCGTGGCTCCTTTGTATTACAAACTTTGTTAGTGGAGTTGTCACTTATTGTCATATTTCGCCTTTGACTTCATTCACTCCATCGTGGCTCCTTTGTATTACAAACTTTGTTAGTGGAGTTGTCACTTATTGTCATATTTCGTCTTTGTCTTAATTCACTCCATGGTGGCTCCTTTGTAATATAAACTTTGTTAGTGGAGTTGTCACTTATTGACATATTTCGCCTTTGACTTCATTCCCTCCACCGTGGCTCCTTTGTATTACAAATTTTGTTAGTGGAGTTGTCACTTATTGTCATATTTCGTCTTTGACTTCATTCACTCCAGCAAGGCTCCTTTGTATTACAAACTTTGCTTGTAGATTCTACATGATTTCAACGTGGATTCCATCTTGTTTACTTACACAGAATTTTCACTGTAATTTTTTTTCCTTGCCGGAGTCCCCACTCCATTACCGGCTTCACATTCGTAAGAACCATCGTCATTGGCCGACAGTGAGTCGATGGCCAAATCGCCCGACGTGGAATACTGTTGACCATTATCCTTGACCCACCGGAAGGAGCACTGAGGGTCACAGGAAGCTTGACACGTGACCTTGAGGGTGGAGCCAACTTGGACCTCGTACAGGAGTTGGGCAGGCTCAAGGATGATGTTGTTGGACGGACCAACTAAAGGGGTGATCATAATAGTAATAATAATGATGATAATGATAATGATGATAACAATGATAATAATAATAATGATAATAATAATAATAATAATAATAATAATAATAATAATAATAATAATAATAATAATAATACAAGTAATAGTACAATAAAAAACCCAATAATATAAGTGATCACGATAATCCAATCCATAACTATACACAAATCATCTGAGTTGATTTAGTTCTATCTTAGTTTGTTATGTCATCTGCCTTAATTTGATCTCTTACTGTTGTGTGTCTCATTTCATCTCATTTAGCTTTGCCTACTACTACTCTTAGGTAGTTCATTTCGGTTGCTTTACTCTATTGTATTCAGCTTTCCCTACTACTCCTCTTAGATAGTTCATTTCGGTTGCTTCTACTCTACTGTATTGAGCGTTCCCTACTACTACTCTTAGGTAGTTCATTTCTGTTGCTTCTACTCTCTATTGTATTCAGCTTTTCCCTACTACCCTCTTAGATAGTTCATTTGGGTTGCTTCTACTCTACTGTATTCCCGTCTGTATCTCTATATTATTGGGGAAATACGAAATTAGTTTTTCTGTTTGATATTTGATTTCATTTTACCCACATCCACAACTAAGGTGATCTCGATCTTGTTGGTGGGATAATAAAATAAAAAAATCCCAAACAAATTAATTCTGAACTGACTGCACTGTACACATCCGAATAACCTGTAACATGCACACAGTGGTGTGATCGGCATACACGTTTTTACTGTCGGTCTCTGATGAGACCAGGAGTCGATGTGTTTACCCGGCCCCAGGTGGGAGGGAGGTGAAGTGGGAGGGGCGCATACAGTATGTCGGATCATGGAAAATTAGTTGACAAGCTACGTCGGAAACATTGCCACCATATTATTATGTCGGATGTTGAGAAAATAATATTTCCTTACCTCAGTATTCAATACCGCGCTACGTTTCAGTGAAAACTTTTGTATTAGGCTAAATTTCAAAGACAGTTTCCAGCATGCTTATTTCGAAGTGTATGTGGAATGACCTTGGTTTTATATGAAGATCTCGTTCTCAATGTCAGTAGGCCATACGAAGATCTCCTCTCAACGCCAGTAGGCCATACAAAGATCTCGTTCTCAATGTCAGTAGGCCATACGAAGATCTCGTTCTCAATGTCAGTAGGCCATACAAAGATCTCGTTCTCAATGTCAGTCAGCCAAATAAGTAAGCATTGCTTCGCAATATATTTTTTCCATTGAAAAAACACGTTTCCATGTCCTTTTTTTCCTTATCAACTTTCAAGCCTTTCATCTCTCACTGAATGATAATGATTTCGTGGTCTAATACATCGAATGCCACACAACAACAATAACAGCAAGCAAAATAAAAGTTACGTTTGCAGTCTTAACAAATGCACCGTAAGACAAAGCGAATGTCATTGTGTATTCCAAATACAGTTGGGTGTTTTTACTTTCACATTGGACACTGAGTTGAATGTAACTGTGGACTTGTCCAGTGAGTTGCCGAGTACATTCTCACTTAGGGAACCTTTCTATAATTGACTGAGTAATTCTCAGTAATGGACTGAGGAGTTCTCAGTGAGTTGATTGAGTACGTCACTGAGTGGACTGAGTAATTCTCACTGAGTGATGAGTAATTCTGACTGAGTGGACGAAGACTGAGTAATTCTTTTGGATTGAGTAATTTTCACTGAGTGGATTGAGTAATTCTCACTGGTGGTGAGATTTCTCTTGACTGAGTGGACTGAGGGATTGAACTGAGCGTAGTGGATTGAGTATGTCGGATTGAGTAATTTCACTGGAGTGACTAAGTAATTCTCACTGAGTGGACTAGAGTTCGTCACTGAGTGAATTGAGTAATTCACTGAGTGGACTGAGTACCATCCTGAGTGGATTGAGTAATTTCACTGAGTGTCTGAGTAATTCTCACTGAGTGGGATGGAGTCTCGTTCTCACTGAGTGGACTGAGTATCTCGTTCTCAATGAGTGGACTGAGTAATTTCTCACTGAGTGGATTGAGTAATTCTTTCTGGAGTGACTGAGTAATTTTCACTGAGTGGATTGGAGTAATTCTTATCTGAGTGGACTGGGTAATTCTTGAGTGGACTGAGTATTCCGTGGTTACTGAGTTGGGTAATTCTAACTGAGAGGACTGGGTAGTTATTTTGCAGTCTGAGTGGATTGACAAAGAATTTTTCTGAGTGGACTGGGTAATTTTCACTGAGTTCTTGAGTAATTCTTTCTGAGTGGACTGGGTAATTAATTAACTGTTGTTGGACTGAGTAATTTTTTTGTGAGTGGACTGAGTAATTTCTCACTGAGTTGACTGAGTAATTCTCACTGGAATGAACTGATAGTTCTTCACTGAGTGGATTGAGTAATTTTTCTGAGTGGATTGAGTAATTCTCACTGAGTGGAATGCAGAGAATAATTCTGGAGTGGACTGAGATTCTCACTGATTGAGTGAGTAATTACCTCTGAGTGATTGAGTAATTCTCACTGGAGTGGACTGAGTAATTCTCACTGAGTTCTGAGTAATTCTCACTGAGTTGAAAAGAGTAATTCTCACTGATTTGATTGAGTAATTCTCACTGAGTGGATTGAGTAATTCTCACTGAGTGGTGAGTAATTCTCACTGAGTGGAGTGAGTAATTCTCTGAGTGGATTGAGTAATTCTTCTGAGTGGACTGAGTAATTTCACTTAGTCTGAGTTAATTCTACTGAGGGGACAGAGTACTCCCACTGATTGGATTGGAGTAATTCTCACTGAGTGGATTGAGTAATTCTCTCTGAGTGGACTGAGTAATTTCTTGAGTGGATTGAGTAATTCTCATGAGTGGACTGAGTAATTCTCTCTAAGTGGATTGAGTAATTTTCATTCAGTGTGAGTGGATTGAGTAATTTTCACTGATTGGATTGAGTAATTCTCACTTAGTGGATTGAGTAATTCTAATTGATTGGACTGAGTAATTCTCACTGAGTGGACGGAGTAATTTTCACTGATTGGACGGAGTAATTCTCACTGATTGGACTGAGTATTCTCACTGAGTGGACTGAGTAATTTTCACTGATTGGACGGAGTAGTTCTCACTGATTGACGGAGTTCTCTCACTAAGTGGATTGAGTAATTCTCACTGGATTGGATTGAGTAATTCTCACTGAGTGGACTGAGTAATTTCTCTGAGTGGATTGAGTAATTCTTACTTAGTGGTTTGGAGTAGTTCTCACTGATTGGACTGAGTGATTGGATTGAGTAATTCGCACTGGATTGGACTGGAGTAATTCTCTCTGATTGGACTGAGTAATTCTAACTGAATGGATTGAGTAATTCTCTCCGAGGATTGAGTAATTCTCACTAGTGGTTTGAGTAATTCTCACTGAGTGGATTGAGTAATTCTCACTGAATGGACTGGAGTAATTATCACTGAGTGGACTGAGTAATTCAGAGATTCGATTGAGTAATTCTCACGAGTGGATTGAGTAATTCTCACTGAATGGACTGAGTAACTGAGAGGATTGAGTAATTCTCACTGAGTGGACTGAGTAATTCTCACTGATTGGATTGAGTACTTCTCACTTATTGGATTGAGTAATTTTCTCTGAATGGACCAGATTGAACTGAGTAATTTCAGAGTTCGATTGATTAATTCTCACTGAGTGGACTGAGTAATTCTCTCAAAAGTATTCATGCACCACTAACAACTCCAATAAAAATGATGACACCAACGACAACAATAATAATGATGGATGACACCAACGACAACAATAACAATGATGACACCAACAACAATAATGGACAATGATGACGTCAACGACAACAATGACAATGATGGAACCAACGACAACAATAACAATGATGTTATCAACGACAACAATAACAATGAGACACCAACGACAACAATGACAATGACGACACCAACGACAACAATAAAAATGATGACGCCAACGACAACAATAACAATGATGACACCAACGACAACAAAAACAATGATGAAACCAACGACAACAATAACAATGATGACACCAACGACAACAATAACAATGATGACACCAACAACAATAAGACAATGATGACACCAACGACAACAATAACAATGATGACACCAACGACAACAATAACAATGATGGGACCAACAACAACAATAACAATGATGACACCAACGACAACAATAACAATGATGACACCAACGACAACAATATCAATGATGACACCAATGACAACAATAACAATGATGACACCAACGACAACAATAACAATGATGATACCAATGACACAACACAATGATGACACCAATGAAACAATAACAATGACACCAACGACAACAATAGACAATAATGACACCAACAACACAATAACGAGATGACACCAACAACAACAATAACAATGATGACACCACCGACAACAATAACAATGATGACACCAATGACCAATAAGCCAACGACAACAACAACAATGATGACCACAACGACAACAATAACAATGATGACACCAACGACAACAATAACAATGATGACACCAACGACAACAATAACAATGATGGGACCAATGACACTAAGATAATGATGACACCAACAACAACAATGACAATGATGACACCAACGACAACAATAACAATGATGACACCAACAAAAACAATAACAACTCTAAATGAAAGCAACGACAACAAAACATGATATAGATGACACCAACAACAACAATGATGACACCAACGACAACGAAAACAATAACAATGATGAAGCAACAACGACAACACCGACAACAATAACAATGATGACACCAACTATAACAATAATAATGATGGGACCAACGACACGACCAACAACAACAATGATGACACCAACGCCAACAATAACAATGATGACAACAGGCGACAACAATAACAATGATGACGCCAACGACAACAATAATAATGATGACACCAACGACAACGAAAACAATAACAATGATGACACCAACAACAACAGAAAATGATGACACCACCAACAGCAACACCAATACAAATGATGACACCAGCGACAACAATAACAATGATGAACAACGACAACAATAACAATGATGACACAACGACAACAATAACAATGATGATACGAAACGACAACAAAAACAATCAACTATAAATGATAAGCTTTACGAAGAATAACATGAGAACACATATAGAAAAAATGATAATAACAACGAGGATAAAACGCCAGCAATGATGATAACAATGACAATGAAAGCAACAACGACGAATACAAAATTGTTGTTGACTTACAGGTCACCACCACCTGGACATCTTTAGTCAGCGAGCCCAGCTGATTGGCTGCCCGACACGTGTAGTTGCCCTCGTCCCCTCTGGACACAGTGCCGATGCTCAGTGTGTTGTTGGAGGCGTTTGGTGAGGGATCAGAGTGACGAGGAGGAAAGGAATCAGATAGAAAATTAGATACTGAATAACATAAAAATAACATAAGATTGGATAAGATATTATAATCATTAGGTCTATATTTCACCCCTGCTCCCAGCGCCATCACGTTTTTAATTCTGACGGGGGCGTTCTTTGAGTGTCAAAGGCTCTGTTGTCATACTACTAAGTCTAAGACTTTCGGTTTGGTTACCGAGCAGGATAGATATAGAACTTAAACATGGCAATTGCTTCTTTTATAGAACTTGCGATTTCTTTTGTAGTTGAATGACATGAATATGTTATAGAGACTTTCAACAATGTTTGACTGTTTATCAACATCTTTAAGAGGACCAGTAAAGTTACCATATCCTGTTATTTGCTTGTATGTTCTACGTGATTTCAATATCGTTTTCAGTTGAGTTTTAAACACTTTCAAGAGTCACAGATTTAGGGAACTCTAAACATGGTTTTCACTTTCAATTGGTGACATCTTTAGAAATCTAAACAAGGCTTTCAATTGGTCACAGTTTTATGAAACTCTAAACATGGTTTTCAATTGGTCACTAATTTATGAAACTCTAATAATGGCTTTCAGACGGTCGCAGCTTAATGAAAATCTAAACATGGCTTTCAATTGGTCACATCTTTATAGAACTCTAAACATGGCTTTCAACTGATCACATCTTTATAGAACTCTAAACATGGCTTTCAATTTGATCACATCTTTATTGAACTCTACACATGGCTTTCAGATTGATCACATCTTTATAGAACTCTAAACATGGCTTTCAATTGATCACATCTTTATAGAACTCTAAACATGGCTTTCAATTGATCACATCTTTATAGAAATTTAAACAGGCTTTCAATTGATCACAGCTTTATAGAACTCTAAACATGGCGTTCAATTGGTTACATTTTTATTGAGTTCTAATAATGGCTTTCAGATGGTCACAGCTTGATGAAACTCTAAACATGTCTTTTAATTGATCACAGCGTTATGGAACTCTAAAGATGGTTTTCAGATGGTCAGAGATTTATGAAAATCTAAAATTAGGCCTTTCAATTGGTCACAGCTGTATGAAACTCTAAAATTGACTCAATTGGTCACAGCTGTATAAAAATCTAAAATTGACTTTCAATTGGTCACAGCATATAAAAGTCTAAAAATGACTTTCAATTGGTCACAGCTGTATAAAAGTCTAAAATTGACTTTCAATTGGTCACAGCTGTATAAAAGTCTAAAAATGACTTTCAATTGGTCACAGCTGTATAAAAGTCTACAAATTGACTTCAATTGGTCACAGCTGTATAAAAGTCTAAAATTGACTTTCAATTGGTCACAGCTGTATAAAAATCAAAAATGACTTTCAATTGGTCACAGCTGTATAAAAATCAAAAATTGACTTTCAATTGGTCACAGCTGTATAAAAATCAAAATTGGCTTTCAATTGGTCACAGCTGTACAAAAAGTCTAAAATTGACTTTCAATTGGTCACAGCTGTATAAAAATCTAAAAATGACTTTCAATTGGTCACAGCTGTATAAAAGTCTAAAAAATGACTTTCAATTGGTCACAGCTGTATAAAAATCTAAAAATGACTTTCAATTGGTCACAGCTGTATAAAAATCAAAACATGACTTTCAATTGGTCACAGCTGTATACAAATCAAAACATGGCTTTCAATTGGTCACAGCTGTATGATCAAAACATGGCTTTCAATTGGTCACAGCTGTACAAAAATCAAAACATGACTTTCAATTGGTCACAGCTGGATACAAATCAAACTCTGCTTTCAATTGGTCACAGTTGATTAAATCAAAACATGGCTTTCAATTGGTCACAGCTGGATAAAATCTAAACATGGCTTTCAATTGGTCACAGCTTTATGAAAACATGACTTTCAATTGGTCACATGATTTAGGAAATTGCTGACACCTATGTTAAAAGAGCGCCAGTGTGTGATCAACGTGGCTAAATCTACACACGTTAGGTCTTTTCTTGTAGTGTGATGTCTAAATCTGACTTACACAGTTATAAAATACGTCAAACATTCCTGACCCTGCTTGATGAAAACACATTATTGACTTGTATCTTTAGAGCTATAATGGGACTTTATACGTAAGGCAATTTTTACGCCGATTCAAAAGTATTTCTAATTCAACATGTAATTTATTTTATTAGTTTAGAAAGAGCCATAGAGTAATGTGAGAAATACTAATTACTTTGTGTTTCTCCTGTAAAGTTTTACTCAGACGATTTACACGGTTAGAAAATTATTTTCGACGATTAGAGAAAGAAGGACAAACTGATGAAAACAAGAATATTACCTGTAGGAATGATTTATTTTAAATTATGTTTAAACCAGCCAAAGGAATAGACAATATCTACTTACTATTATGTGAAACCAGTCAAAAGAACAGACGATATCTACTTACTATTATTTTTAAACCAACCAAAGGAACAAACAATATCTACTTACTATTATTTTTACATCAGTCAAAGGAACAGACCATATCTACTTACAATTATTTTTAAACCAGCCGAAAGAACAGACGATATCTACTTACTATTATTTTTAAACCAGCCAAAGGAACAGACTATATCTACTTACTATTATTTTTAAACCAGCCAAAGGAACAGACAATATCTACTTACTATTATTTTTAAACTAGCCAAAGAGAAAACATACAATATCTACTTACTATTATTTTTAAACCAGCCAAAGGAACAGACAATATCTACTTACTATTATTTTTAAACCAGGCAAAGGAACAGACGATATCTATTTACTATTATTTTTAAACCAGGCAAAGGAATAGACGATATCTACTTACTATTATTTTTAAACCAGCCAAAGGAACAGGCTGGATTGCAAGGCGCTGTGCACACGACACCTGGTACTGCACCATTGCCAGCGGCCAGTGTGTAAACCTCTCTTGGTGGAAACAATGTGATTTCTTTGGGACCATCTGGACAGAATACAAAGTAGGAAAAATATATATTTTTTATTATGTCAAACATGCACAAGAAATAGTATATCAATGATATACATAATTCTGTGGCGTCAGCGGCTGAGTAGTTAGGTTGTCAGACTGGGGATCATGAGATCTCGAGTTCGAATGCTAGCAAAGTCAGGTCCGACGTTATGTTCCATGGAAAGACACTTTAGACGGATTTCCTTACTCTACTCAGGTGCAACCGGGATACAAGCACTAGCTTAGGAGTAAATCCTGCTCCAGACTAGTGTCCTGGCAAGCTTGTCATTATTGCCACCTGTTTCACTTCACGCTATAGAAACTGGGATAAACTCTATGGGCCTTAATTAGGCGTCTTGAAGAAACTATATATTATATATTATTCTGAGTCGGTCGTTCTTTGTACGTCAATGGTTCTGTTGCCAGACCACTAAGAGTTACCACCCTTTGAATATAACGGTTCTGTTGCCAGATCACTAAGAGTTACCACCCTTTGCATATAACAGTTCTGTTGCCAGACTACTAAGAGTTACTACCCTTTGTATATAACGATTTGTTGCCAGACCATCAAGAGTTACCACCCTTTGTATATAACGGTTATGTTGCCAGACCACTAAGAGTTATCACCCTTTGTATATAACGATTCTGTTGCCAGACCACTCAAGAGTTACCACCCTTTGTATATAACGATTCTGTTGCCAGACCACCAAGAGTTACCGCCCTTTGTATATAACGATTCTGTTGCCAGACCACCAAGAGTTACCACCCTTTGTCTCCGGCAGGACTAGGTGTCGATCAAGCAACTCGGACCGATGCGTGAATTTTACTCGAAAAAAAAAACAACCATCGAGAAAAAATGTTTCAGCTCGCAGGTTTTTAAACCATAATCGTTTGGTTGAGATGCCCACCCTTTGTCTCCGGACTACAGAATTCCTCGCTTAATCCTGAGCTTGTTTGTTTTCTCTCTCTCTCTCTCTCTCTCTCTCTCTCTCTCTCTCTCTCTCTCTCTCTCTCTCTCTCTCTCTCTCTCTCTCTCTCTCTCTCTCTCTCTCTCTCTCTCTCTCTCTCTCTCTCTTGCGCTGTCAAAATGATAATGATCTACGATTACTTCGCGGAAATCTGCAGTCGATTACTAGCCCTTTGAAGAAACTAAACGTTTTCTGTTGCTATTTAATTACATGCAACGTTGACTCCCAGTTGTTTCTGCAGCTGCCCATATGGGTTGGAGGCACACACGTCCATTGACCGGAATCTTCAAGGTCGGCCAAGCCAAGGTCAAGGAGGTTCGATGACACGGCTGGTCTGGAAAAGTCGTTGTCTTTGTACCTGCATGACAAAATGACAACAAAAAAAAGTAGTGATAATAGTGATGAAAATAGTGATACGCTAAAAAAGAAGAATAAGATAACAAGTAAATAAAAGACATGAGCTTTGGTAACTCATAACTGTGTTTGCCTGTGCTAGATTCTTAATCCCATCTTAACTTAAAAATTTAGTAATATTGTCTTTTCAAATGTCGGTGAAAAGCCCATCAGAGTTTATTAAGTTATTTTCCTTCTATAAAATCTGCATGTCTCTATTTTTTTAATGTAATTTGTTATCGACATTAAAGATATTTTTTTAAAAATTGAATTGAATTGCTTTGCTTAAGATAAAGTATCACCTCATTGCAACCTACTTCATCCATTTGTAATGTGTTGTGGCCTAGTGATAACACTGTCACACATTAGATCCTGAGGTCACGTGTTTAAAGCCTGGCAATGCTAGGCTCAAAGTAGTGTGCCTTGGGAAAGATGCTTATCTATCAACCTGCTGCCTGCGCGGCACTAGATCAAACACACTCGTAAGTGAGTAAGTAAAGTGAAGTTTCTTCGAGGCCATTATGGCCGGAGCTTATCTTGAATTCTGTAGCGTTAAGCAGAATCGTTTAAGCACCTCCTTCTTGGACATTATTCTAGTCTCACTCGGGTTTTTTTTTTCCAAACTAGTGCACATATCCGGTTTTTGTTTGTTTTTCCAAACTAGTGACATATCCGGGATTCTAGTCTTACGGTTTTTGTTGTTTTTCAGTGTTTTGTTTTGTTTTTCCAAGCATATCTATTTTTTGTTTTTGTTTTTCCAAATATCCATATTTTTTTTTCATTTGGATCAAGAGGAGAAAATACATGTTAAGTGTCTTTCCCAAAGAACACATTGTCAGACCTGGCTTTGATAGAATTTGAACCCTGGACTTCATGTTCCAAAGTCTGACGGCCTAACTACTCGGCCATCGACGTCGAAACACTCGGGGATAACCTGAAGGAAATGACATTGAAAAATATTAAAGCCCCATAGGAATTTGATTTTTTTGATTTGATTTGATTTGATTTGATTTACCCACATCCACAAGTAAGGTGAATCGGGGTTTTGGTAAGATTTTCAATTTTGCACGGATCTTTAAGTCAAGGGGTCTTTGTGCACAAAGTGTTGTGATCTGCACACGGGATCTCCGTTTTATCGTCCGTCTCCGATAGAACTAGATGTCGATCCATTTACCTGTAGATTTTGCTCGGAAAAAAAATCGAGAAAATATCTCAACCGTCGGTGGGGCTCGAGCCCACTACCTTTTGGTTGATAGACCGACACTTTGCCTCTTGACTACCCAGTCCACTGCCCCATAGGAACAAAGACGAGACAAATACAACGACTAGAATGAAAACAATCCTGACCACCAAAACGTTACCACCCATCGCCTCGCCATGAACAGAAAGTGTGATACCAATCAAGCTAGATATGCTCCATTTCATGCTTTCTTTTCACGGTGAGGTGATGAGCGCCGACGTAGAGATCGCGGGTTCGATCCCCATGGTGGCCAAGATTTGTTTCTGTCTATTCCTCGTATTTGTCTTCGTCTTTGTTCCCATGGGATTTGACTATTATTCAATTAGATTTCCTTCACTTTCGACATGGCCCTTTCCTCACTGTTTGTGTTTTCGAAAATAAACTGTCAATGTAACTGTCAATGTAACTGTCAATGTAACTGTCAATGTAACTGTCAATATAACTGTCAATGCAATTATCAATGTCAATGTAACTGTCAATGTAACTGTCAATGTAACTGTCAATGTAACTGTCAATGTAAGTGTCAATGTAAGTGTCAATGTAACTGTCAATGTAAGTGTCAATGTAACTGTCAATGTAACTGTCAATGTAACTGTCAATGTAACTGTCAATGTAACTGTCAATGTAACTGTCAACTGTAATGTCGGGTCATCACTAGGAACACGGTGTACCAGTGACGTCACGGTATTGATCTACGACATTGATTTGCACGGGCAGGAAGTTCGATTACTCTGGATGGCTCTGTCAAAGAGTTATCTTACAATTCATTAACAGACAGAAAGTCTCCAACAAAAACAACCCCAAAGGAAGATAATAAATACAAACCATTCAAAAGAACACGGCGGATTACATTGCGCCTGACATTCTATGGGGCTCAAGTTGAAACCCTCTTCTATGTCATAAGATGGATTAGATGGTTCAAAGGTCATGTTCTCAGGACGATCTGATGATAACAGATTTCAGACAAAAAAGTCATATAATTGATGTGATCTACAAATGGGATCTCCTTACATTGTTAGATAGATACATAAATAAATAGCGGAAGTACACAGAGGCATACAGTACACACCGGTCGTCTTCATTCGTTTCTGTTCTCCCTTGCTACAGTGCGGCCATTTTTTTCCTTACGTCACCATACCATCTTGTAGCTGGTCTTCCTAGGTTTCTGTGTCCACTTCTTGACTGCAGTTCTGTACATCTTCTTGTTTATCTCTTGTTTTAAAAAAAATATTTATTCATGTTATATTCATGTCCAGCCAATTTCTATTTTTGACCTAACTGTTTGTTTGTTTGTTTGTTTGTTTCTTTGAAGTTACCATGTCCACCTAAGTGAATAAGTGAGTGTACGAAGAAGCTAGTGATCCATGTTCTTTCTTTTTAAAATTATTTCAAAGCAATACTTACTTTCAATTCTAAATGTAAATAAGTTGACTTAATTGACTTACGGCATACCCTATCAGATCTTCAGACCTCACTGCCTCGTGCTATTGTCATGATTTCTCTTGGTGAAAGAAAACTATTCTCTTTTCTATCCATTGTAATTTCTCTACGCATTTACCCAGATCGTTGTGTAATGTTTCAAGTAAGACTTACAAAAAATTTGAATGGAGACCTGTTCTGACGCCACTTGGCCGAACTGATTCTGCGCCGTGCACTGGTATGACCCCGTGTCTGACCTTGTGGCTGTTCCAAGGACAAGGCCATCTTGGCTGACAGGGTCATTTTCTGGGGAGAGGGAAACATAGTTCGTTTTGGGTTGGGTTTGTGTGTGTGTGTGTGTGTATGTGTGTGTGTGTATTGTTTTGCTGTTTTAGTTTTTTGGAAACGTGTTTCTTAACCATTTAGTAGTATACGGTCTATGCACGAAAAGTAACCATATTATTATTAGCATGTATCACAAGCTGGAGGTATAACAAAGACAAAATCATGGAAAAGAAATCATTATTCTTCATTTAGTCCCTGCAAATAGAAATAAGAGTAAAATAAATTCCTTAAAAATAAATCACCCATAACATAACAAAACAAAACACACTGTTGTGAAAATTAATATCAGCGCAAAGTCGTAGAAGGGATTTTAAGTCACGTAGAAATAATATACATTTTATATTTCGTGAAGAGTATAATAATCATATTATCTTGAGGCGAGGCCTGCTAGGGAAGTCATCGTGGCTGAAGGGGATAAAGATAAAAATGGATTTATAGCCCATATCCCCGCACAAGTGCAGGCTCACCAACTGTACATCATTTATCCCCCAGCAGGCCATTTATTCAAAGTTCTTCTCAACTCCCTGGGGAGTAGGCTTTACACACGCCTGTTAGGCGTTTCATACTAACACTTTGACAAGATAGTTCTCTACCTATAGCTGGATACTCATTCACGCCTGAGTTATGTGAGCAAAGTAGTCTTTCCAACGAGTACAATGTTATGGAAACACCCTCCCCCGACACCTGTACCAACTGTAGGGTTTGAACCAGTGTCTGATTACAAACTCTCTACACTACACGGTTCAGCTACAATGCCTCGTTGAAAAATGCCTTTCTTTTTGAAATTTCTGCCCTTGTCCTCTCCCATTTTCTACCTATTAAACGTTTCATTTCTATTTCATATTCCTCTTCATTCCTTATCGTTCTTCTGCGGTATTATTCCATTTTATCACACAAAGAACTAAGTGAGATTTAAACAAAATGTTGCAGATCCACTTTGCCTTTTCCTTATTCGATGATACATCATCCCATTTTAATAACAGGTAAATACGTCAACAATTTTGTTTGAACAAATAGCATGCAAGCCATTAAGGCCTAATCGTGTTTAGGGGTGAGGGGGTGGAGGTGTGGGGGCAGTACTCGGATTGGCGACTTTGGGACAAAAATATCGATTTTCTATTCTTTACATTCTCAGGTATAACGATCAGTTATTTACAAGCTTATGCCAAAATAAAAACAAAATTTCCAGAGCATTCAAATGCCAGTGTACTTACCTCCACTCTTGAACCAAAACGCTTCACAGGTGGGGTTGCAGTCGGCAGTACACGCAATGTCTGGAATGACAGCAGCATTCTCTTCCAACTCGTAGCTCAACACAGCCGGATTTAATGTGGCGCTATTTGGAGGATCTGAGGAAAAAACATCATGAGATCGGGAAATAGATTTAATGTGGTGCGATTTGGACGATCTTGGGGGGGGCATCATGGGATGGGGAAATAGATTTAATACCGTGTGATTTGGAGGATATGACCAAAATAGTGTGGAATGGTGGAAACAGTCTGGGTAACATTTGAGACATTTCTTTCTTGTTTTCTTGTTGCTGTTTGGATCAACAAGAGCGATGACAAACGTAGACTGCACACAAAATGACACACGTCTAACAGCATGTTTCCAAATTGCAAGACGTAGACCTCACAAAATGAGTTAACAGCATGTTTCAAATTGCAAGACGTAGCACAAAAGACGTAGACGTAGACCTCACACAAAAGTTTGTCAATGGTTTTCAATGGTCGAGGTACGAAATCATGGCTTCAAGCAACATTTTGGGCTTGGGAAATGTTCTTGTCATAGCAACTGTACCGCTGTCCTTGTGTATTATCATATTATTATTCTGACGCGACTTTCACTGACAGAGACTGCTAATTTGGCTATACAGACAATTATTCTCAGTTTTTCTATTATGATTTTGTTTCATTCAATTCATTGTATTCTTTCCCTATCGAATATGTATGGTGATCACAGGGTGAAATTGTTAGAAGAAACAACACAATGACATAACAGAGACATAACAATATATTATGAAAGAGTGAGAAGAAAGAAGTCAGATCTATGGGCAGTACCAGCCCACCACACACGGCGTGTCAAGGGAGACAACTTACATTGGATGTTTATCTGTAGGTTCTTCTCGTTGCTTCCGTTGTCATTACTGGCACGGCACGTGTACACCCCGCTGTCCCCTCGGCTCACCTGATTAGTCAGAGAGAATTCAAGGTAAGTGAAAACAAAAATATCATTGTAAAGATTTCCAAAATAATAATTGCATAATGATATATACACCAATCATTATCTAAGCATAACTTTTAACCAGATGAGTAAATAACAAAAAAAATTATTTTGCTTATTATTTTTTTAGTGTACATATTTGATTCTGACCATGTTTCTGGTATTTAAACCAAGATCTTTTTTCCATCAATTTTTTTATCTCAATATAACATGTGGCTCTTTAAAAACCTAGGCCTGAAGTTCTATCTTCTTGAGTCAGCCTATGGCTTGTTATAATGTTGGGTTTAATTCTACAATTCATAAACCAGAAAGTAACGAGACAATCTTTATTGCAATGTGATACAGGAAGAGCTTTGCTTTCCTTTTTTTATAATACTGTTATAGCTTATTTTATTCAACAGGTAGTCCTAAACCCATGATTCAACAGATGTTCCTAAAGCAATGATTGCACATATGTTCCCAAAGCAATGATTCAACAAATGTTCCTAAAGCGATGATTCCACAGATGTTCCCAAAGCAATAGTTCAACAGTTAATCCCAAAGCAAAAATTCAACAGATGTTCCCAAAGCAATAGTTCCACAGATGTTCCCAAACAATGATTCAACAGATATTCCCTGAGTAATGATTCACCAGATGTTCCCAAAGTAATGATTCAACAGATGTTCCCAAAGTAATGATTAAACATATGTTCCCCAATGATTCAACAGATGTTCCCAAAGAAATGATTAAACAGATGTTTCAAAAGCCAAAAGGATTCACCAGATATTCCCAGAGTGATGGCTCAACAGATATTCCCAAAGCAATGATTTATCGGATGTTCCCAAAGCAATGACTCAACAGATGTTCCCAAAGAAATGATTCAAGAGATGGCTCTATTACTTTCATACAAAAACCACGGTATGCTGCATTTAAAACTCACACATATACACACACGTATGGGCACGCACACACACGCACACGTACAATGGCTGGATTCTTTCTTCTTATCATTAGGTAACAAGGGGCACAGCAATAATTTCATGTTATTTCATATACACTAATGTAATTATACAAACAGAAAAATCACAAGGACAGGTATCCAATGGTGCAAACATATCAAACATGCTAATTACTTATACGTAAAACATTGGTACAAAAGTTATTGAAGAACGCTCTACTTTCTTGGCTAGTAAACCAATGGTGCAAGACCTATTGAATGCTCTACTTACTTGACACGTAAACTAATGGTGCAAAACCAATTGAATGCTCTATTTCTTGGCTAGTAAACCAATGGTGCAAGACCTATTGAATGCTCTACTTACTTGACACGTAAACTAATGGAATGCAAAACCAATTGAATGCTCACTTACTTGACAGGTAAACTAATGGTGCAAAACCACTTTAATATCTCTATTTCTCATCACGTAAACCAATGATACAAAAGCTATTGAACGCTCTACTTATTTGGCACATAAACCATTTATGTAAAAGCTATTGAATGCTCTATTTATTTGGCGTGTAAACCAACGATGTGAAAACTATTGAAATCCCTACTTACTTGGCACGTAAACCAATGATGTGAAAGCTATTGAAAACTCTAATTATTTAGCACGTCAACCAATCATGTGAAAGCTATTGAACGCTCTACTTATTTGGCGTAAACCAATGATGTGAAAGCTATTGAAAACTCTAATTATTTAGCACGTCAACCAATCATGTGAAAACTATTGAAATCCCTACTTACTTGGCACGTAAACCAATGATGTGAAAGCTATTGAAAACTCTAATTATTTCACGTCAACCAATCATGTGAAAGCTATTGAAAACTCTAATTATTTAGCACGTCAACCAATCATGTGAAACCTATTGAAAACTCTAATTATTTAGCACGTCAACCAATGATGTGAAAGCTATTGAAAACTCTAATTATTTAGCACGTCAACCAATCACGTGAAACCTATTGAACGTTCTACTTACTTGTCAAAGTGAACCAATTTACAAAACCTATTGAACGCTCTACTTACTTGTCAAAGTGAACCAATTGTACAAAACCTATTGAACGTTCTACTTACTTGTCAAAGTGAACCAATTGTGCAAAACCTATTGAACGCTCTACTTACTTGGCACGTAAACCAAAGGTACAAAACCTATTGAAAACTCTGAATTATTTGACACGTAAACCAAAGGTACAAAACCTATTGAACGTTCTACTTACTTGTCAAAGTGAACCAATTGTACAAAATATTGAACGCTCTACTTACTTGTCAAAGTGAACCAATTGTACAAAACCTATTGAACGTTCTACTTACTTGTCAAAGTGAACCATTTGTACAAAACCTATTGAACGCTCTACTTACTTCGCACGTAAAAAAAAATGGTGCGAAACCAATTGAACGCTCTGCTTACTTGTCACGTAAACCAATGGTATAAAAACTATGAAATGCTCTACTTAATTGTCAAAGTAAACAAATGGTGCAAACCTATTGAACGGTCTGCTTACTTTTCATGTAAACCAAGCATATAAAACCTCTTGAGCGATTTATGTACTGGTTATGTTAACCAATTGGGCAAAACCAATTGGTGGGGTCATCCATACAGTTGTGTGCCAAAATCACAATTACGTCATTTAGAGAAAAATGCCAAAAATCAAGGACTTTGGCACTGTTGGCTTTAGAATTTTAAATTTCAAGCTGCTGTAAAATTATGTTTTTTCATAATATCCTTTTCATACTTTTCATTGAATAATGGAGTAGGATTATCTCTCTGTCTCGTTTAAAAAAAATATTTTTTTTACGAAAATGGACACAGGCACATTATTGAACTGACCCCTTCAATCAATCGCTCTACTTACTTGGCCGAAACTGATGCCGTCACTCTCGTACAGGAAGCGGCCGTCCCGCAGCCATTCAAACTTACACTCAGGAACACATTCGGCGTTACACAGAATGTCTGGGATGGTGGAGCCTTCTAGAACTGTGTAAGAATCTTGTGCTGGTGCGAAGGAAACATCCCAAGTGATTCTAATGAAAAAGTAATATTATTTTTTTCATAGAAAAATTCAAAAGTGAGGCTATTTGACTAGGGAGGGGGTGGGTGGTGGGTTGTGGGGTGAGGGATGGTGAGGACTGTTTAGGGGGGCTGTCGAATGTGACAAATAGAGACACGAAATAATTACAATATAAAATTCCATACGGACAAAAAAGGACAACTACAAAGGAATAAACAAAACAAAAATCTGGGCACCAGAGAAAATAGATCCGAAACCGAGATCTTCACATTGGCCTTCATCGCTCATCAAGAAACGCACCATCCATTACCCTATAACACACTACCTTGAGGTGTAGGGACACATCATCATCCCTATAACTACACTACCTTGAGGGGTAGGTTTTGTCCATCACTTTAATCACACTACCTTGAGGGGTATCCACCATTCTCCGTCACACCATCCATCCCTATAACCACACTACTTTAAGGGGTAGATTTTACACACACCATCCATCACACTATAACTACACTACTTTGAGGTGTAAGTTTTACACACACCATCCATCACCCTATAACTACACTACTTTGAGGTGTAGGTTTTGGACACACACCATCCATCACCCTATAACCACACTACCTTGAGGTGTAGGTTTTACACACATCATCCATCACCCTATAACTACACTACCTTGAGGGGTAGGTTTTACACACACCATCCATCACCCTATAACTACACTACCTTGAGGGTAGGTTTTACACACCATCCATTATAACCACACCAGGTTTTACACACCATCATCACACTATAACTACACTACCTTGAGGTGTAGGTTTTACACACACCATCCATCACCCTATAACTACACTACTTTGAGGGGTAGGTAACACACACCATCCATCACCCTATAACCACACTACCTTGAGGGTAGGTTTTACACAGACCATCATCACTATAACTACACTACCTTGAGGTGTGGGTTTTACACACACCATCCATCACCCTATAACTACACTACTTTGAGGTGTAGGTTTTACACACACCATCCATCACCCTATAACCACACTACTTTGAGGTGTAGGTTTTACACACCATCCATCACACTATAACCACACTACCTTTGTAGGTGTACCCCCACCCCCAGGTTTTACCTTGAGTGTAAGGTTTTGCAGATCACACATCCATCCATCTACCCTGGTAGGTTTTACATCACACCATCCATCACACTATAACTACACTCTTGAGATGTAGGTTTTACACAGGCCATCATCCATCACACTATAACCACACTACCTTTGACTGGTAGGTTTTTGCATCCATCACACTATAACCACACTTTGAGGGGTAAGACAAATAATAATAATAATAATAATAATAATAATATAATTTATAATAACCACACTAATAATAATACACTACCTTGAACAGTTTTTCCACTCACACCTCAATATAACGACGCTACCTTGAAGGGTAGGTTTTTGCACTCATCACCACAATATAACGACGTTACCTTAAGGATTATTTTTTGCTCGAGGGGAAAAAACTCGAGAAAATACATCAACCGCAGGGATTTGAACTCATGATTTTTCGTAGGGTTGAGAAGCTTACACCGGGCTTCTAAAATCAGCTTTTTCACCGAAATGCATTAACTCTACGATCAGTCCTACGCTAACATAAAAAACAGTTGAGTAAGAATCGTTCTTTGAAGGCCGTAACGGCCCATAGAACCGGAGCTTATCCCGGTTTCTATAGGGTGAAGCGGAACAGGGATAATAATCACCTCCTGGACATGACGCTAGTCTGACGCAGGTGTTTACTCCCTAGCTAGTGCTTGTATCCATTTTCTACCTGAGTCGCGTGAGGAGGGGGGAGATGCGTGTTACGTATCTTTCCCAGGGAACACAACATCGGGCCTGGCTTTGTCAAGATTGGAATCCGGGACCTCATGATCCCCAGTGTCCTTCAGCCTAACCACTCGGCCATCGATACCACACCATAACATAAAAGGAGATCTTAAGATATATATATATACGGGGGTTATATATATACGATATATATACATATTTATATATATATATACCTTATATAAAAAAGAAAGACATGTGTATTATTTATATATATTCAGATATATTAATTCACCAATATATAGATTCATAATTTCTGAACGAGATATATACCATGTAATATATATATATATATATATATTATCGTTTTTTACCTTGAACGTCAAACTTGATGGGCAAGAGTCTTTCTCCCAAAGCGTTGGTGGCCTTGAAACACACGTAAGTGGCCCGCCTCCTCGGAGGTCACAGCGCCCAGACTTAGCACCCGACCCTGGGCCACGATCTGGTCTTCTGGGGCCTTGTACCAAGAAAAAGTCACACTCCGGGTAGCAGTCAGCGCTGCACGTGATGTCCGCGATACGCTCGTCTCTGTTTAGGGTGTACGACGTCTCGGGTGGGTCAGAGATGATGTCGGTTGGCGCATCTGAAAGGCAGTGGAAAAGTTTGGGAGGGAGGAGAGGGGGGAGGGGGATTAGACGGTTAAAATCGATATAAATAGATTTTTTTATTAATGGAGGAAAGATATCGAAAGAAATTAGATTAGATTAGAGAGAGAGAGAGAGAGATTAGAGAGAGATTAGATTAGATTATTATTTTAGATTAGAGAGATTATTATTATTATTATTATTATTATTATTATTATTATTATTACTATATTATTATTACTATTATTATTAGATCATTAGAGTTATTATTATTATTATTAGACAGACAGACAGACAGACAGACAGACAGACAGACAGACAGACAGACAGACAGACAGACAGACAGAGAGACGGGAACACAACAACAACTTTCTCCCCCCTAGACCCCTCCTCTCCACCATCAAAACAGGGCAGAGACACAAACAGAGAACCTTTAAAAAACAAGGAAGAAAAATGGAATGCTAAGGCATTCGTTGGATGATGGTGGCCGCCCAAATGATTCACCATGTTGAGTTGTGGTAGAAAGATGTAAACTTTACTTTTAACATCTTAACTCTATGTGTTCCAGTTGGCACATAAGCCTCCATGATCCCTCCAATTCTCTCTATCTATCTGCTCTTCTCGCTCTATCCCCAGAAAGGTCATCCCTCTCCGTTCCTCTCTTTCTCCACCATTCTCCATCATGTTATTTTTGGGCCATCCCTCTCCGTTCCTCTCTTTTCCATGCCATCTCCTCATGTGTTTTTCTCTCTTCTCCATCCATTCTCTCCGTTCCTCTCTTTCTCCACCATTCTCCGCCATGTACCTTCTTTCTCAGGAAGGCCATCCCTCTCAACCGTTCCTCTCTTTCTCATCATTCTCCGTCATGTTATTCTGGGCCATCCCTCTCCGTTCCTCTCTTTCTCCACCATTCTCAAATTATGTGGGCGTTTGTCTCATCATCTACCATCGATCATCACAGTTAGTTATTTGTCAAGATAATTTGACCTCCCTTCTTTTTCTCATCCTCATTGCTGATTTCGTCTGTGTTTGATCTCCAGTATTTGTATCATCATTGCTAACGTATTGTTGCCATCTTATCTTGAAGATTGGCCTCAAACATAAAATTGTTTGGAAGGGGTGGCGTGGGGTTGAAAATGATATAAAATGATGGAAAGGAGAATGCTACATATTGCGCATTCATAATTTATCGGAACTGGCTTACAACTGTTGAGTAAAAGAAGTGAAAGTGGGGGGATGTTTGGGGGGTATAATTGAAGAAATCGTGAGAGGAATGGCGGTGGTTGAGATACAGGCACATTGAAAGGCTATAATTGAAAGACAAATCACGAGAAGGAATGTGGCGGTGGTTGAGATACACATTGAGAAAAGACTATAATTGAAAGACAAATCACGAACCAAAGGAATGAGGCGGTGGTTGGCAGACATTGAGAAAGACTATAATTGAAAGACAAATCACGAGAAGGAATGTGACAATGGCTGAGGCAGACATTCAATATAATTGAAAGACAAAGAAGGAATGTGGCGGTGGTTGAGATACACATTGAGAAAGGCTATAATTGAAAGACAAATCACGAGAAGAAATAAATGAGGCGAAAAAAAGTGGTTAAGGCAGACATTGAGAAAGACTATAATTGACAAAGACAAATCACGAGAAGGAATGAGGCGGTGGTTAATTGGAAAGACAAATCACGAGAAGGAATGTGGGCAGTTGGACACTGAAAGGCTATAATGAAATAAAAATCACGAAAGGTGAAGGCGGTGGTTGAATCGAAAACCTATAAAGAGAAATCACGAGAAGGAATGACAATTGACATTGATTTGTCGTCCGAAAAGGCTATAATTGGAAATCACGAGTAAGGAATGAGGCGGTGGTTAAGGCAGACATTGTCTTTGAAAGGCTATAATGGAAAGACAAATCACTGAGAAGTTGAAGGAATGAGGCGGTGGTTAAGGCAGTCTGAATGGAAGGTTATAATGGAAAGACAAATCACGAGAAGGAATGTGGTGGTGGTTAAGGCAGACATTGAAGACTGCAATGGGTTATAATGGAAAGAAATCGAGAAGGAACGTGGCGGTGGCTGAGACAAGCATTGCAAAAGCTGCAAACGAGCATCACAAGGCAAGCTGTCCGTTGAAAACCACAGGGTGAAAAAAAGAGTGATTGACCTACACGCACGTGGAGACAACAGGGGCTGAGGCAGAGATAAGCAGTCGAAGTTATTGTTGGCAATATTTTAAAACAAATGTCGTAAGATGGACGTCTCTGGACGATTACTCTTCGTAACCACGGCTGGCACAGATGGGGTTTTTTCTCACTTTTTCTATTCTTAGGAATATGGTACGTCACTCTGTTTTTCCTCACTTGGCTCAGGTGCTATGAAAATGAGTACCCAGCTGTAGGTAGAGAAAATTTGTCAGAGTGTTTAGTTACGGAACGTTCTTAATCTACTGGTGTGTTGTTGCCACTGTGAGTTCTTAATCGCACCAGGAGTGGGAAGTTCTTAACACGGGGCCTGGCCTGTGAGTTTAATCGTCCGTCGTTCCTGGATCAGGGAATGGGGGAGGAGTGGGGGGATCGACTTGGTGTGTTGTGGGGGAGATTTTGCTCGAAAAAAAGATCGAAAATTTTTCAACTCACTGCCTGGGCTCGAACCCACTACCTTTTGGTTGGAGAGGCCGACACCTTATCTCTGGACTACCGATGTCCCCCACAAAATAAAACGGGAATTCAACGTGTCATCAAAGGAGTGGACGTCCTCAAGAAGGTTTTTCAACACCCTAGCACTTCTCAAAATCAACACCCAAACACTGGCTCAATCAATCACTCAAAATCAACACCCAAACACTGGCTCAATCAATCACTCAAAATCAACACCCAAACATCAATCAATCACTCAAAATCAACACCTAGCACTTGGTCAACACCCAAACACTGGCTCCAATCAATCACTCCAAAATCAACAACCTAGCACTGGCCAATCAATCACTCAAAATCAGCACCCTAGCACTGACGTATCAATCACTCAAAGTCAACACCCAAACACTGGCTCAATCAATCACTCAAAATCAACACCCAGTCTAAAACACTGGTTCAATCAATCACTAAAAATCAACACCCAAACACTGGCTCAATCCATCTTCACTCAAAATCAACACCATCTTGGCGTATTGAATCGTCCTTTAACCAATAATCAGCACAATCTGTGACAATAGCAAATACAAATCAACTCCTCAGGCAATGGGCAAGATCCACTGTACTTATGGGAGGACTTGGTAATCCAGAGCAAGGTGTCGGACCTCTCAACCCAAAGGTCTTAGGCTCGAGCGTTTAGAGTTGGAAGATTTTCGCGAGTTTTTTTCGGGTTAAAAGCTACTTACCGCGACCCAGGGGGTGGTTGGAGCCCTCCACCCCCCCCTGGTCCAGGTATGCGGGATTGACACCTGGTCACATCACTGCAGACGGACGATAAAAGAAGGTCCCGTGTGGGATCACAAATACTAAGTGCATATGAAAGATCCCAGCTGGCTGTTTACAGGGCAGTCTGGGTAAAATCAAAGAAGATCCTACCAGAAACACCGAGATCACATTAGTTGTGGATGGGGTAAATCACATCAAATCAAATCAAATCGATCAAATCAAATCGAAAACAAAAAAATCAAATATACTTACAGTTGGGGTCAAGGACTAATGGGGTCGGTCCACCCGACTCCAAGCCGGTCAGCTGATTGGTAACGGTGTTGAGTTCAAAGGCCGAGCACTGGAACTGGTCTCCCTTGTTTTGGGGGCCACGCCTCTGTTCGAATGTCATTTATGGTGCTGGTTGATTCACAATTATGATGAATGTTCAAACCAACCCCCCACTTTCAATACCACAGAATCTGTTTTCCATACATTACACATACATCCTAACCTGCTCGCTGCCAAATGTCTTCATTCCATTATTTATGTGTACACACAGGTGTAATGGGCGTGGTGTACTGAGTTGAAACACAGTTCGGCTTGATTTTTCTGACGCTTCCGGTTGCATACAAATGGAATCGGCGGCCATTTTGAATTTTACTTAGTTCAATATCGATAGGCTTTTTCATCTTTCAACAAATTTCTTTAATAATATTGCCATGTCACCTTATTTGATACAATATTTAAATGATGATATAAGATCGGATTTTCGTTTTATTAGTAATTTTGTTTTTATGAGTTTTTGAAAATAGCATATGAGAACAACTAAAAATATTTTTAAAATGATTGTACAAAAAATGGCAGACAAGCGTTAGGCAGTTTTCCAAAATCAAATAATACATATTTTTCAGAATAAAGACAAACTCGTAGATAGGAAGTTGAAAACGAAAAGATCAAATAACACGTTGTTTAGATCAAATAACCCAGTCATCATGAAACCGAAAATAGATCAAATACCAAATTTCATCAAGATACGTAGATAGAGAAATAAGTAGATCAAATTGGAAATAATGATAAAAAAACGACATTTTTGAGAAAATCGTAATTTTCTCTTATTTTCTGTTATTTGAATACATTTTTTCCTCCCATAAACCTAAGAAAAGAGTAGGATAATACTTTGAAACATCATAAAACCTTGAGTGGCTCTCAGATAATTCTACTTCTTATTCACACTGTTTCAAGTGCACCAGCACTGTTATTTGCTTTTTACTCATTTTGAGATGGTGCCTTTTGATAATAGGGGTGTGCGGAATATGTTCCGTATTTTCCATACGATCTAATTCAATATTCATAATAGATCCTTAAATAAGTTTGTGTTCAGATGGATTGTGCCCGATGCCAAACTTTAAAATGAGTATCTAACTTGCCATACTTTAGATAATATGTGTAGCTTTTATTGTATAACAGCTGTGTTGGAAAATAGGCCTGCCTCTATCGTTTCGAAGACAGAAAAGGTCATATAAATTCAAATAATCGGTACTTTCGAGCGTGCTTCTTTTAATGAATATATCACTAAATTTCGTACTGGCTGTTCAATGAACCCCCCTGCCCCCCTCCTGTGATGTACACAAGATTGGACAAAGTAATAGAATATACAAGGATTGTAACATAAATTTCACTGGCTGTACAACACTTCAGACCACCTCCCCACTCATAGATATTGCCACAAGGTTGGACACAAGATAGCATGCTTGGTACATGGCACACGGGACCTCCTATCAATCACAGTGAAATTCGACCCATGACCCTGCTGGGCGAGGAGTAATGTGACGTCACAGAAGGCCTGCGTCACAACAGGGAAAAAGCACAACCCAATTTATTGTTATGGAAAGGGTCAGAAAAAAGGGTAGCATCAATGTTTCAATGGTGATGATGGGAGGGGGTGGGTTTAGGTGCCCCGGGGAAGGGATGGCCTTTGAAGTTTGCCTTTGGCATTGTTTCCATGCAGACATTATCATTTGTTTTCTAGTATACTTCGTGTGTCTGTCTGTCTCTCCCTGTCTGTCTGTCTGTTTCTCTCTCTCTTCTCTCTCTCTCTCTCTCTCTCTCTCTCTCTCTCTCTCTCTCTCTCTCTCTCTCTCTCTCTCTCTCTCTCTCTCTCTCTCTCTCTCTCTCTCTCTCTCTCTCTCTCTCTCTCTCTCTCTCTCTCTCTCTCTCTCTCTCTCTCTCGCTCTCTCTCTCTCTCTCTCTCTCTCTGTCTCTCTCTCTCTCTCTCTCTCTCTCTCTCTCTCTCTCTCTCTCTCTCTCTCTCTCTCTCTCTCTCTCTCTCTCTCTCTCTCTCTCTCTCTCTCTCTCTCTCTCTGTCTCTGTCTCTGTCTCTCTCTCTCTCGCTCTCTTTCTGGGAATTTAATTCTACGTATCTGGGAAAGATACATTTGAAATGACTGACAACATCAGTACACCAGTACATCAGGCTTTACAGCTTTATATAGTATACAGATCTTCCCCAATGTGCTATTTTGCCAAAGTCCTGCATGGCTAACATACAATGCATTTGCATTTACATGCTGTATCCTAAGGCCACTTTTACCTGTGTAAATAATGCGTGATGCGTCAGTCTCTCAGCCAAAAAGTAGTGAGTTTCGAGCTCCGCCAACGGTTGAAACATTTTCTCGAGTTTTTTGCGAGCAAAATCTTCCGCAGTCGATCCCCCGCCCCTGCCCCCTGGGAAGATAGGTGGATCGAGTACCTAGTCCCATCAGAGTCGGTCGATAAAATAGAGGTCGCCAGTGCAGATCACAACACTCTGTGCACATTAAAATCCTACTAAAACCACCGAGATAACCTTAGTTGTGAGTGTGGGTAAATCAAATCAAATATATGCATCACAGGGTAATATCGGTATAGAGATAGTAAAATCAAGTAATGCCTCAAAGGCCATACTTTCGATATTTTTTATAATATTTTTGAAAGTACCACGGTGAATACATTTAACGTTTTTTTTATTATTGCAAAAGTGAGACATAAACGTCAGCCCGCATTTTGAAATATTTTCACAAGGAAAAGAATAAAATTTTTAGAGTTATCTATAAAAGGAGACTTAGATCTGTCTGGCATGAGATGAAATAAGTTATCTGTTAAAAATAACAGATTTTTGAAACAGGTAGATTTAGCTGTAAACTATTATAATTTGATATAAATATATAAAAGTACTGCGCAGTGGACAGGTAAGCATATGTACAGGGATTAGGCGGTCCCGCCCTCCACGAATCTCCTGCTGCCTTGCAGGCAGGTCTTGGTTGACAGAAGACTAAGGGAGTTAACCCTGACAGAAAACAACCTGCTGCCTTGCAGGCAGGCTTGGTTCAACCAAAGGCTATGGAGTTAAAACCCTGACAGAAAATAACAAGGCCCGGTAGGGCAGCCCCACCATCTACCTAGGGTACAGTGGGCTAATCACCTGCTTATCCAAAATCAAACTGATTCAAAGAAGGAAATATGATATATCCAGATTGAACTTTCGACGACAGCTCTGGAACAGAGCACGGACTGTGATTTTTGGAACATGGAATATTAGGGTAATCAATTGAAAAGAGTTAAGAATTATCCTAAAGAAACGGAAAAATTCAAAGTAGACATTTTGGCCATTACAGAACCAAAGAAAAAAGAACAAGGAATAGAAAATCTAGGACCAAACCATATTTTAATCTTCTCAGGAGTAGATGTCAAAGATAGAGCTAGAGCAGGATTAAGCCTCCTATTGCATAAAAGGCAAGAAAAGCTACTAAAAAAGTTGGAAGTTTATAAGTCCACGGCTATTAGAGGTAAATATTAAAACCAAAAGGAGGAGACATTAAATTATTAATAGCTTATGGGCCAAACGACGACGCCACTAAAGAAGAAAAAAAATCTTCGTAAACGATTTACAAATAGCTGCAGAGAATCTCAAACCCAAACAGGAACTAATGGTTTTAGGAGATGTATAGCTAGAGTAGGTAACAATGTAGAAAATTTCAAAACAACTATAAGAAAAGTGAAATTAGGAAAGGCCCCAGGAGCAGATCAAGTTTATCCAGAAAGGATTAAAAACCAAGGGAAAGAGGCAGACAAACTATTACATGCAATATGTCAACAAGCATGGAAGTCAAAACAGGTGCTAGACGACTGAAACAAAGAGAACAATAGTACCAATACACAAGAAAGGATCAATTATGGAAAGCTAAAACTATAGAGGGATATCACTACTTGGCTGCCAGTAAAAGTTTATGCCAGGGTTCTTGAAATGAGACTAAGGAAAAGAGTAAAGGATCAGATTGAAGTACACCAGAGTGGATTTAGATCAGGAAGAAGTGTACAAGACCACATTTTTACAATTATACAAATAAGAGAAAAATTCATTGAGAGAAAACATTGAATTGCACCTGTGTTTTATTGACTTACAAAGGCATTTGATACTGTGAGGAGGGACGAACTATGGCATTCCTTAAAAGAACACAATGAAGAGCAAAATTTAATAGAAGTTATCACATGTTTTACAATAAACCAACATGTGCAGTGAGAGTAGCTGGAAACATATCTGGAAATTTTGATGTAGATATAGGAGTAAGACAGTGTTGTACCCTAAGTCCTCTTTTGTTTTATCACATCTATGGATTCAGTCACAAAGGCATCCTCAAAGAAAAGAAGAAAACGAATGTAAGTGTGTGGAAGCTCAAATCACTAAATGTAGCAATTCTTTCATTTGCTGATGATTTAATTCTGTTTGGAAAATCAGAAAGGACATCCATTCGAATATATGCGTGATGAATAATGAATTAAGTAAAAGAGGAATGAGAGTAAATGCAAAGAAAACCAAAGCAATGCTAGTAACTAGGAAGCTAAAACGCAACATCTTAAATTGACCAGGGGAGAATATAGAACAAGTTCAAAACTACAATTACCCATGAGTAGCGATTAACTAAGTAAGAAAAGAAACCAGCCAGAGAATCAAAAAGGCAAGTACAATATATAACCATCTAGGAAAGGCATTTGTAGGTAAACGAGAACTGCCAACAAAACCAAAAAAAGCAGTATACAACACAGTTTATAGTCCTACTCTCCTCTATGGCATTGAAACCTGGACCTTAGATAGTAGGGAATACAGTAGAGTACAAGAAGCTGAAATGAAATTCCTAAGAAAAGTAGTAGGGAAAAGTAAAAGAGACAAAATCAGAAACACAACAATAAAAGATCAAACCAAAGCAGAAAGGCATAACAATTCTGATAAACATAAGTCAACTGAGATAGTTTGGGCATGTAAACATAAAGAATGACAATATAATAGCCCAATCAGTATACAGTGCTAAAACTCAAGGCAAAAGACCAAAGGGAGACCTCGGAGAAAATGGGAAGAAAATATAAAAAAGAGGCATTAAAGCAAAAAGAAATTTAACTTTCGCGGAAGGAAACAAAAAGTAAATGTTAGTATAGGGCAGCCTTGGGAAAGGTCATTTCGGGCATGTAAATCCATACACCGGAAGGTAAAACTGGGAACTGATAAAGACAGAGAAATATATAAAAGTACACGCTTCACTTTGCCTAAACTTTTCATAAACTTTTCACAACAATACATGACGTTTCTTCATAAACTTTTCACAACAATACATGACGTTTTTCTCCATAAACTTTTCACAACAATACATGACGTTTCTCCATAAACTTTTCACAACAATACATGACGTTTCTCCATAAACATTTCACAACAATACATGACGTTTCTCCATAAACTTTTCACAACAATACATGACGTTTCTCCGAAAACTTTGACGTTTTCAACAACAATACAAGACGTTTCTCCAAAAACTTGTCACAACAATACATGACGTTTCTCCAAAAACATTTCATAAGAACAACATTTTCACAACAATAACGTTTCTCCATAAACATTTCACAACAATACATGATTCTTCATTTCATAAACTTTTCTATAAACTTTTCACAACAATACATGACGTTTCTAAATAAACTTTTCACAATACATGACGTTTCTAAATAAACTTTTCACAATACATGACGTTTCTCCATAAACATTTCAACAATACATGACGTTTCTAAATAAACTTTTCACAACAATACATGACGTTTCTCCATAAACATTTCACAACAATACATGATTCATTCTTCATAAACTTTTCACAACAATACATGACGTTTCTAAATAAACTTTTCACAACAATACATGACGTTTCTAAATAAACTTTTCAACAATACATGACGTTTCTAAATAAACTTTTCACAATACATGACGTTCCTCCATAAACTTTTCAGAATACATGACGTTTCTAAATAAACTTTTCACAACAATACATGACGTTTCTAAATAAACTTTTCACAATACATGACGTTTCTCCATAAACATTTCACAACATAAGATGACGTTTCTAAATAAACTTTTCACAATACGTGACGTTTCTCCATAAACTTTTCACAACAATACATGACGTTTTTATATAAACTTTTCACAACAATACATGACGTTTCTAAATAAACTTTTCACAATACATGACGTTTCTAAATAAACTTTTCAGAATACATGACGTTTCTAAATAAACTTTTCACAATACATGACGTTTCTAAATAAACTTTTCACAATACATGACGTTTCTCCATAAACATTTCACAACAATACATGACGTTTCTTCATAAACTTTTCACAACAATACATGACGTTTCCATAAACTTTTCACAATACATGACGTTTCTTCTTTTTCCAATACATGACGTTTCTCCATAAACTTTTCACAACAATAATGACGTTTCTCTATAAACATTTCACAACAATACATGACGTTTCTCCATAAACATTTCACAACAATACATGACGTTCCTCCATAAACTTTTCACAACAATACATGACGTTTTTATCCATAAACTTTTCACAACAATACATGACGGTTCTCCATTCTTAAAAGTCAAAATTTCAATAAGTTAGAGTGGTTTTAGATTTTGTTGTTGTTTTTCTTTTCTTCGTTCTTTTTTTATGATGCATTTGTGTTTGAAAAACTTTTTGTTATTATTTGTCATATTTATTGTCTCTAGTCTAATCTTATTACTTACTTCCGCTTGGCTTGGATTTTGTAATTTAATCATTTCTTTAAAAGATGAAGAATTCTAAAAAAAAGAAGAAAGCAAAGCCCTCTTCGTTAGAAAATCAATTCGGCGCAATTTCTTTACAGGATGAATGAGTTCAACTGCTGCATGAATTCTCTCCCATTATTGAGCAGCACCCTCCCCCCACCCCACCCCACCCCACCTCACTCCTAACCCGCCACCTGCCCCCCCCCCCCCCCCCCCACAACCGCCACCCCTCCCTCCACTCCAACCCCCACTCCACGTGCCGTTGACCTTGGACACGGAGATGACATTGTTATCATCAACCTGATGCCACATCGTCAAGTCATTCACAAATGTCATTGGTGGTCTAGTGGTTACAATGCCCAGATTTGAGATTGAAAAATCTCGGGGTTTGAATCCTAACATTCATTTACAAATTCCGATGTTATCTCCCTAGGGAAAGACATTAACACGCATTTCCCCCACTTGACACGAGTGCAATTGGTTACCAAACATAACATTGGGAGGAAAGACCTGCGGCAGACTAGCGTCTTGTCCAAGTGGTAATAATTATAATTATCACCTGTTTCCCTTCACGCAACAGAAACCAAGAAAGGCTCTGGGTTTATGGGCCGTAATGGCCTTGAAGGAACTACTGCTATGTAATTTACACAACTTACTTCTTGTAAACGAAGACACAATTTCACAAAAAGGGTGATTATTTTTCACCAATCCACAACACAACACTAATATGTGACTTTCCCTTCAGCAACTTGGTGAATACTTTCGATAAGTAAAACAATCTTGACTAATAAACCTCTAGTTAAAGTCCTACAAGTTACGTAAAAATGAGGAATTCGGGAAAAGGACGAAGTATATCCAACTCATGACCCACGAAACAAACCAAAACCTGAAATTTTCTAACGTTTACTGTCTTTGTCTCGTCTGCCCATCCTTGCTTCTGTAATGTCACTCGGTATTCGATTACTTGCCGATTGAAATACTTGCTACGATACCAAACAGGGGCATCCCTTAGTTAGTCTGCCTTGAGTCCATCATAGCGGTAATTTAATGACTGAACCTGTTCTCCAGACAGTTTCTCTCTCTCTCTCTCTCTCTCTCTCTCTCTCTCTCTCTCTCTCTCTCTCTCTCTCTCTCTCTCTCTCTCTCTCTCTCTCTCTCTCTCTCTCTCTCTCTCTCTCTCTCTCTCTCTCTCTCTCTCTTTTCGATAAAAAAAATTATTTTCTTATTTTTGTAGAGATAAAAATGGGAGTGTCACGCTTTAATGATTACATTTCTTGCTTTGTTTTAACGCTACAGGCGGGTCAAGTGTAACTGGTACTGGCTCCAACTCAGGTGCGTTCTCACCTGGTGATGAAGGGTGAAAGCGTTCATGTCACATGGCAACAGATACTTGCACACCTTTTAATCGTGACGACAAAATGTCACTGTGACGTGCTTCCGTGCATAGTTTGTTCATAAAAATAAACAAATAAATTCATGACTCATTCCATTTTCTCTACGTGTTTCTCTGTGCCAATTTCACTATTTATGTCCCTGTCTCTGTCTCTGTCTCTGTCTATGACTCTGACTTTGTCTCAGTCTCACTTTGTGTTTCTTTCTATGTCTGTCTTTAAATGTCTCTGTCTCTGTCTCAGCCTCTCTTTGTGTCTCCCTCTCTGTGTCTCTGTATTTATCTGCCTGTCTATGTATGTCTGTCTCTGTCTCTGGCTGTCTATCTCTGTCTGTCTGTCTGTCTGTCTGTCTCGCTCTCTCTCTCACTCTGTCTGTCTGTCTGTCTGTCTGTCTGTCTCTCTCTCTGCCCATCCCCCCCTCTCTCTGTCTCTCTGTCTCTCTGTCTCTCTGTCTCTGTCTCTGTCTCTGTCTGTCTGTCTGTCTGTCTGTCTGTCTGTCTGTCTGTCTGTCTCTCTCTGTCTGTCTGTCTTCTCTCTGTCTGTCTCTCTCTCTCTCTGTCTCTCTCTGTCTCTCTCTCTCTCTCCTCTCTCTCTCTCTCTCTCTCTCTCTCTCTCTCTCTCTCTCTCTCTCTCTCTCTCTCTCTCTCTCTCTCTCTCTCTCTCTCTCTCTCTCTCTCTCTCTCTCTCTCTCTCTCTCTCTCCCTCTCTGTTTCTCTGGATGACTCCCATCCACCTCGTCCTTCATCCTCTCCAGTCGTATTCTGATGAAGACCGTCCTGGGCCTGACAGCAGAGTAATGCCTCTGTAATTGTCACAACAGTTCAGATATCCTTTCTTGGGTAGCTTAATTACATGGCCAACTTTCCAGCCCTCCGGAAATTCTTCATTATCCCAGATTTTTCAAACAGTGGCAAGAGTATAATATGTACAATAAGTTTCGATGTCTGCTTGCAGGACCTTCACAGGGATTTCATTTGGATCATTGCCTTGTCGTTTTTTTTTGGTTGTTTTTTTTTGAATTTTTGATGCAAACAATATCCGCTCTAGTTGGTTTCTCGCAGTTTTATAGACAGATCTGTTTCAGCGGTGGAAACACATGATTCGTTTTGTGGCTGTGATCTGTTGAGTTTTTTATTTGATTTGAATTTACCCACATCCACAACTAAGGTGATCTCGGGGTTTTTTGGTAGGATTTTTAATTTTGCCGGGACTGCCCTGTAAACAGCCAAGGGATCTTTAACGTGCACATAGTGTTGTAATCTACACAAGGGACCTCCTTTTTTATTGTCCATCTCCGATGGGACTAGGTGTCGATCCACCTACCTGGACCAGGAGGGTAGATTTTGTTCGAAAAAAAATCGAGAACATTTTTCAACACCTCGAACCCACTACCTTATGGTTGACAGGCGTTCACCTTGCCTCTGGAATACCGAGTCACCACCTGTTAAATAGATCTCCAAAATACTCCGCCTATCTGATAATTTGTTCCTCGTTGTTTAAGATGACTGTGATCAAACAACTTGACTGTGATCAAAAATAAATTGACTGTGATCAAACAACTTGACTGTGATCAAACAACTTGACTGTGATGAAACAACTTGACTGTGATCAAACAACTTGACTGTGATCAAAACAAATTGACTGTGATCAAACAACTTTGACTGTGATGAAAACACTTGACTGTGATCAAACAACTTTGACTGTGATCAAACACCTTGACTGTGATGAAACACCTTGACTTTGATCAAACAACTTGACTGTGATCAAATAAACTTGACTGTGATCAAACACTTTGACTGTGATCAAACAACTTGACTGTGATCAAACACCTTGACTATGACCAAACAACTTGACTGTGATCAAACAACCTTGACTGATGATCAAACAACTTGACTGTGATCAAACACCTTGACTATGACTGTGATCAAACAACTTGACTGTGATCAAACACATTGACTGTGATCAAACACCTTGACTGTGATCAAACAATTTGATTGTGATCAAACAACTTGACTGTGATCAAACAACTTGACTGTGATCAAACAACTTGACTGTGATCAAACAACTTGACTGTGATCAAACACTTTGACTGTGATCAAACAACTTGACTGTGATGAAACACTTTGATCAAACACCTTGACTGTGATCAAACACTTGACTTGATGAATCACTTTGACTGTGATCAAACAACTTGACTGTGATCAAACAACTTGACTGTGATCAAACAACTTGACTGTGATCAAACACCTTGACTGTGATCAAACACCTTGACTGTGATCAAACAACTTGACTGTGATCAAACACCTTGACTGTGATCAAACAACTTGACTGTGATCAAACAACTTGACTGTGATCAAACACTTTGACTGTGATCAAACAACGTGACTGTGATCAAACACTTTGACTGTGATGAAACACTTGAATCAAACACCTTGACTGTGATGAAACACTTTGACTTGATCAAACAACTTGACTGTGATCAAACAACTTGACTGTGATCAAACACTTTGACTGTGATCAAACAACTTGACTGTGATCAAAATTTGACTGTGACTTGTGATCAAACAACTGTGATCAAACAACTTGACTGTGATCAAACAACTTGACTGTGATCAAACAACTTGATTGTGATCAAACAACTTGACTGTGATCAAACAACTTGACTGTGATCAAACAACTGTGACTGTGATCAAACAACTTGACTGTGATCGAACACCTTGACTGTGATCAAACACATTGACTGTGATCAAACAACTTGACTCTGATCAAACAACTTGACTGTAATCAAACAACTTGACTGTGATCAAACAACTTGACTGTGATTGTGACTGTGATCAATCAAGCTAGAAAACATAATCACTTCTAGATCCATTGTAATTCAAAACTTAAAGACCTTCAAATTTCTTGTCATAATCTTCTCTCATTGTGTTGTCTTAAAGTTCTAGACATAATCTTCTCTCATTGTGTTTTCTCAAAGTTCTAGACATAATCTTCTCTCATTGTGTTGTCTCAAAGTTCTAGACATAATCTTCTCTCATTGTGTTTTCTCAAAGTTCTAGACATAATCTTCTCTCATTGTGTTTTCTCAAAGTTCTAGACATAATCTTCTTTCATTGTGTTGTCTGCAAAAGCGTTTCCATTATATACAAAGGTAAAATAAGAATCAATTTTGGATAATGTCTGTATGCTTATCTTTTTATTGAAGTTTTGAAATCATGCTTTCACACTGTATCTTATCACTCTTATGACAACAATCTTTAAATGAAATTCTAAATCTCACATGTCATTAGTCAGTTCACATTTTATTGTCATTTCTATTGGATTTTTGAATGTTCAAGCCGATTGTTTAGGCTTCCCTATTGTCTTAAGTATGTAAAGAGTCATCAGACTAATTATATATGAATGGCGCTAAATATTTATATCATGATATTCTTATAGACCCAGTC